>UFQX01000428.1:1223062-1472303 GCA_900497675.1 Arapaima gigas | reverse complement strand
GGGGGGGGGGGGGGGGGGGGTGATGAGGCTGCTTGTAAGGGAAAAGCATACAGTAAAACAGAGGTAAACACGTGACAAACACGCACAAACTCACAAAAACCTGTAATTACGATATTTATTCATTTATGTGACGGAATATTTCCCCCTCACATTTTGCAGAAGTTATGATTCTTCTGAGAAAATAAAATAAAGCCGTACAACCCTGTATCGTTGATGACATGTGCAGAAAGCGCCGGGAAAATTAACATTTATGTTACCTCAATTAAAATTAAAAGCGACATTGAAATATTAAAATGCTTTTTAAGGTAGAATTTACACTGAGTATCACATTAAATGTTAAAAATAATTAATAAAAATCATACACTGCTTTGGAGGAAAAACAATCAGTTAATAAGGTTACTAGAATTAAGCATGAGTAAACTTTAGTTCCTATTCCTGGATTTGGTTGGGAAACCGAATCGTTTACTGCAAAAAAAAAAAAAAAAAAAAATCAGTTTAAAGTAACAGCAAATATTTCCAAACATCTATATAGATGCAATAAGTATGGAAGACAACAGCTTAATGAACTTCTGTATTATATAACCATGCAGCAACACACTAATGGATGCATGTGATTATGTGCATTAATATATATGAATAACACAAAGACAATTGTGAGAGTAAAGGCATTATTAAGTCCATTATTATTATTGTTGTTGTTATTGTTATTGTAATTATATTGTGGTTGTTAATAGTAATAATAATAACAATGACAACAACAACAACAACAACAACAATAATAATAATAATAATAATAATGGGTTGGAGAAGAAGAAATCTATTAAAATGTTGAAGAAATGCAACACAAACACATACACGTTATATTTATAGAGCTATATGATCTATGAAATTCTATGTGATACATTTTCCTGCCATAAAACCTTTTATTACATTTCAATGGAACAATATACCTCTCATTTTTAATACAACTACTTTAAAGAATATGGAATTATTTGCACCTTAGCTGTAGATTCATGGCCCCTTTAACTGAAGTTATAAAAGCCCGAAGCCTGTGGCTCAAGTCGGCAAATTGAACTATATTTCTTTAATGAAATACTCATACGCGCGTGCGGATGTACAGGTAACGCAAAAGCAGTGTATATGCGTCTTCATGGCTGTTGGAACTCCCCCCCCCCCACACACACACACACACACACACACACACACACACACACACATACATACACACACCCCGGCGGCCCCCTCCTTCACCGTTACTAATGCATTTCTTCCACCGCGATCTCCGGGCCAAAAAAGCGCCTTCAACTCTCATTTCTTTGGGCTCTGAGAGCCTCTTCGGTCTCGTGTCGCGGCGTGTTTGTGTTTACAGGGGGCGCGTGCACGCGCAGGTCCGCCGAGGAAATTAATGGAAAACATTAAACTTATTGAACAGACAGAAACGGCATCACACCTCCTGTTCGCGCGTCTCAGAACTGCCTGAAGTGTTTCTTTCACGTTGACAGGAGCGATAATGTCAACAAACCGCTGCTGTTTCGCCTTTTAAACATGACACTGTCTTTATTTTGTGAAATAAACAGCGATCCGTCCGGCTGAACTTTTACACCCTCCATCTTCACATGTGAAAATGTGAAAATATAAGCTACGGTTTAGAAGAAACGTCATGGTGTTTTAATCGCGTTCAGAACAGGCTGTGGGCATGTGGCTAATAATAATATGGGAATAATCGGATTTAGAAGGAAAATGGATTTGCAGCTGCAGCGCCCCGCTCACGCTAACACAGGTATCCTATATTCCTTTTATCATAATTAAAAAGCAAAATAAGTTCTGCTGGTTATGCAACGCATTAAACTCATTAAACACATCAAACTTCCTGGCTGCATTTGCATTTTCAGCATGTACAAACTTCCGATAGAAATAGAATACAAATACTGTAAACTCACTCCGACGCTTAAATACTGTGCAGGAATAATTTTAAAATCATGTTAATAAGAAAACACGCTCAAATGAGTGCGCGTGCTGGAGTTTTGGCCAGAGGGCTCGTGCTCGCGAGACGACACCAGAACTCACTCCAGCTGAAATGACACGTTTTTACATATAGACGCCGTTTCTTTCGTATAAAAGTAGTCAAAGTAACTAAAATGAATTTGACCGTTCTTTTTTCAAATTCATCTTCAGCACATTTTAATTTTACAATTAAATTCTAGCTGAATTATGAACGATGTCTTACATCATATTAAAAATGACTTTATGTGATTATATTTTTCTTCCATACAATTAAACAAAGTTGCTTTTGGCCACGTGCTAAACAACAAACTTTGTTTTACTTTTATTACCGCATCTCCTGCCTAAAACACTATGAATCGTGTTTAGGCGCCTTTTCTCTGTTCACAAGTTCGAGATTTTGTGCTGGTTCAGGCTTCACACCGACTGCACATCAGTTGTTGCTTTTGGGTGAAATATCCTGACGAAAACACCGAGAATGGGCAAAAAAGAACCATTAAAACACACGTTAAATGTTTGGTGACGTATGATGAGGAAGAGGATGTTGATGATACTGTGTGATATTGCTGATGTGTGATGATGACGACGGCGATGATGTGGATACTGTGTGACGATGCTGTGTGTGATGATGATGATGCTGTCATGATGATGCTGATGTTGCTAATGATGATGATGATGATGATGATGGATGTTCTCGCGGACTTGCAGGAGCCGCAAGGCTGGAAACAGTTTTTCCCGAGATGCTCTCATTTCCCCGCGTGTCCAGTCACGGCCTCCGCTTTGAAAGAGTCGCTCTATTGTGGCCCCGGACTGGGATTTGCGCCTTTATTACCTTCTCTATGGAAACCCGGATCGTGGGGACAAAAATGTGAGTCTGAATAATGAGCATCAGCGCAAGAAACGGCTCGAGAGCAGCATCTGTTACACTTGGAAACTTAGACTATGGAGAGCAGGAGAGCTGCAAGCCCCCCAGCCACACACACACACACACACACACATACACACACACATACACATACATACACACACAGACACACACACAGACACGCGCTGGAAGAAACCGACAGTATAATGACCATTTCAACATTCTAAATTATGAACCATTTTCGAGAACAACTATATTTTAAATGTAATATTGCACTCTCTCCATCTAAGGCAGTAACAGAACAAATGCATGAATGTGAAAAAATCAACTTAGAAAGAATATTTTTTCCAAATCGATGCAGCTTTGATTAATAAAGAAGTGAATTACATGACGATGCTACTGGTTTAGAGTAATACAGTTCGTTCACATTTGCCTATGAAAAATAATGTTTTTATTTGAATGGAAAAAAACTTAGCTGTATGTGATGTTTTCTCTAGTAGGATAAATCAGTGTCTAATTTAAAAACACGTCTCAGCTCGCGGCATTTTCATTGTCCGAGCAGATACATGTGCGGCCCATGTGTCTAACATAAAGTGTGAAAATGCTCTATCTGAGGGTGTCCCCCTGTCCCTTCTGTCCTTGCTGTCTCTCCCGTCCTCTTGTCCCTCCTGTCCCCCGACACACTCACCTGTCCTCCTCCCGAGGACCCCGGGACCCCGGCAGGTCCTGCAGCTCCGAGATCTCCGCGGAAAAAGCCTGCTCTTTAATGACTTTCCCGCGGCGCCCCGGCCTTCTTTTATTTCTGCTAAATGTATGAAAATGTATGCAAATTTAAATCAAGCTTAACCTGGGAAGCTCTTGCAATAAATTCGATAGAATTTCAAACCAGTTAGAGAGACTGGCGTCAAATTCTAATTTCAAATATAACTAGTCGGATATTCAGTTATATTTAAAATATGCAGAAGGGACATTTTTCCAAAAAAAAACAAGTTGGAAAAAAAGTTGTGCACAAGGCGAATAAAGCCACACGCACATGAACGAACGTGATGTTTTGTGAATATTTCCATGAAACATTTATTTCTAACAATATTAACACGCAGTTGTCAATAAATCTGAACAATTCAGCTGCGGTTGCACAATAGAAAATTCAAGTTAAAATCAACTTTTAAAAACTTTAAATAAATACCTAAAACAAATATAAGTAAGAAAAGTTCATTACTTAAAATTAGAAATATTTATGGTGTGTATTGTTTCTCAGAAACATTTAAGTCTGAATTTACTTCGATAAGAGGTAAAATCTCCCACAAAATGTATATATAACAAACCGCAACTTTTGTAATTGTCCCTGTTTGATCTTTGACACAACGTTCCTATGAAACCCATTATTTACGAATATTTAAATATTAAAAGGTACAAATAAAAATGGTGAGAATGCAAACTTATTTGTGTGTGTGTGTGTGCGTGCGTGCGTTAGTTGTTCAGAATCAAAACAACTTTACACCTTTGAGCGCTTCTAATGAAAGCAGGACTTTGTGCATTTTTAGATGACCAACGCAGCAGTAATTAGTCCTCACCAACAAAAAAAAAGAAAAAGAGACGCGCACCGAGAAGCATTTAACATTAGGCGAGAGAGACGGTCGGCGTGGGAGACAATGGCAGCGCGCGGAGCCCGCAGTCACTTCCTGTTTTGTGTGAGTTCAAGTCTCGGACGCGAAACGATCTCTGCGGGGAAGGGACCGCCCCTCACCGCGCTATTGGCTCCCGGCCCAGCCTGCGATCCGGACCTCCGCCGCGATTGGCCGAGCGCGCTGTCCGTTCGCAGCCGGGCGCTGATTTGGCTCCCTCGGCTGCTACATGTCAAAGGCTGAAGCGGTTCTCTTTGCCACATTATAACTGGCGGGGGATCCAGGGGAAGCAATGGCCACTGCCGCCTCCAGCCCCTACAGCATCATCAGCTCCAGCTCTATGGTGCACGCGGACGCGGCGGTCATGCAGGGGAGCCCTTTCAGGAATCACCAGAAACTTCTGCAGAGCGAGTACTTACAAGGAGTCCCCAGCAATGGACACCCCCTCGGGCACCAGTGGGTGAGCGGCTTGTCCGAGGGCGGCCAGTGGTCGGCGGCGGCTCTCGAGCAGCAGGATGTAAAGCCGGGGCGTGAGGACCTGCAGCAGCTCGGGGCGATCGTCCACCACAGGTCTCCGCACGTCGCGCACCACTCGCCGCACGCGTGGGGTACCGCCGTCTCCCACAACACGTCGGTGAACGGCGGCGCGCAGCCCGTCAACATCTACACGCAGGCGGGCTTCACGGTGAACGGCATGCTGGAACACGGCGGCCTCACGCCCCCCGCCAATTCGGCGCAGAGCGCGGCCATGCACGCGGGGCTGCGGGACACGCCAGAGCCGCCGCAGCAGCAGCATCACCAGCATCATCAACATCACCAGCATCACCAGCATCAGCAGCATCAGCAGCAGCACCACTGCCACGATCCGCACTCGGACGACGAGACGCCCACGTCGGACGAGCTCGAGCAGTTCGCCAAGCAGTTCAAGCAGCGGCGCATCAAGCTCGGCTTCACGCAGGCCGACGTGGGGCTCGCGCTCGGCACGCTCTACGGCAACGTGTTCTCGCAGACCACCATCTGCCGCTTCGAGGCGCTGCAGCTCAGCTTCAAGAACATGTGCAAACTGAAGCCGCTGCTCAACAAGTGGCTCGAGGAGGCCGACTCGTCAACGGGCAGCCCGAGCAGCATCGACAAAATCGCGGCGCAGGGCAGGAAGAGGAAGAAGCGGACCTCCATCGAGGTGTCGGTGAAGGGTGTGCTGGAGACGCACTTCCTCAAGTGTCCGAAGCCCGCGGCGCAGGAGATCTCCTCGCTGGCCGACAGCCTCCAGCTGGAGAAGGAGGTGGTGCGCGTGTGGTTCTGCAACCGGCGCCAGAAGGAAAAGAGGATGACGCCGCCCGGGGGGGATCAGCAGGGGCCGCCGCCGCCGCCGCCCACAGCGCACGAGCTGTATCCGCACGGCGCGAGCGCGGACGCATCCTCGTGCCGCGACCTCTGACGGATCTTCCTCTTCTTAATTGATACAAACAAACAAACAAACAAATGGAGGGAGAGGGAAAGAGAGAAATAAAGAGCGCGCCCACCACCGCCGAGCGATCTGGGTGGCGTCCCGGCGACAGTCCCTCCCAGGAAGCGGCTCAACGGGACAAGCAAACTTTGTGCTTTTGACTCCTCCAGATTTATCTCCAGACTTCTGGACAAATACGTGGACATACTTTGTTTTTTTTTATTTTTGATTTTTTAATTTTGCCTTTTTAAATTATGATTTTACAAAAGGAACCCGTTTATTACCAAAATTTAAATGTCGATTTTTTACAGATAAGAAAATTTCTCCAAGAAAAGAATTTAAATACAGAATTGTGCCTATAATAATAACCCAGCGCCTTGGTGATCTAAACATATATGTATCATATATATCGTATATATATATCTATATATAAATATCAGGAGAATCCGTGATCATTTTTGGGGGAAACGCGTTTGTTGTTTTGTGTTTTGTATTTGTTTGTGGAGCGCTGCCTGGATGTTTCATCTAATACGGTGTTTTACTGTATTTACACCACCTATATATAGCCTGAGTTTTTGAAACCCCTGGAAAATGGAATAAGAGAACCGTTTTTTACACGTCATCTAGTTTAATTCTAGTTTATTTATTTATTGTTTGGGTCAAACTACACTCGCCAGTGACGGTACTTTATGGTACCAGGTGGCTATTTTAAGTCACTTTATGGGACGCTTATTCATCTTATTTTTAAGGTATTTTTGTGTGTTTTAAACCTGCGTGTATAGGATAAATGGAAGCTTAATCCTTTTTTAACCAGCTAAACTACAATTTTATTTTGAGGATTAAAAAAATTGGAAAAATCCAGTATTTAGTTATGTCATGTAAAATCAAGACAAATATTCCCAAGTGTCGGAGAAAAAAAGTGTTGTATTTTATGGTTCCTAAATTCAAGATTGAATCTAGTCTTATGCTCGACCACAAAACTGTGTTATTAAATTATTGGCACTAAAAATCTAAGGGTAAGAAACCTGCCAAATATATCAAGGTTTCAGTTCACTATTGTTATGATGTTATTATACACGTTCAGCACCTGAAGTTTTATAATCTTCCAATCCTACAATTATTGATGTATTTCTTTAATATTTTTCCAATTTGCTATTTGTACAGTTTTGTATAAAACTTTTTTGGAATTTAATTTAAACAAATACAGGTTAGTTTACTCCTGCGATTAGTGATGTAAAATAAACGCTATTTTCATTACAAATTCACGCTTTCAGTATTTTTTATTGCAATTTCACGGCTCCTGCAGTGATTTATTATTAAACCTGCCAGTTATACTTTCAGTAAAATACTTACTTACTGAATGCTTAAAAATGTACAATGTTGCCCGTCACTAATATCAGCTGCCGAATGTTATCTTAGTACGACATAAATTTTGATTTATATGGCTACATCTACAGTTCCTTTTACTGAAATTACAGATTTTTCTCCACTTTAATTCTCAGTTTTCTAATGCTATGTGGTCGCGGTATGTAGCTGCTCACTTGTCTTTATTCGCTAAATAAATCTCAACCAATTGTAAAAATGCAGGTTAGCTCTCAGAACAACCATACTGAGAGAATTTGCTTAAAAATTATATAAAGTTTTTATTTGTTAAACGAAAAGCCAAGCATTTTTACATTATTATTATTATTATTATTATTATTATTATTATTATTATTGTCAGTTGTGCCAGAGGCATTGAACTATAGTGCAAGTTCTGACCTTCACTGTAAACATTTTAATGTATGCACAAATCTTTTTCACTATTAGTGACTATACTCCCACTATTTTTAAGTAGTTTTTATTGAATCTTTTTTTCATGTAGAAATTCGAAATATGGAAGAAAAAATGTAAATGAGATTATTTAAGAGGATTTAATTATTGTCTTAAGAACTATTATTATTATTATTATTATTATTATTATTGCTATGATGACGTCAGTATACGAGCGAATACATGTTTATTATTTAGACTGTAAATTGTATTAATAATAACCTACCGGTCTAATTAAAATTCTATATTAAGAACCGCATGGATATTAAGGATACAGATGATGACAAAACTTGTTGTCTTTGATTTTTATATTATCGCTTTGGGAGGGAAAAAAAACCGTCATTCAGACGCACCATTTGTTTTGAAAATCTTAGGTTTTCATTTTGCCCATGCAGCACAAACTGTGTAGCCGTGTTTAAGATGTTAAGAAATGTTAAGAAAAAAGTCATTAGTGAAAAACGACAGTGGCATAAATTAGCATATTTTTGTTTATGGAACTGGCTTCAAGCTTAAGTAAAGCTGCGGTGCAGTGTTAGTTTTGACATCAAGCTGAGGACAAATGCCATGTATTGGAAATAACCGTGCATTACTAAATGCCTTAGTACAGCATTTAGTGTGTGTGTGTGTGTGTGTGTGTGTGTGTGCGTGCGCGCGCATGTGTGTGTATACACACACACGCACGCACACACATATATATGCATACACTAAATGCTACATTAATACCATAGAGTATACCTATAGATATGCATTTGCCCTGTAGGGTTGTCTTAATATTATTAAGCAGTGCTATATTAATAATTGAATGTCTATACAAGTTCTAGAATGACTTTAAAAATGTAAGTAATTAAATTCATGGTAGAGGAAAAGAGCAGAAGGGGGAGCGTGGGCAGTTGAAGGGGGTGTTGAGCCTCATGCCTCAGTTCAGCTGCTGCCTCCACATCTGAACCCTGACTGGAATACTAATGTTGCTTTATATGTGTGTGTGTGTGTGTGTGTGTGTGTGTGTGTGTGTGTGTGTGTGTGTGTGTGTGCGCGTGCGTGCGTCTTGCTGGTGTTCAAACCTGCAGGTATAAGAAGAGCACTGACTGTTTCAGATTTAATACACACTGGAGCGCTGCTGTGGGAAACAAATAGAAAATGAGGGTTCCTACATATATATTTTTGATATACATTAATGTGGATTTTATATATATATATATATATATATATATACTTTTTCAAAATTTTCAAAAGCTCAATCTTCAGTCTGTACAGGGCAGGAGTCTGCAGGGGATGCGGATTTGTAACACAGCGGAACACCTCAGTGCACCTGGCACACCATGTCCCTGCATGTGTCTTCATCAACGTGTGAGTCCTCCTCCATTCACATACTGTTTTACTGTGCCTTTGTGTTAATATGTGTGGTTCCCACACAGGGGGACACACTGCAGGACACTAAGGCAAAACAGGATGAAATCAAGCAAAATCTGAACACACGTGACAGGCTTTTCCTCCATTTTTGTTGATATGTTGAAGCTGTTTTTGGACCATATCACTCTATCTGGACTTTTGTGATGACTTTGAGGTCCTAGTGAGTCACAATGTACCTTTGGTCCATTTTGGTCTAGTTCTGGCCAGCTTTGGTCACTCTGGTCCACAGGGTGGAGTGACCACAGAGCCGTTAAGATGACTCTGGAGGCAAAATGTTTACAGGCCATCAGTGTATTGAAATACAAGTGATTTAGTTAGGAATAGGATTTGGGTTAGGGTTACAGTTTATGTGAGGATCAGGTGAGTTATCCATGTTGTGCTCTGGCCTGGTTAAAGTTAGTATTAAGGTTAGCAATGGGGTTGGTGGTCTCTATTCTGGTTAGGGTTAAGGCTAATAAGGGTAGGTATAGGGAAAGGTTTAAGTAATTTTTGGTGGTTGCTCTGGAGTCTCTGGTCTGGTTATAGTTAGGGTTAGAATTAGGGTTCAGTTTGACTTTCTCAGTTTTGTTTGTTGAGAAATCTGCAAAACTCCTAAAATAAGGTACCACTATATATATAGACTTGTATTTTGAAGGTTGTTCATTCAGTTCCATTCCTCGCCACTGCTGCAGTGTTCTTGATCAAGGTACTAGAGTATCTAGCCTGAATTACCCAGCTGTTCAAATGGGTCAGATGCTGTAAGCCACTCTCAATATGTCATCTAAGCAAAGTATAAACAATAGTATCTACTGTGCAATAACAACAGGCTTTCAATGCTCATGTTTGGGCAAAAAACTGTTGAAAATGGCAGCTGTCACCTCTAGTGACTGCAAGGAACAGTTTTATTTTTGTCCCTGATGATAAAGTTCATGATGAGCTCCTCTCTGTGCCACCTGAGGCAGTTTTGCATTTTTATTTTGCGCGTGAAGCTGACATTTCAGGCCGAATGGCAGACAACAGCTGTGCGAAGGTCAAGGGAAAATCTTTTCAACAGGACTGACATGGTGGTCAGATTCCTCTCCTCGTGGGTCGTGCCCTGGGAATAAATTATAATGATCTGGAAATGATCAACGTAGCATGTGTGAAGTGAGCCAAAATTGCCCATGCATTGTAAATTATTACAGCAAAACCAACTATAGCATCAACAACTGTTATTATTATTATTATTATTGCAACTATTTTTGCATTAATTTCCATTTTATTTCTCGTATCTTCAACCCTGGACGAATAACAATTTTGCTTCTAAGAATAATACTCCATTTTAGGGTTAGAGGTTAAGGTTAAGGTCCCATGCGATCATTTAAATTGTTTAAATTGTGACACTGTTAATGATTTATAGCTGTATTGTACTGGAGGTGTAGAAACCTGCGGTTCCGAGGTGTCTGGTACCTGTTTGTAACTCTAATTGAATGTCTCCCCCTGCTGGTTTATCTTCAAAATTACATCACCTGGTGTCAGGTGCGCGTGTAACGGGATACAGCTCCTTTTCCTCGTTTTTTGCTTTTTTTATTCGTCACAGGAAGATGGTTACAGCGAAAAATATTTAAGCAGAAATTTGAACAGAACACATCTGTAATTAGGGAATGTTTTTGACTTTATAAACCGGAAAACTGCCCCAAAATTGAGTGCTGTTATACAGTATGATGCAGTTAAATTAAATCACTTTTAGTGATAACTGATTTAAAACAGCTACTGGACCGTGAATCCATTGTGGGCTTTAATCTGACTCAGTCTGTGTGGAGTTTCATGTTCTTCCAATATCTGTGTGGTCTGCTTTCTTTCCGCAGCTCAAAGACATGTATCAGATGAACTGATGATTCTAAATTGCCTGCTGTGTGTATGTGGGTGAGGAACTGAGTGTGTGTTGGTGTGATTGTCCTTCCATCAATTGGTGTCCTGTTCAGGACCTACCATCCCTCAGGCCTTATGTTTTCAGGATAGCTGTTAGACAAACATGACCCCGCAATAAGCAGTTATTTATGATGATTGGAAGGATGGATTATTTTGAACCAAAGAAATTTGAGATCCATCCATTAATCTATCATTGTTAACCACTTTATGCTGGTCAGGGTTGCAGGGTTCTGCTGGTCTGGAGCCTATCCTGGAATCAATGGGTGAGACTATGAAGCTACACCCTGGATAGTGCACAGTGCCTACCTAAATTCAGCTGGGCCTTTTATTTTCTAAATCTTCTGAATTACTGGTGCTCACAGCTCCTTCCAATGATGCAGGACACAAAGAGGCATGGCACAAGAACAGGTGAGAGAAATGCTATGATTTAGTGCAAAATCTATGTTAAGTTCTGGCCAATGAAAGGATCCACATCTTTGAGCTGCCTGCTTTGTTTCCTCCCTCCCATTTTGTCCCATCACATGAGACAACTCCTAACAACAGACACATGACGGTCACTTCTGAGGAGGTCATATAAAAAGGTTGGCTGAAAAGCATAAAAAGTGAGGAAAGCTAGTGAGAGGAGTAACGTGGGAAATGGACTGGTGAAACATACTCAGACTAAGAGTGCAGAGAAGCTCCAGGGTTATGGTTCCTGACTGACTAAAGGTTTCAAGCCTTTGAAAGAGCTCTAGTTGTGCACAAGATATACAGATCGCCATCCGGTGGGGAATGGGGCCCTCTGCTGCAGACCCTCATGAAAGCCAATGTGGTTGAAGGTGCAAATACTGCAGAGAGTGTGGGAACTGGCAAGGCTGTTTAACATGCAAGGGTGCAAACATAACACAATACAGATGGTTCCATCTTGAAATTAATGTGGGACAACAGCAAATGTTCAAAAGCATCCAAAAAGACGTGAAAAATGTGTGTGCATTTAAAGCTGTTTCCACTTAGAGCAGAATTGGACCAGTAGGCTTTTGAAGTGATTCCCATTCCTTGCATGACTGTGGTGTGGGGTCTAGTTGTCATATGTCATTTGAGCCCAGTGGATGGCGCTCACAGGCGAAGAGTTGTGCACAGGCCTGTGGGAAGGCAAGGAGCATTACACTAGCAAGGAGAATGTTGCTGACTTGGCACTTTCCTCACACCTGTGAAAAATGTAGAACATGGATTAAACAATGTTTAATCCGACGTAGACAAAACATTTCAAGTCACTGCATTAATTGCAGTAATTGTGCTTTAGTATTAATTGTGGGGTTAATTTTACTTACCTTGCGTTAAAATACAGTCAACCCTCGATTTACGTGTCTATTTGGTTCCTGAAGAGGCCGTGTAAATCGAAAACACTCACATTTACATTATTTCTTACAGGAAAAATAATGATGCTCCCCAGCCCATCAGAAAGTTCCCAAACCGACTTTCACAAATATCATTAAAATTCTGTAAAACGCCTTGTAGTGCACACACTGACCCACGTGCAAGCTGGTGCTGGTCAGCATGATGAGGTGGTCCACTGTGAAGAAAACATTTACTCACATCTGTAACAAAACTAGGTGCATCATATCATCCACTGACCAATCATAACTTGGATATTTACCGATAAATCTCTTAAAGACACAACAGCACCAGCTCGTTTTAATGTTAACCAGCTGTGCGTAGATGAACATCACGTCCATCTGTCCCAGGATCCAACACTCCTGTCATAGTAATGCTACCCTCTTCAAAGTTTATACACTTTATACACTTTATACATAATGTTCATTATATAACACAGCCCCCACACACAATGTTTAATTTATGATTTTTTTTACACATTTTTACATTCTTGGATGAAGCTGTAATGTAATTTTTTGTACTTTTTGACTGAGGTTTTTTGGCTGGAGAGTGTTGTTTTGAGCAGAACAGTACATAAATCCAGTAATAGTATTAAAAATCAAAATGTGTTCTACTGAAAACACATAAATCGAGGGATGCCTGCATGTATTTCCTGTTTAAAAGTAATTCAGAAAATATTTCAGGGGATGATCTGAACAATTACAAAGTTAATTTCATGCTTACTTAAAGTGCTTTAAAAACGATACACTTCCTTTTTTCTCTAAAATAATTCAGAACATTACACGAGCTGATCTTCACTCAAGAGAAATAAAAGGCACAAAAGTAATAAGAAAAAAACAGCATTGATAGTACCCATCTACTGCAATGGATGAAAAAGATCTTTAAAGAGTAAGTGACGTGTTCATTGCCTGATCTGTCTTTGTCTTATATGTTCCACATTAACACATTATGTGTGCTGCTCAGTCCATTAATTTTGCTTGTTTTATTAGCCAACTGTTGTCTCTGCTCCTGAGTCGCTGACAAGGCTTTCGCAGCGCTAATCTGACACCTAACAGCTTCATTATGAGCACTGTGCTAATTGGCTTACCTCCGACGTCTGCCGCCGCACTGCGCCTCACCGCGGTACAGGATGAACATGGTGCAGAAGGCCAGCAGGCCCAACAAAAAGAGACGCCCAGGTGGAAGTTCAAGGGAGGAGTTTCGGCTGATGTGTTTTGCATCAACAGGTCAGGGGCTAGAAAACATGACACCCATGTGCCTGAGGTTAGATCTCTTAGTACAGCACATGTCAGACTGGTGGCCAGCAAGCTGCTGCCTTCTGGTTCTTCAGGATACAGCTGGTTTTGGGTTCTACTGGGAAAATATCCTATGAGTTACAAACTGCTGGGGGTTCGGAAGAATGTCCACAATTAGAATTTGTCTCGAGCTGCTCGTTATTTTGCTGACCCCTTGTCCAAAGGTCATTTAGACAAGAAGCTACCAGTGGTAAAGAATGAAAATCTCAATGTTGGTTCAAGCCCCATTTAATGTTCTTGATGCTAGACCCTTGATGGAGGTGCTTACCTTAGTAATATAAGCAGCTATGTAAAGTTGTCTAAACAGGCCAGTCTGTTCAGATGAAGTAAAATAGCATCTCCAAAAAGAGCAGTAGGTGGCAAAGTAGACAAAGCTGGCAGCTCTGGATTCTAGGGACTCAGGTTCGAACGCCAACGCCTGCTGTAGTACCTCTGAGCAAAGTACCTGTCCTAAATTACTCCAGCAAAGGTTGTCCCAGCATATAAAATAACGTGCCATAACTTAGCTATCTCTGCCTATCCCTAATCTCTCCAAAAATTCACCTTTACAGTTCTTGAAAATTTATACCCCAGATTCTCTACTCGAATTAAAACCCCTCCCCTTCTAAAAAATTTAAAAGACTAACAGAACTGTTTGAGTTGTGTGCAAGTGGGCATAGAGATAATTCCAGAGATGTGTCTGTTTGGGTGTGTTACTCCAGTGAATAAATGGGAAGCAGAAGAGCATTTTGCAGTAAAAGTGATGTAGATGGTGTTTCTGAGATATGTATGCATTAGACAGAAAATGTGCAGTTATGAAGTTATTCACAATAAACCCAACATGCTCAGTGGACCCCCATTCTGGTTCATTACTCACCCTTGAGAGAACTGATCAAGTTAAAAGGGGTATTTACTCCATAGAAATAACTCTAGCCCTGGAGATTTCAAGATGAAACTCCACTGGGACCAGAAAAAGTAACAAGAGCACACTGCAGTCATATCTCAGCTGTTCTCCAGGTAGTATGGCATCCTGTGCTCCTGTTCATTGCTATCATCTTTCCCACATTTTTAAATTAAAATGCCTTCTAAGAAAGTAGTAAAGCTTGTCAAGAAATCCTTGGTGGACTGTTATATAGGTGTTTAAGAGTGATATTTGGGGAAAATGGTTGGTAGACTTGCTGGGAACACATTTTTCCCCAATTGAAAACAATGGAATATAGATTTCTGCTATCTAAAAATTCACTATCAAATACTTTTTCATAAATGGATTATTCAGATACCAAGGGATAGATGCACTTCAGAATTACATATGGAGCCGAGAAATTTTTACTGCAACACTTGAGGTTAAATATCTTGTTATATGACGCTACAAGATTCTGTTGTATTTGAACTGAGTTAGTCTTTTGACTCCAGGAAGATGGCGCCCCTGCGGCACCACAGTCACCCTCAGGTTCCTGAACAACAAAGTGAAAAATATGAAAAATTGCTGAGTCTGAGTCTGTCTGCAGAAAATACTGTACATTTCAGCAGTTTTCCTCAGACTAAAGCTGCCCTGTGACAGAAGACTGGAGGATGGTCCCTGTACATTCACTATAACCTCATACAGGACATGGTATTAGCCCTAGAAAAAAGTAAAACATAGTAAGGCCCAGCATAAAGCTTCATTCCTGGGTTATAGATCTTTTGGATGTTCCACACGCACAACTGCAGAGTGAACATCGCCTCCTAGTGGTGAGTGAGATGACTGTAGACACCTCATATGGACATGCATTAGCTGCTGTGTTGCTTTTATCCTAAAGGCATTATAGTATTAGAAGTCTGTACATTTACTTTGATCAAGAGGAGGGGGGACAGAACAGGCAACCATTAAATCACCAGAAGGCTCTTGGTTTCAATCTCACTCCAGCTGTTGTACTCTTGACCATGGAACTTGGAATTGATAGAGAATACAGTATAAATGGGTAAAGCTGCAGAAGCTGACAACCTAACAATGTAACTCACCTTGACTAATGACATAAATCATTGCATTTACTGCTCCCTCAATTATTGTTTTAAAATATAAATGCAATGTTTACTCAGCAGGGTTTAAGTGATCACATCTAGTGAGGCTTAAGGAAGCATATGTACTGCAAGCCTCATATTTCAGGTTTATATCTTAAAATTAGAGACAGACACCAAAATTACAATTCAATAATGATCTTTAATGTCAATATATACAGACCCGGGAAGAAAAATATATTTTCAAAAAATTAAATGAAATAAATACAATATGATACAATTTCAATATCTTAGAAGTTTTTTGTGTTTTTTTTTTCTGCTGAGGCCCCTTCCGAAAACGTACCTGTGCTCTTTTACCCGATGCTCAGCAGACAGTTCAATAGTAATACTGTACCTCACACACACATACATGTGCAAAAGTCCATCCTCAACAATCTTGAGTTAACCGTAAGTTTTGACCTGTAGCAACACATTTAGCCCAAGAACACAATACTAAATGGTTTCCAAAGCAAATGTTCAGAAAATGTTTTTAAAAAAAAAAAAAAAGAAAAGAAAAAGTTTAAAAATCTAAACTTAAGAACATTCTCTCAAGCCTTACTGCAAATATAGAAACATCTCATCTTGGAAAAAAGTAAAACTAAAGCTGTGACTGGCTCCACAAATAAGTTGGAAAAAAAATCTTCATGTAATTCTTTGATGCACTGTGAGCTGACAGAAATTTGTGGAGCTCCTGAGTTTCACACTATAGTCACTACAATCTAAATGCAGGTGAGAAATGGGGATGACTGGGGGGGCGTGGCAGGTGAAGTTACAGACTCTAGAAGAGGCAGACAGAAGAAGGCGGGGTCAGTTGTCCAGCCATTTGCAGAATGCAATGCACAGTGTATGCACAGGCTGCTCACAGTGAGTGGGGGGGAGGGGGTGCGGCTGGTGCTTCAGTGCTGAGACAAGCAAGAAATGAGCTACAACTCCAGACCAGACGACAGTTCTCTCAAAGGTAAGGGAAGCAGGAGTTTCCTTTTAACACAGGCTCTTCCCCTTGAACTTTCCTCTAATGGGCACCCAAAGGTGAAAAATAGAGGCCTTGGTTTCATTGGCAGGAAGAGGTAATGGATCGTGATTGAATTACAGGTAGAGGGAGAAGGGAGGCGGTGAGGGTGTCAAATAAATAAATAGTAAAGGAACGGCCCATGAGCCCACCCACAAAGGCAGTTCCTACACTACATGTCCGTGGAGGTGAGCTTCTTCATGTTCCGGCGTTGGGCAAGGCTAGAAGCAGCCACAGGTTCCAGAACTGGCTGACTGGCCTTGTGGTTGAGCGCAGAGTATGTTGCAGCCATTGCCCCCTGCAGGACATAGGCACAGTGTCAACCAGTCCCCACAGCATTTGCTATCTGCCACTAATGATAATCTTTAATTTCCCATCTATCCCCCCCCTCAAGTTCACTTACAGGGCAAAATAATAAACCATGATTACACCATGATTCATGCACAGCATGATTTAGCATTTGTGCAGCAAGGTATTACTACTATATCCATTCAGTGCAAGTACAATGAGGAAGGGTACTGCACGATACTTGATCTTACATACTTCAGATTGCAATGTGCTATATTTGGATTACTCCAGACATTCAGCATGGTGCTTCATGACAGTGTTTTATATTTATTTTTGTCTCTTAGCACATACTTTATTCAAAACAACCAGAATGAAAACTTTAAATCCCATTTACATACATTTTTAACCAAGTAAATGGCATTTAACTATATTTCCCATGGACACAACAGGTGGGTCTTGAAGCACCAGCATTCACGATTTCAGCAAGTCTAGGTTTTCACCCCCCAAGATGCTATTTCAAAGCCTCAGTGCAATTCCCTCCAGGACCAATCAATGCAAACAAATTACCTACGTATGTATGTAGCTATCTATTTGTGCATCTACAGTGCAGCAAGTAATCAACAGTTTTTGTTGTTCTGGCTCTGCAGTCCACCACACTAGCTATAAAATGACAGTGAGGTTAAAGTGCAGGCTAACAGCTTTACTCTGAGGGTGTTTACACCTACATCTACATATGAACTCTAAGATTAACAGCCCTTTCTAGACACAATACCCTCATTAAAAGAGGGGGGGGACCTTAAATACCCTCATAAGAGCTGACAGTTTACACTTCAATCTCAGGAATAATTTCGTTTAAATCTGAATGTGCTGAAGTACAGAACCAATGTATGTATACATCCATCTATATCCTGCTGATGCCCACCAATACTGCCCCACAACCCTTATAACCAACTCCACCTTAACAAGGTGCGGAGCATCATGTCGGGTGAGCTGGAAGTGTGGCAGCTGGTCACGGCAGGCAATCCACGAATGCTTTAGGACTTGCTCGGCCGTATAGCGCTGATGGGGGTCTACATGCAGCATGTGGGACAGCAGGTCCTGTGTTGGAGATACAGGGCACAAGACTATAACATCAAGGCAACTCAAAACATGCAAAAGATATGCTTGCCTAAGAGGGCTGTGTGTACAATGTGGCATGAGTGGTGGTGTTCACCTTGGATGTGTCTGACATGGTGTCCCAGTTGCCCCCACTCAGGCAGAACTTGCCACTGCCAATGCGCTGCAGGATCTCTTCCGGTGTGTCATTTGGGCCATTGGCAAATGGGGTATAGCTGGAGTAGAAAAGATGTGGAGTTAGAGGGAGGGTGCACACCCCAGTAGACCATCAGAATGGATTTCTATCTCTTTGCCCAGCAAGTAGTTGTAGAAATTTTAATACCAAAACTGATTATTTATAAAGCTCATAATGGTGCGCACCATTATAAGTTATGCAACTTTAAATCCTGAGAAGTCAAACTGATCTAAGTCAATGTAACAGGAGAGACACACAGCACCTATGGTGATGAGCAAAACTATTTAACTTTGTGTTTATGTGCATGCAAGCTGCTCCATCTCTCAACACTCACCCTGCCAACATGGTGTAGAGCAGCACTCCCAGGCTCCAAATGTCACAGGCTGCATCATATCCTTGTCGCATGAGAACCTAGAAAACACAAGCAGTACACTACTTTAATACCTTCACACACACACACACACACACTTTGAAATGAGATTTTTAAAAAATATGTTTAAAAGGGAAATTTTAAAATATTTATCTAAAAAAAAAAAATCACCACATATAAAACTTTAAAAAATTTTAAATGGATTGGTGTATCAATGACATTCCTACATGCTCAGGCACACACACACACACACACACACACACACACACAGCCTGCTTCCTTTTGGACTCTCATTTCCTACTTGCACATCTCCTTCCTTCCCACCTCGAGGTAAGCATGGTCACACACTTACACACCTCAGGGGCCACGAAGTTAGCAGTATAGCAGGGTGTGAGAAGCAGGCCACCACCTCCCCGCAGCTGCTTGGCAAAGCCAAAGTCACAAATACGTATGGAATCTGGGTTCCCGGAGTCATCCATATATAGGATGTTGCTGGGCTTGAGGTCACGATGTACAACCTGAAAAGAGAGTGGACAACATCCATTGTCATTCTCACACAAGAGCTCTTCAAGTCAGTCTATCCATTTTCTTATTAAAAAAATTCAAGTGAAAAATTGTCATGTCATAACTGTTTGCAAAATAAGTCATTTGGACCTGATTTCAATGTATTAATTACCCTCACTCTTCAGGTTATAAACACATTTGGGACCAAATGTCCGTTTACAGTTCAGTTTGTAGTGCGGGTCAAACGTACTCAAAAACAAGCACGTTTTTATAGAATAAAAATAAACAAACTAGAAAATGCAGGTATATTTATTCACAATCTGACTGTTTGCAGTGAGGAACCAGTGTTCAGAAAGTGTTAAACTGGTGAACAGCCATACTGCTTAGTATAGCTTAAACTTGCTAAAATAGTCTCAAGTAAGCCATTTTATAGTTTTTCCACTGCTTTTAGAACTGGATGTTAACTGAAGGGCCATTGGTTATGTGGATGGTTTAGGTTCACAACAGCAGTCTGCTGATGACTGGGGAACGGTGACCCACCCCCTGGCAGTGCAGGTAGTCCACAGTCTTTGCAATGGTGTACAGTACAGCACTGGCTTCGCGCTCAGAGAAGCACTTTAGCCGGAGGATCCTGTCCAGCAGCTCGCCGCCTTTCATCAGCTCCGTCACCAGGTACACAAAGCGGCCCTCATCATACACCTGGCCAAAAGAGTCAGTGCGGTCAGGAAGCAGTCATAGCCATCACCTTACAACATTAAGGACCCTGGCTTAAATGTCACTCATGGTACAGCATCCTTGACCAAGTGGTTTACCAAAAGAATATTCTGCTGTATAAATGTGTGAATCATTTTAAAGTTTATGATTTAAACACTACAAGTTGCTAGGGAAAAAAGGTGTCAGTTAAAAATATGATGAGATTGTAGCAAAAGTAATGTGACAAATATAGTCCATAGGGCCAAATATCAGCATAACATATGTACACTGTACTGTGGAGGTGTTTCATTTCTTCACTGTCTGTACCTTCATTGCAATTCCTGGAATAAACAAAGGGACAGATCCTCACAGTAGGAAAGAGACATACTTCCTTTGTGATAGAAAGGCAACTTCTTCAGATTTTCAGAGCCTAATTAGAGACCAGTGATTTTTACTAACACCGCAAAAATGAAAAGAAACTGTATGAGGAACTGGCAGCAACCTTTGCATTCTGTTCAGTGAGCAAAAAAATTGTAAAAGCTCTATTAAAAAAACTACAAATGAGGACAAGGGAAGTTGAGTTTTACATACATCTTTTAAAGTGATGATATTTGGATGTTGACCATATCGCATGAGGATCTCGATCTCCTCTGATGGGTCTCTCTTGCTTTTGTCAATGATCTAAACTCAAAAAAAAGGACAAGACAGCATCTTAACACACCCTGATAGAAAATCATCTAAACAGAAACACTAACATTCTGAAGTCAAATGAAGTATTAAAATGCCTGACATTAAATTATGGAGAGCCCCACTACCATGTCAGAACAGACGTGTCATATTCTGTAAGCGAGGTTACTGGCAAAGATGTGCAGCGATCAAGTTACCAGACATCAGTTCTCATGAGATGTGCTTAGTTTTAATTAGCTTCTGTGGTAGCTTTTTAATGTGGTCACTAACTCTTGTGAGAATGAGGGTAGGAGAAGGGGGGAAAAAAATAAAACACTTGTACACAAAATTTTTGCTTAAAAATGTCAGACACCCCCACCCCAAGCCAGTAAATAAAGACAAGATTTTACTGTACTGCCATCTGCTGGTCCTCTGCATGTTTTGATTTTTTTTTTTTTGTACAGTCACTTCAACCAACTTTATTTTCAGTTTTATACTGTTTACCTAAGCTCAATTCTTTTTAGCATTTTTGGTTAAGAAAGATGAGCCAGTGGTTTTAAGAAACTATTCCCCTAGCTGTTAAAAAAATCATGCAAAAAGGACCCCTAATTAAAATGTAGTTTTGGTTTCTGCACTTAAAAGAAAACCAGACATCTTCACTGCAAACTGTGTCAGATAAAAAGCTGCTATCATCTCTGACCTTGACAGCAAACTCCACGCCAGAGACTCTGTGGATGCCACGCTTGCAGATGGAGTAAGAGCCCACGCCAATGTCCTCCTTCAGCTCGTACATGTCAGAGAACTGGGCTGAGCTGGCGTGGAGCTGCTGGAGAAGGAACACACACACACACAGACATATACATACATACTTTAATCACTGAGGCAACTTATGATATGAGGTTTCTGCACTATGCTGTTTAAAATGACTCACATTTACAAAGCTGAAATTTTTAAAATTTAAGAAATTTTACTTTATCAGGAAACAGAATCATTAATTCTGTGCTTGGACATGTAGTTTAGGTTTTAGCAACTATAGCCCAGTGCTAATAGTTGTACAGCTGCAATTTTGTAATGGTCACATCCACACAGGTTCCCTGGTCTCTACAGTAAAATGCCCAGGAGGTGGGGTAGCCACTGGCAATCAAACCTGCAGAGGTTTATTTCTGACGATCTCGCTACTTTTTTCCTCCCTCCACTTAGCTACCAGCTGACTTACTCTATGGTTAACTATATCTGCTGCCTTCTGTCATTCAATGGATTGGTGCTGAGTGCTCTGTGTCACACTATAAAAATAAACTGAAACAAAATGATTTACAAAGTAAAAAATTTAGCCACTTGGGTTTGGCTTCGACGGCCACGTTTCACACACCCAATCACAACAAAGTGCCCGACTGGAAACACCCACTAGTTCCATTCACAATGGTTTTTCATTCTGATACATCTGGTTCTGGATCGTAAGAAAGACATTCCAAGGACCGTGCCCAAGACGCAGTCTGATATTGCGGGGTCGAGTGTGACCAAGGAGCTAAGCCACAGGGCTCTTTCGGAGTGCTGCCCATCACGCACCCTCTCAGCTACACCCACACAATTGCAGCGCTGCTGTGATGAGGACACAGCAGGGTAAGCAACATGGGCTGAGCCTCTGAAAATAACACATTTTCCATAGATCAGCGCCCAAAGACTATGCATGAAAGGCTTAAAAAACAGCTTTTTTATAAGCTGCTTATACTGTACTAATCCTGGATCAGTCTGTGTTTTTTTAATTCAACAAAATGGTCACGCTGGTTGAGTGGTGGCTATATTGCAGCCTGCTTTGCAGAGGGGTACATGACAGGAAAGACAGACCAACCTGAACAATGGGGAGAATGTTGACCAACTGGGGGCTTTTACCCTCTTCTAGAGCAGCTGGTGCAACAAAGCTGAAGCCTTTAAAGAGCTGGTGGGCATTGGCACTGGGTGGAACACCCGGGGAATCTGTGGTTACACAAACACAAAGGGTTACTGGACAGTATTGGTAAAGAAGAGGCATAGCAAGAAAGGAGTAAGTAATTCACTACCAGCATGCTTTCACTATGGCAACTGGCTTCTTGTTTTTTTGTTACTGAAGTTACCTTTACTGGATGTGTTGAGCACCTGTGGAGCATACGGTGATATAGGTCTCACCAATATACCAAATCTTCAACTTATAGACACAATTGGGATTTGAACTGTGTTCTCATTAGTTTTGTTTGTACATCAAAAGTCACTTTTACCTTTAAGCCATAATGCATAATACATGCCCATTTATTTTCTGATTATGTTTTATAAAAATCTCTACTGCAGCTATAAAACATTTAAAAATTTATTTGTAAAATCAAAGGATATAGCTTGTCTTACATTAAAATCAAAACTCATTTAAAATAAAACAGCTTGTCCCCACTAATATTCAATACTGTGTGTGTCACATTCAGCCTATAAAAATGTGCAATGCTGCTCATATTGTTATTGATTACTGAAACTAGCACAAGCTGTAAAGAATGCGAAGACAGCCAGCATAATTAAGGCAGTCCCACAATCCTGAGCTATTTGGGTGACTGTATTGCCATCTGTTAGCTCTGAGGGTAAACAGTTTGTGTTTACTATGCAACAAACTGAAATAAAAAAAAGTTAAAAGAAAACACAATTAAAAAATAGAGAGAAATGTGGGTCTCTTTGAAAATTCATAACTTGACTGCCCAGAACACAAGCAGTCAAGGTAATTTCTACTTTCCATGAAATAAGTTTCAGACATTTGTAAGAATGATCTTAAACGAGCCCTCACCTTTTGGGGTTTTTGCAGTGAACTCTGGGTCAAAACAAAACGTGTCATCTGGTTTCCCTGCTGCAGGCTGGAACGGAGGCTGCAGCTCCCTCCTGTACAACTTCTGCAAGGCATTATGACAACTGGTGTTGAGTGCACTTGGGTGTCACAACAAAAAACATACAATCATTTTACAAAGTTTTATTCAATTACTGATCTTTCTTCCTTCAAAACCAAAACTGAACGATTAAATATATAAAAACAGCCTTCAAAATTTTTTTGTGCATTCATACATTTAGGAAACTGAGATGTAGTAAAAGCGCTATCCAAAGCCAATAATTAAATTGTTTTTAATGTTGAGGCCAAAGCATCATTGGCATTGGGAGTTCAACTTTTATTGTAGTTATGATTAATTAGCACACTGTGATGGGGATGGGTGGGGGGGGCTAACTTTTTAGCGGCTTTATTCCTTAGCCCTGTAATCATCTTTTCAGGAATTGATACTGCCTTGTAACAAATGTTGATGTTTCTGCACAATTAAATAGCAATGGAAAAAGTCTATAGCTCTCTGGTTACAAGTTCATGTCCTTAACTGCTACAGTACTTGCTGTACAAAGATTAACCACGATTAACCATGAGTAATCTCTCCTTGCGCTACAGAAACCTGGGCTGCAGCTTTACTCTCCAATGGCTCCTGTGCACTCCCTGCGCTTTGTAAAAAGTTATGCTGGGAGCTGTAGCAGTCTGCCACCAATCTTCCCATCCCAGTCTGATGGGGGCAGAGGGAAAGACAACTCCTGGCAACCTCATCAGGACACATGCCTGTTCAGTGTCCTGATGAGCTAAAAGTCAGCTCATGTGTGTAGGAAAATGCTCTTTTGCAATGACCACGATTTCAACTGGTCACTTACATTCCAGTCAATGGTGGAGAAGAAGGGGTGTCTTTTGATCTCCTCCACCCCATCAGATCCTGCCCCTGGAAAACAGAGAAAGATGGAAAACTGAGGTCACAAAATTGGAATTGCTTTAAGTAAACCTGGAACTTGTATAGGAGGGGAGGAGAGGAATGGACACATGGGCTGGCAGCACAATTCCCAGGTCATCAACACCTATTGCATGAATAAAACAGTTGAATCCAAGATTCCAGATTCTCTTCAATAAGTGTCATTTTCCAGCTCTATAAAGTACGTCCACTAAGAGTCAGGAATCTGAATAAACTCTGGTACTAAACGTTTTCGTTAATATATTCAAACAAAACATCAGACTTGTGGGATGGCACAGGTGCAGGTGTCACGTACCTAAACGATTTGCTGGGTTCCGTTTGAACAACATCCTCAAAAGACTCTGCGCTTCCAAACTTAGAAACTGTGGCATTCCCAGCTTAGCTCTGAAGGAAAAAAAAAACCAGAAGAAGCATTGTTCAGTACAGGATCCTGCATAAGAAAGTATGCATCTGGCATTTTCTGTACACTCACTACACCCACTTACTTGAGAATCATATTCATGGTCTCGTTTCTGTCTTTGCCTTGAAACGGTAAAGTACCTGTGAGCATTTCAAACTGAGGGAGACAAGGTACAAACATTACAAGTGACATAATAATAAATACACTCACTCCACTGATTAATAAAACAATTGTGATCAGAAGCCTGTTCATAATCTGTTTTGTTCTTAGCTCCAATGTCACAATGAATTAAAGCTTAAACCTCAAATACAAGTATAATAAAAATTCTTTGGAAGACTTTAAAAAATATTCATTTTAAACCACAATAAATTAATTTAAAATGACTGAAAATAAAAAGAGATTACAATGGACTGGTGTCCTATCCAGGATGTAGCCTATGTAACTGAGACAGGCATGGGACCATCACAAGCCTGATTTGGACAACAGCTTATTGACAGTGGAGTGACAGTGAATAAAAATAGATTGCTTCCACAAACTCCTATTCAGTATAGAATGTTGATCAATTCATCCCATTGAGTATGTGCTCCTTATTTTGTTAGGAAGTGAATTCAACTTGTCCCACCATCCTATTGTGTTTGAATATGCTGTACTAGTGTGTAATGGCCTGCCACATCAGTACAAGCTACATTTGTTCCACACTTCATGAAAATCTTTGAAAATATATAAGAAAAAAGGGAAAGAAAAAAATCATGAAGATATTTTCATCTTTGAAAATTTGTAACTAGACCATTTGCAACATAAGCACATACAGCACTCACCATTAGAACCCCAAGAGACCACCAGTCAGCACTCTGGGTGTGTCCCCTTCTGTTGACCACCTCAGGCGCCATGTACTCCACAGTGCCACAGAAAGAGTAGGCTTTCTTATCCTGGTCCACCGACTCTTTACTGAGGCCGAAGTCTGCAGAGATAGGAAGGGATGTCAGCCCTTTGGTACGTTGTAGCTAACAAGCTATCAAAATGTCTCTGATGACAGGTTACATCCAAAAAAGCAATCTACATATGTAGAAATGTGTTTCTATGTAGCAGTTTAATGAAATTTCTACAAATACTACTATGCTCATAAAGTACAATTAAACACTAAATAGACAACCATGCAGAAGGCAGTTTTATAATAAGTACTGTTCATTCATGCAGAAACTCATAGCAAAACGGCATCATAAATTTCTGACGATGAGAAAATATAACATCTGTATACATAACAATACATACCTGTTAACTTGATATGTCCAGCTTCATCAAGCAAAATGCTGAAAATTAAAATCAAATTCTCCAATACAGGTACACAAATACAGTCCCAGAACATAACATCACAGAAATGTGCACGCTAAGGAACAGTTTTGCAAGCTCTCAGACCTGAGCTGGCACAACACTTTGACAAACTGTGACTGCATTATTGAGTTTTTCAGCACCTGAGACCACTCAACATGAAACCAAATTGAGATAAAAGACGACTCCAAGCAAACAGGACTGCAGTTCAAAGAGGTTGCAAGACTGTTCACACTGCAAATTACCAACCAACAAATATGAGCATTAAAAGTACTGCACACAGATTTAGATAAAAACTGGCTTCTGAGTTATGATCTCATATCAATATTGTCTTCAAGTCTTACAGAAGTCTGAAATTCCTACTGATCTCCTTCAGATGGAGATTTTAAGACACAGATTGCAGAATTTGAAGAAGGGTGGGGTTGGGGTGGGGGTCTTAGGGAATGGGATACATTACTTTTCAGGCTTCAGGTCTCTGTAAACAATGCCTAGGTTGTGAAGGTGGTCCAAGGCAAGGGCCAGCTCTGCAAGGTAGAATTTCACATCCTCCTCTGTAAACATAACCTAATAAGAACTGGACAGATTTACCCTCTGATCTCTGTTCACACACAAACAGAAACAAACATCAACATCATAAAAATAAAAAAATACAAGTTAATCATTTTCACACATGTTAAAGGGGGGGTTATTGAAACAGTTTCTAACAGTGAAAATGTAACAAAAAATAAAACATTCATGCAAAACAGGAAAACATATCGACTGAGACAAATTGTTAACGTGAATCATATTTGTTAACCAAATAACTACAGTGCTTAAACAGTTTCAAGTTTGTTTTTTCTTTTTGCCATAAGCTGACCAAGGACAGATTCTAAGATAATTAAAGAAATACGTTTAATATTTTTTGTATTCACCATTTCCCTTTCATTCATGCTTCAAAACCGTGAAGTAGACACAAGTGCTTCAGTTTAATTTGCAGTCAGAATAATGTCATATTGGATAATAGAAACAACTATATTGCCTGAAAACTAGCAATAAACTGATTTTCAAATGGATATGGTGCACAGGTGTGAAAAACACACAAGATTGTACCAGCAAATAAACTACACTGGTGGCCAGCAACTCAAGTCCTTAAAAGTGTAGGTTCCAAAACATGGTGAATTTACTGACTGATTTATACACTGGCTCCTTGTGCTACAGGCAGGAAACAATTTTTATTACTGATCTATTTTCTAAAATGTTTGTAGAAACGCAAAAGTTATGCCTTTTTATGCAAAATTATTAGTTGGCAGTAAAACGCAGACCAAAACAGAACCAAGAAAGCAGCGTTATCTTCATTGAACTTTCTTAGTGTTTACAGCTCCTGTGTGATGTTTTAATGTGCATGATTAATAAAATAACCAACTGTGTACATGTCTGTGTGAAAATGCATCTGGACTGAATTTTTTTTTTTTTTTGTTACAGGTCAACTTACAAACTGACTTTGTAATGAGCCAATGCACCTGAAACACAAACTCAGCATGGTAGTTCTTTTGATGAAGCAAGTAACAGCACAGATGCAATGAAATCTGCACCACTTGCAACATTAGAAGTAGAGATCATGACCCCTGACCTTCACTGCTGACGACACGCTACATGCTGGCTACACACATGGTAAAATATGCAAAAAGGTTATATAAATACACAATGAAAATCCTTGTAAAAAGAATGAAACAGCAAGGAGAGCTCACCTCTTTGGATAAACGTGTGAAGACGTCGCCTCCCCTGAGAAAATCCAAAATCAAATAGAGCTTCCCTTCAGTCTGAAAGGCTTCAAAAGATGAATTGAGCACAGAAAAACTCAGGTCAGAATATGCTGTTTCACATATAAACAAACCTATGAATGTGCCAGGCTAGATTTAGTAATAAGTTTAATACTATTTTTATTACTAGCCAAGTTAACCAGCACAGTCTGAGTCAAAAAGTTGTAGTAATGGAAAGGTGATTAGTAATAACACTATATAAACACAAAACTGTTTGCATTTAGTACATAAATATTGTTACTGCTATTGGACAGGCAGGATGACAGAGTGACATGTGCTGTTCATAGTCTAGTGGAAAGGGGATTTAAAAAAAAAAAAAAAAAAAAAACAAAATATATCACCAAACCCTTAAGGCACCAGGTGTAGTGATGGGCTTTATCTCACCAAGCTTTATTACTGTCAACCTTTTAAATTCAATACATTTGTGTGTGCGCGCGTGCGAGAGAAAGAATGTCTGTCTGTGTATACATGCATAGTATGTGTACAGCACACAGAGACTGATGTGAAGATAATAAACTATATATCACCAAACTTTATCATCTTCCAAATTCTGTCAGAGTGCAAAAGTGTGTGTGTGTGTGTGTGTGAGCGCGCGCGCGCGCGCGGACACACACACGCTCCTGTTTGTGTGAGAAGGTGTGTCAGGGTGTATGGAATTAGATAGGTGTGTGTAGAGAAAATCCGTCAGTGTCACATATATGCGCATGCAGAGTGAGAAAATCTGTCAGCGTCACCTATGTCTGTGTATGTGACATGAAAATCCATCAGCATCACCTACAACTGCATGTGGGCGGAGGGAGAGGATCCATCAGTATCATATACATACATATGCTCTGTGTGCAACATCACTACTCCTGCTTGCCAAAGCCTTGTCAGAGACTGAATTTTAAATTTTCTAAATAATAAGCAGCCTTTTGGAGTTTAATGAACTTGACTATGCATAAACCTCACTGAGGGTGTGTAGGACCACTGTGGCAAATTTTAAATCTGTAACTTGAAAAAAATCAAACCATGCATAAAGAACAAACAGACAAACACAGAAATCCAGCTTTGTACAGATTAAGCTGACGTTTTTCTCCAGTGTGACTTATAATATTAAGCTACTTACAATGATTTACAAATTTATGCAGGTGGGTCATTTTCACTGGTCCCTCATAAGGTGACATTCTAACCACTATGCCACCTGTTGCCCCAAGTTTTAACTTGTCCTGTTAGGGACTGAACCAAGTGTCACTGAACTGTTTCAAAAATAAAAGCCTTGCAGCCTGAAAGACACAGAAAAACAGTTTTGCTGCTGTTGTAATACTGTGGCAGTTTTGGCAGTTACCAACAGAGCGCCTCTAAACCACAACCTTATTAGCATAGAACATGGCCGTCAATCATGAAAATACCATACATGGTATTCAAGAACACTGAAGATGACAAGAAGAAATGTCATCATAAAGGAAGCCAAATGTCATACATGAGAATTAGACTCATCTTGGAAAAATGTTTAGAGCATGCAGAGAAAGAAAACACTTCCCATACAAGGAGAACATCAAGCCCTGATGTCCATGTCTTTACAGGCAGCTACAGTGAATAGTAAATTCCATATGAGACAGCTGATCTGGTACTTATAGCTCTAGTGGTAACAGCCTGAGCTCCACTTGGTCAAATTTTGAGTATTAAAGTATTAAAATTACAATGGAGCAATGCTGCAGAGCAACCACACAAGAGCTCCTCATGAACCACAGTAGCATTTCTGTAAGGCACCTTTGCTAAGGCTGACAGAGTTGTCACCCTCAGGCAGCTGCTAAGCCCCAGGGGTCCAGTAAATTGATCCCAAAACTCACCATAGTGCAGTTTCACAATGAAGGGGTGATTCACCTCCACCAAGATGTCCCGCTCCATCTTTGTTCGAACCCTGTCCCTGACTATCGAGACACAATGGAAACAACATAAAAGCCGCTTTAGTCAAGCACACAAACATATGTACATGCAAGCACCAATGTGAGATCCATGCACACGTCGTGCAGCTTACCTTTCAGAGATGCTTTTTTCAACACCTTCATCGCATACAGCTGCCCAGCATCAGGTCCAGTGATCTTCCGGACAAGAAATACCTAGTTGCACAGATGTAATTATTCACTCACTTCATTCATTCATTATCTATAACTGTGTCTAATTGAGGGTCACAGTGGTCTACAACCTATCTCAGAAGCATAAGGTGTCAGACAGGGTACACCCACGACACCTATATGGCAGTGTCATATCAATGTCACATGCAATAAAATTACACCGTTGTAAGTGTCTGAAGTAAAATATTTCGTATCTGAATGTCACATACTGATTACACCAACTACTCAGGTTATGAACACTATAAGGACTGAAATCCTGTTTTTAATTTAGCTTGTTCTTAAATTCAATGTTACCTTTGCCACTAAGTCCCAAAAAACCTCACTCAAAAGTAACAGTGTCCAAGTAAGGATGGCAGTGGCCTGGAAGCATGAAACATGATGCATAGTGCAACCTGGACAGGAGACACTCATTAATACACTACAGGCAAATAGAGCCACCACTTATCCTGAAACGTGTGTATGGACTATAGGCAAAAACCAGAGCACCCAGAGGAAACCCTTGCAAACACAGAGTGAAAAATTTAACAGTCTCCAAAAGTGTTCATAACTGACAGACACACATACAGAAGGCACCCACCTTTCCAAAGGAGCCCTGCCCCAGCACTTTGAGCAGCTCGAAGTGGGAGGGGTCAGCCCTCTCACACCCTTCCTTCACATGATGGGTAATGGGGATCTCCTTGTACGCACCATCGTCCTGCACATGTATGGTACACAAGGCTGAATTACTATGGTACTTCCAAAAACAGTGGAAATCGTAATCAATTTCACTTCAATAAAACCATCCCTTTTTTTGTGTCATGTTCTGGATGGCATTTTTGTCCTCCATTTGATGACTGCCTCCACAAGCTCATAATTGGATCCCTGGATGGGAAATGTGCGCAGGGGACAGGACAGCAGTGTTGTGGGAGGTGGGTGTGAAGACATCAAGGGAGGGTGAGGAATGAGTTGGACTTGACGGGGGGCTATAATGGATGCTGGCCTGCAGTTATCCTACAAGATTAATTCATCTAAATGGCAGGAACAGGATTCTGTGAGAATAGGAGCCCAGGGGTCTGCAGGGGGCAAATGAACTGGCATTATTAACTAGTGATGAACACTTGTTGACAGTGGGAGGGTGAAACTTAGCAACAAAAGAACCATGGTCTTCAACAGGGTGCTAATAAGCTTAGCAGTGTGAGGACTTGGCCACACGTCGCCTAGCACACAACGGACTTTATGATTAATCACCTCCAGCACTGAATACACGGAAGATGGGGTTGGGGTGGGGGATGCCAGTGGGGCAGTGGCCATGTCTATATCTCATTTCCATTCCTCCTCCCCATTTGAATTTACAAATCCAACACAGCCATGGAGCAGGTTGGAAATTACATGAAGACGTTAATAAAGACATTATTTTGAATGCACACATAGTGGAGCCTGTAATGTTTGTGGAGACTACATGCAATCAGCTGCTCTGTTGATACCACGTCGTCAACCAAATTTATGCAAAATTGTTCACTTTCTTTAGAGGGGTGCCGAGGGAACTCCACTATAACTCAGACACAAAATACGTCCGTCAGAAACTGAAACAAGCGAAAATGCACGTACTGAACTCAAATCATTTCATCACTAGAAATAAATTGATAATATTCCAGTTCCTCAACTTACAAGCACAGCTGGCACCACAAGTCTGTTGCATTTCCAAATTTCCTTTTACCAATAAGTAATAATCAGTAAAAAAGGACATTGACAAACAGCAGGAATGGCAATAGGAGCATAGTGACAAGGAACACGAAATTCAGCCTGAAAAAGCATTTACTACAGCAAGAGGTTTATGCCTTTTTAGTAATTATTTTATGCTTGCAAGATTCACCAAACTTCACATATGTTGAATCCAGGTCCAGTTCAGAGCATTCCTCCTCAACAAAAAAGATGTCCTTCAATTTATTTACAGATTATTTATGTATTAATTGCATCAGTTTTGAATTATATTAAATTGAGCCTGATTTTAAAATAAAAATAAAAAACAAATAAAACATGGTGCGTCCATCATGTTGGTATTAAGCAGAAACTTGTGAACAACTAGAGAGAAGCTTAAGCACTGTGGAAGTGAGTTAAATTAAGTTGGTGCCACACTCCTGCTAATTTTGAGTTTGCTTTACTGCTTTCTACTGCCTGGCTGCATAAACATGGGATGCAGTCATTCTTCAAACTAATTTTAGATAATAGATAGGTGAAGAAAATGCTAATAAAAATAAACTGCATCATTTGTAACATGAGGAGCCTTCTTGTATTTTTGTAGTACATAAAGACAAAGAGCACCTTAAATGGTGATATCATCAGGCTTTTAAAACCAATACCACTTCCCAGGGTAGTTCATACTTGAGAACAGTGCTGATGGCCACACATGGAGGTCATTTAGCCCAGCAAATGAATCATAACAATGGATGAGGTGTGCAGGATCCTTAACTCACACAGTACGAGAGAGTCTCTCCATCCTCCATGGGGTCATCTATAATCTGGTGCCCATTCATCTGAAAGGAAAAGGAAACAATATCAGAAAACTGGAAGAGGAGAGCACCACAGGGTGGGAAAGACCCAAGATTCTGTCCAACTGTGCATGTAGTAATAAAATAAAAACCCATCAAGTAAATTTGGCACACGTCTCTTGGCATATGGCCTAAATGTTATTTAATGGTTATTTCTTTACTTTATAAATGGACAAAATGTAATGTCTGGTTAAAGTCACAATACTGCATCTATGGTAGCATACATGCTAAACTTCTGTCTCGCACAACTATGTCATGAAAGCCACCAGGAAACCTTGATATTCCTGAGACATGCAGTAAAATGCAGCCATTTTACTTTATCTGAATGCCAGAATAATCCAAACATGATGGTCCCATGAGTCATGTTAACAGCCTACAAAGACGACCCTTACAAATACTATTTGATAATTTACAAGTGTGTCATTATTTATACTTATTTGGCTGGTTTGTCCAACAAGAGAGCATATTAAAATGCTATGATATATTTACATTGATAAGTAGACTCTGTTCAAGGGCACCAACCCAATGTACTGTAAGATATCTGAATCCATTATTCACCAGTACAACGGCATACCGTTCTTGCTCTTAAAACATCATCTACAAGCACTGAAGGATTCCATTATAACCATTCTTATCTACTTTCAAGGTGGCACAGGAAATACATTAACACTGAAGGGATAACACTGCCATAAAAAATGTCTCCGTAAACACTGGATGAGGATCCATTAGCGATCAAACCACCGATTACCATCACTATACACAGGTCTTTCCAGCAATGCTGATTTCTCAGGCAATAACTAAAATCATGGATCACCACTGTTAATTCCTACCAGAACAACTGTATCCCAATAGCAGCTGGTGACTAGTGCACCATGAAAAGCCTGAAAACACTGATTTGAGGTATCCTTGCTTTATAGAGGACAAGATGAAAAACCATGAGCATTTCCTCTGCTGACACTGCTTGTCACTGAAGTCAAATTTGGGCTTTTTGTTCAACATATTCTAGCATGGGGTGGGGCATGTTGTCACATTACATAGCACTGGAGCCTCACAGCTATTATCAGTAAAGAATCATTGAGTGTCCTGTTTGGGAAAACAGTTTATCCGCAACTCAGGGAGACTGGTAGAGAAGAGAAACGGCGTCCTGTCCGTCAAAATTTCAGCAGTGGCGCAACACTCCCCACCTGGTTCAAGAGAAGCTCAACCAACACCTGAGTGTGCACGTGTGTGTGTGCGCGCGCACGCACGTAGGTGGACACAATGCAATGCTCTGACATCAACAGCCTTCTAGCCACAGCGGGAAGACAGAGATGAGGGGTGGCTTATATCAAACCTCCTCTTGGCCCCACAGGGATCTGTTCCACAGCCACCTCCTCCTCTCACCGGTTAGGCCAGAGGGGAAAAAAAAATAAAAACCATAAAAGTCCACCCAGTAGTACCTCATGGAGTGTGTGGGGGAGTGAAAGCGTGTGTTTGGCCTCAGCCTAGCGCCACCGCTCACGCGGTGCCTCCTCTCGCGGCCTGCTTCAGTGCAGGGACCTGATCTGCATACTCTCTCGTGCATCGCAAAAACACCCACTCGGTTGTGCAAGAATGTGCAGATGGAAGAGATTAAGGCCGGTGGCGGGGGAGGGGTTGATAATCTGTCGTGACAACGGATGCACACCCCTACACACTGAAGTACAACTCAGACACAACACCCACGTGCCTCTCCAAGTTCCTACTTTGTCAGTTTGTCAGACTTGAACCACCAAAATTCTACACTTATTTCCCTCATCCTTTTTACCGTTTTGGGCCAAGGGTTATGTCAAAGAAAGTTTACACTCACTCGGTTTCATAAGACTGAAATCCTGACAAGATAACCATGCAGTGTAAGAGCAACTCTTAAAAGCAGGACTCAGACCTGATAAAGAACTGAGCCACTTTTGTTTCTTTATAGTGACCTTTATTGGTCTGCAGCAGGTCATATTTATAACAGAATACAGGGGAAGTCAAACTCCAAGCAGAAAACCGGAAGGTTCGAAACAATGTATCCGAGAGAACTGACTGCAGGTGGGTTGTCATAAAGTCAAACCATACAGCTGGTATCCATTCAACATTAAACCACAGAAGCGTGCACATGACAGATCTCGCATCCAGCTTTCGACGGATACCAGAGCTGTCCATTGAGCCAACTTCATATTCATAATGCATGGATGACTAAGATCACCACCGATCAGTACAAATAAGTTATTCACCATTCTGGTCCTAAATATTACAATAGCAGTCTTGGGTCTTGAACCGGTTACTCTAGAAGTCTACAACCGACCATACTATACCTGCAGTAATACAATATCCGACAAAGGCATAGTAAATACACCAGTAAGTACAGAAAACTGCACAGCCTAGCTGATCTTAAAGCTACAAATTAAGATCTTTAAGTTAACTTACAGATTTGAAATTTCACATAGTAGATATGGTGTACTAAAGGATAACCAACACTTCCAAATGAAAACAAGTTCATAAATAAAAACAGTAGTGTATTTCAAGTCTCATTGAAAATCTTACTTGTTTTTCGTCTTAAACAAACTGAAGTATGTTTGTTCCAGCAGAATGCATTTTATTTGTTCATTCCTAACACTTAAAGAAAACAGAGTAAATTAGCATCAATTCTCATTTATAATAATACTGTATGCCCTTTACATAAGGGATCTTTGCCTTGCAATAATAAAGTATGCAGCTGTTGTAAGTAATCACGCTAAACTGAATTTGTATTTCTCCTTATTTGGTTGAAGCAGACGTAGGCCAGCTAGAAGAATAACCAGCAAACACAGGGTTCAAGTGGGACAAGGACCATGGGGAAAAACTTTTGGTTAAAAACTTTACCACTACTGAATGAAACAGGACTACTGTTCTGAATGAGATATGGAACATCCAAGCAGTGTCCCCTAAAGATGAGGTGTTAGGATAATGTCTGAAGCAGATGGGGTATTTGGGTAGTAGAGAAGCAAAGGAGGTGCCATGGCAAGATAAGCCTGTGCATGGAATGTATCACCGACAGACAGCAGAAATGGCTAATATGAGGAAATCCTACCTAATGGCTAGAAAAGACAGGACTGAAAGACAGTACAGAGGTACTGATCATGGCAGCACAAGAACAAGCCCTCAGCACCATGACAATCAAAACAGAAATATAGCATATCAGCCCCTAGGTGTAAACTGTACAAAGAAGCCCCTGAGACAATCCAGCACCTAGTATGGGTTGCACGATGCAGACAGGGGCAGTGAACACTACGAGCCACAACCAAGTGGCAGGGATCATATACAGGAACAACTGCAAGGAATATGGCTTGGGCACTCCTAAGTCTAAAAAGTCTAAATGGAAGGTACCACAGAGAGTGGTGGAGAAAACCAAAACCAAGACCCTGTGGGACCACATCCAGACAAAAAAGCAGGTACTGGCTAACCAATCAGATAAACTGCTAATAGATAAGGAACAGAAAACAGCAGTTCTGATAGATATAGTGTTTCCAATTGATAGAAATATCAGAAAGAAGGAATATGAAAAGCTGGAGAATTACCAGGGATTGAAAGAACTAGAGAACACATGGAAGGTGAAAACAAAGGTAGCTCCACTGCTGATAGGAGCACATAGGATTGTGATCCCCTACGCTGGAGGAATGGCTCCATCAGATTCCAGGTATGACAACATCGGTCTAATAGTGTAATCAGCAAAAATGCTGCAACATACCCTCAAACTACCAGGCCTCTGATAGGAGGCCCGAGTCTGAGGAAAGTTACCACCCACAGGGGAAAACTGAGTAAGATGGGATTTTTTTTTTTTTTAAACCAAACACGCACGCACACACAAAATTTTGTGCCTTTTGTCAATACAGTGCCTAAATACAAATATGAAGCAGATCTCAATCATCACATCTGAAGAGTGGTACAAGCAGACAGCCAACATGTTCTGCATTTACCACTTACCATTATTTACCAATGTACACAGCTCAATAATTTTACTGGGGTGTTTCATGTACCTTGATCAAAGTTAATACAGCTGAAACTGCAAAGTGACAGCTCCTACCACACCACCTGCTGTTCATAAAAGTATACTGACTACACAACCACCCTAACCTTGAAACATTTATTCATTTTGTCAACCCCATTGGCCAAAGCAAGTTATCATGTTAGGGGTGTACACTTAATTAATAGCAATTATTTATCCATTTACATAGGTAGCTAGTTTATACTGGAGTAATTCAGAGTAACTACCTTGATCAAAGGTACTACTGTCAGAGCGGTTATTCAGTCTAGGTATTTCAGTTGCAAGGTGACAGCTGTTATGCTACTTGCTGCCTCTGACCTTCTATCTGGGGTTGCAGATGCTTGCCTGAGAAAACACACAAGAAACGTACAACCACAAGGCCAAGGAGCCTTTAACAGACAGGAAACAGACCTCTGGATTGAGACGACCAACAGGACAGTTACAAAAAACAAATCAGATGGCCACCAAGAAGTAACAAATTCACAGGGAATTTAGAGAATGCAACAAAAACAGGTGTGTTTTGCAGAAATTGTGACTAACTAATAGTGACTATAAATAACTAAAAGCCTCAGGAAAACTCAAATGAACAAAGTAACTGTGCACAAAAACATCATTATTGCTTTAAAAACATAACTTTAGTAACACCAGCATTTTATCAGCATTTAATACTTATCAAAACTGTCTTATCATATGGCTGTAATGCTACCAAACGTTTGCTTGCACACTGTACAAATACACAAGACCCCTGTGAACAGAAGTATTATAAAGTGTTCAGATATAATTAAATATATCAACTGATTTAAGGCCAATATATTCCAGCCATAAGCTACATTATGTTGGGTCCAGATTTTAAAAGCCTAATTCTACGTTTCAGCAGAAGACATGGGAGAGTGTTTTTCTGCTCCTGCAGCGCTCCCATTTTTGCCTGTGTGCAACGTTACACTACAGATCAATTCAAAATGATTCCGCCCAATTTTTAGAGGAGATGAGTCATACCATGTATCAGGAGTTCAGAAAAGGAAGAGTGGTTTTGGTGGGAGGCCACACACGAAAATTGAATTGCTCTAGCAAAAACTCTAAAAAAGCTAATATATTTCTCTCCATACAAAATACCCAAATTCTCTCAAGCACAAACAGAGCTTTGTCGCAAATTAAAAATTCCATTAATAAGAGTATTACTGCCATACTTACTGCCTTCAAAAATATGCAAGTTCTGATGTGCACAGGCTCATATATTAGTATCTTTCACTGCAGAATTTGATCAATATGCAGAAACAATAGAAAGCATCATTCTCAATGTAAGTATCAAACGCTCTACATTTCTTTAATAACTAGTCTTATACAAAATTAGTATTCATAAGCTTGACTCACCTAAGCCAAAATTTTAACATTTTTCCCTTTCTAAATTCAAAAACGAGACATCAAATGTCATCACAAAAACGTATTCTTAATTCTCTGTCAGAATAAAATTAATTTACGCAAAACAAATGCCAGAGTTAAGTAATAGATATGAATCTAATTTCAGCTTTGATGGAGACCAAACAGATTTCTGCTTGGTTGCACTTGCCTTGTGTACCTCAGTGGCCAGATCTCACTTTAGCTGCAATCCAAACACACACCTCACGTATGACAAATGACACGTGCTTACATTCAAATACGGGTAAAGAGTAGGCTCACAGTAGCCAGATTCAATTTATTTTTATACAGCACTCTTCTTAGCAGTATGACACAGAGTCCTGAACATCAGGTATAAGCAAGACAGACTATTGAAACTGTGACTGTATCGCAGAGTTGGACATATAAGTAAACTGGCAGCTGTGGAGAGGACAACAAAAAAAAAAAAACCACCAGCTGACCAAGGTGAGGAATGATTAACCTCTGGGGCTCTGGTGTCAGTGGTTGCCCACAACTCCTGGACATCACTTGATGGGCTGAGGAACATTCTACCTTACTGACCCTACATATATCACAGAGCGATGTCTACACAAGCCAAACAATGGGTGGCGATATCAGAGAAGATAACGTTCATCTCCCAAAGGGTTCATGTGAGCTGTAATCACTGCAGGAACACTGAGCCCTTAGAACCCACCAACTTACAGCTTGGTCCTGTCACTGTTTAAGCAATGAAGTTCTTGGCTAGACTTCAACATAAACCTGAGGCTGGTCCACTGGCCGAGCCACTTCCTTCTGTGTATTTTTCCCACCGCCTGGAGGAAACCACAGAGGGGAGCTGCAAACCTCTTCCAGATTTACTACTCCAGTTTTACGTAGAAGACGACCGTGCAGTGAAAATTACACCTCAAACCATCTGAACTTTTACCAACGTATGACATCGACATTTTAGGCATTTCCTACCTCAGCCCAAAATGAACAATATGATGCTAACAGAAACAGTACTGTATGGGTTTAAAGAAACGTTTACTAAGGAGGACACATCGTGCACGACTTCTTGTGATCAAATTAACCCAGAAGGAACCTCCAGGTCTTTCTTTACCCAACTTTACCCAAACTTATAAAGCAACCTGCTCCTTGCACCCAGAGCAACACCAAAGACGCCCGGTTAACCAGGCAACCAGGGAGTTAAAAACAGCAAGAACAGTTAAAACTAGACCCACTGGAGATGCCGGTATAACTATTTCAGTAAACTTGCGTGCACGAGGCCTCGGCAGTGCAGTGTGGCGGGACGTGAAGCGCGTGTGAAAGTCCTCAGCTAGTGTCAGAGCCAGCGAAACCACCCCCTGACGCGAGCACGCCGACAAACACGCGGCCGAAAGACTGGGACGTGCGCGGCGTACTCGTTTGCTCGTGCATGTCCCCATGTCCGCGCACTTACCTCGCCGGCGCCGCGCGCCTCCATTTTGTGCCAGGAGCAGGAAACCTTCCGGCGGCGCGCGGCTAGTGGCGCGCGACACAGCGCATCCCGCAAAGCGATTGGGGCGGCGGTCCCGCGTCCGAGTGCCCAATGGCCGGGGTTTGGGACTCGGGTCAGACGGGTGTGCAGTCACGATCCACGGAGAGTCCGGCGCGGATCAGAAGCGCCCCACTCGTGTGTGTTGAGCCGCCGACGTGAATATGGCCGAAGCAGAGCGGGGAGATGACGCGCCGCGCTGACGCCATTCGGCTCAAGGATCCCCCTCCCGACACACACACACACACACACACACACACACACACACACACACAAGCGCGCGCGCGAGCACGCGTCATCCGGTTCCCCACGACACAGGAAAGAGCGTGACTATTTGTTGCAGAAATAGGGCTTTATTAATATGGACCCGGATATATGTGTTGCTTCAGGTGCAAATACAGTATGTCAGCCCCGGGTTTGTTGAAAAGGGGTCCGGGGCTGAAGTGAGAACACACTGTAAACAACACGCATTTTTACATACTTACCTATAGACTGATACGAGACACTCTTATCACACATTCACAGAATGACACATTCACATAGACACACACAGACTTGTGCTGACATACAGACACACATATACAAGCATAAGCATCTTTTACTGACAGACACACCTAGAAAGACACATTCAGTGGCAGACTCACGCTCATGAACACATTCATAGACACACTTTCAGACTCAGAAACACTCTGACTCGCACACTGTCACACACTGGTTGTAGCTATGGGCTGTGACTCGTGCTGTTCTGTAGCACCAGCCCCCTATCGCTCCGTCCATGATCTGAGTCACACGGCTCTGTCATGACATTTATAGATTACATCAACAGAACAAGTAATGAGATTTTAGGTCATTTTAATACAATTGACACTATACATATACATGAGCAGATTTTTTTAAACAGTCTGGTTCAGCTATTTTTAAATACAGTTTTCATTCAGTAAAATGTCCTTTATTTCAACTCTCCATCAGAAAGATGGCTCAAACTTGAGGGAGCATTTTTTTTCTGGCAAACTACCTCCATGTTTGGAGCCTCTAGGGATATGTTAAGATCTAGGGCACTGTCTACAGGTTAGCAAGCTGCAGCATACTGTATCACCATATAAATTCCTATATTGTTGTGTTTGCAGAAAGGCACAGAAAGACGGTCCTCTGGTTTTCTTCAAAAGTCCTAAGCTATGCTTTCCTAGTGACCTGATTACTCCATTTTATGCATATGACTGAAGGACTGTGTGACTGCCCTCTGATGGAATTGGCATAATGTCCAGGGTTGACCCTGTCCAAGATCAGCTCTGGACCACTGTGGACAGCACTTCAATAGTGAATGAATAATTTATTTACAACATCTCTGACAAGTTTGGTTAATTATCTCTACCTGCCAAATCGGGGCTTGACATTAACAGTTGTTTGTCTGGAACAGGTAATTTACTTAAATTTTCAACAGACAGGTGGAATCTTTCTGACACTGACATTAAAATATTAAGAAATCTGATGCACAACAATGACATGACATCATTAATTACTTGAAATTGGTTGAAATATATTGCTCTGTCAAAAGCTCCAAAATTTGTCAAAATTTTGTCAAAAAGTAAATCAGAATAGCCCTAATATTTTGTGATTTTTAGTGATTTCTTCAGCCCTTGTTTATGCTTTTTTCAGGTGACACCCTGATTTCCGGTCATTGACTACAGTTTCCAAGGATATTTTAAACTTTAACTTTTGCTGATAGTTGCCTTTCCAGTGTGTTCCAAAACTGTACAGGTGCAAAATCTGACTGGACAGGTGCAATGTAAAATGTGCCTATCATGTGGACAGCCAAACATAAAAAAGAATGGTGAACCTCGCACAGGCTAATGTCTAATTACACAAATGATAAAGTGACTCACATATTATGGTGCTTTGTGCCACTGATTATTCACAGTGTGGTACATTAGTACATTTTGTTGTGTAGCACTTGCTAGATCTATAGTCACTACACAAATATACTGGTTCAAGTACCACAAGGGGGACCTGCTGTAGCACCCTTGAGTTTGGTAATTATTCTGAAATAAAGCATCCACCTGTAAAAATCGATAAAATTAAAAGACACTTCTGGGAAAAGTGTTAGCTGGACGACATAATAGAATTAGGCTCTCAGTTGCCCACACAAGACTGAGTCCTTCCTTGCTGTCCCTCCACTGCATTTAAAATGTGTATGAGTGCATCAAACCTGTGTCAGACCACAGCAGCAGCTACGCAGAAATCCATGGGTGTGATGATAGATAAGCTGAATCAGCCTGTACACTGCTGTGATGGTGTGATTTCAAGATCCCCTACATGGGTAAGTTTCATATTGCACTACGTTTAATGTAGGTGAGCTTTTTTTAAAAAAATGGCTGTGTCCTGGACCTCATTCTGGTGGAGTGTAAGTTCCACAAGATACCATCGCAATCCCCTACAGCACCTGTAAAACTGGTCTAAGGAATATTCATTACCAAAGAGTTGTTAGACAAACAAAAAATAATTTTTTCTTCTCATTTTTGGAAACAAATTTGACACAATTTAATTGCCTGACAAGCAGATAAGGTATATTGGCTCAAAAAAGTGAGATTTGTAAGTCATGCACATTTGAATTGTTGAGGTTTAAAATAAATGTAGCATGTTTAAAATTTCCCCATAGATACAAAGGTATGTGGCCTGAGCATCAGAGACCATGACATCAGTCTAATCCTTTTAGTGGGCACACACCCTTATCATTTGATATTTTGGTAAATTGCCATGGCAACTGTGGCTGCAATTTTTAAAAAAATCCTTATTGTCGAGGCTGAACAGAGACACTGAATAGCCACACAAAAATAACTAATTCACAGTATTCAAGCTTTTGAGGCAGTTAGCAATAGGAATGTGCTGACCATCTAGCAGATCTGACTTTGGGACATGCCAGTTGTTTTGGATACTGCTCATAAATGACAGAAGAGTCTTGACACAGGAGCATCTTGAGTGTAGACAGCCATTGTTTAGATAACTGAGCACAGGGCTTCGCACCTTTTCATAGTCATTATTCCAGATTTGTTTAATCTATGATTGTAGTGCAACACACAGATGCACTGTGACACACCAAGGTGCATCTGGTTCAAGGAGTGACCTTGTGTGGGGTGGCAGTAGGTAAATTTACAGGTTTTATTGAATTTATGATCCATGAATTAAAATAAATCAGCATTAATGACAGTCTATAAGAAAACATGGCCTACTAGTTTAAATATAAAATGGATAAACCCAGTAAGTAACAAAAAAGAACACTGAAAAGTACACCTCAAGCATCAATTTTTTCACATGTTTGTAAATTGTTCAGTATAGAGTTATATTGGTCCAGCATCTATTCTGGAGTCACAGGGTGCAAGGCAGGGTATAATCTAGTCAGGAAGCCAGTCCTTTACAGAGCAAATACCTACACACACACACACACACACACACACACACACACAAAATACAGGCATTTTAGGGTCCCCAATTAACCTGAAATACATGTTTTTGAACTGTGGGAGGAAACTAGAGCACCTGGATAAAGCAACACACGAACATTATTGGAATGCAAAAGCTGGAGAAAGACTGAATCAGATTCAAACCTATATCCAAAAGCAAAGCACACTGTGACGTCATTTTTATTAAACCTGTAACATTTAGATATATTTCAGCTTCTAAAATGATTGACATTTTAAACTTTTCAATGTGAAACAGTACTGCTGTATAAGTGGTAGAAAACCTGGCAAATGGAAGCTCATTATAACCAGTACAAATGATCCCACTGGTAAGTGTAATCTCACATAATTATCTAGCATCACTATCTTGAAACTGCAAACTAACTTTTGTTACTGGACATATTTGACATGATTTTCTATTTTGTACACATGTTCAAATGTTAGTTTTTTTTTAAGCACTCCCCGCACCCTCCGCAGCCATGCCACAAAGCATCAAGACAGACACACTAATAAGGGTTTTGTGGGAGATTAAAAATGCAAAAATGGGACTGGACCTTACACTGATTTTATTTTGCTTGCTGTGCTTCTGCAAAATTTCAAAATGTGGAACACGTAAGAGGATTGCTGCTTGTCTTTACAAGCCTAAACCCTCTAAGTATGTCCAACTCTCTTTCATACTGTATCTGCTTGCATGACATATAACTCCATTTACCCTCTTCTGGGTGTTTTAGGTGTTATCCTCTCTCTAAATGGATTTCTCCTCAAAACCACTCAACTGCTCAAATAATTATCCAGTTTAAACGTATCAAAGGCCTGTCTTCACAGCACAGCACAATTTTTGATGGAACATACCTGCTCCTTTTGGTTTTTTGCCTCATTCTTTAGGATCTGCCACTGTGTCCAGACACTTGCTAGGACCAGTGACACATCTGGACATAAAGGTGGACAGCTGTTTCTGAAGAGATTACACAACACTGAATTGTAACTTTTTTGTTTTACTCCCTTTGGGTCACACTTGTCTGCTCCAAGAGGAAAAATTTTATTATTATTATTATTATTATTATTATTTTAAATCTGCTATTCGGTTTCTTACATAATCATGTTTGTTTAGAGGACTGTCAATTTAAGCCCAGGAGTTAATTAAGCAGTTGCTGAAGTCATGGCTATGCTTAGTCTGTGTAAGAGGCTCTAACACAAGAGGCACTTCATTATTCAAAGTCTTCCTCTGCCTAGACTGGGGAATTTCAAACCCACACAACCTCAATTAAATGCAAACGGAGGCCTGCGCAAATTCTCAACAATCTACTCCATCCAGCAAATTGGAACCTGGCAGCAACGTGCTCCTACCGCTATCTGCATGCAAAGCTCTGTAGCCGAGAGCCGCAGAGCGAACCACTTGCTGATGAAGTGGAAATTGTTTGATTAAAGGATGGTGGTACACGTGACTGGCAGCAGCATGGCTCAAGCCCTGGCCAAACGCTCAGTGTACGTCTCTGTTGTGGGTCACAAACGCTGCTGTTTCCCGCACTGTTACTTGCAACACATTTTGTTACACACATTTCTGCCATTAATCTTGACAACACAAAAGCCAAAAGGCAAGCAGATGCATTCCTGGTGTGGTCACGGAGACTGAGCTCCTAATAAAGTACAGAAATTTCTAACTTTGGGAAAAGACTGGACAGCGTTCTCCCAGTGTACCCCAAAAGCTGTATATGCTATCCAAAGGTCTAGTAATGTAAGAAAAGCATTGTTGGAAAGTCATGCTTGTGAAACTAGCCCATTGTGTGGGTTCGTGAGGGTGTCTCTTACAAGTGGTGGACATAATCTGTAATTCCATCAGTCTTGAAGAGTCATGACAAATTGCTTTGGTATTTCTCATTCAGGGCTAACAGCTTCTTACTGGTGCCTCAGATGGTCAGAGGTTAAAGTAGGACACCAAGCTGTCTGGAAACAAATAAGGAGAAGGGAACAGTTTGTGCTGGAGAAGGTGAGATTGTTTGAAACAAATAAAGTCCAGACTTCACACAAACCTAAAGCCTCAACCTAGACTCTTCTGTCAACACACTCAACCTCTGAGACGTCCAGCCATCCTGAGGTGACTCACACAGTATTCTAATTCAAGTTTCTGAGATTATTTACTCACATTGCAAGGAGATTTGTTTTATTTTATCATCTTGTCATGTAGCCTGCCAAGATTTAAACCAAAGGGGAAAATATTCAGTCACATAAAAGAAAGAATAAATGTAATATGTAACATTGTAATATGTTTAATTTGGGCATCAAGTGATAGATGCGTTCCCAGACCACCTTCAAGGGGAAAGGAGTGAACTCATAGCCAAGTGACTATTTTTAACCCAGTACTGTTGCTGCATGAAAGTAACATATGACACCTAGTAAATCACAGTGCATTATAGTGTATTGCTAAAAGGTTCTGTTAACTGAATGTCATTTGGTAACTGTCAGACCCCTTCACAACCCTGGCCCAATGTCCTTCTGTTCTTCCCTTCTTGAGCTTGTTCTGTGCTTTCACAGTAAAATAAACTAACCACAGCGTACAGCCATCTTCCTCCTTCTTGCTGCAGTCCTCCTCAGCATTGGTGATTTGAAGCAATTGCAAGGCATGAGATCAAAAATGACCCAGAGCTTTGTAAAGCGCTACAGAACTGGATATACAGGATTACTAAAAATAAGGTGAGTGATTGCACACCTCTGAAAACCTAATAACTGCCTTGTACCAGTGTTGACCCAAAAATCTCCTCAGCAGCTCATGAATCTTGACCCAACCTGCGGCTCAGCTAGATCAGCCCATCAGGATACTCCAGCCTAGCACAATCCACATCCCCGACATATTTTGAGCAGCAGCAGGGAACACCGAAAAATTTCTACTTAATTTTATCACCCTCATGCCCTTAGAAAACTCTTGACTCGAAGCAGATAAGAATGTCTGATAAATTGAAAGGTTTGAGAGAGATGGCATGCAGTACAGTGACTAACAATGTTGAAGAGTTGGCTCTTTCACAGTTTCAGAGATGCTTGTTGCTGGTGTAAAAACCTCCCGCACTCCAAAATACTGTCCATTGCCACCCTGAGGCTATCCAAGGGAAACTATCTTTTGCTGCACTGATTATTGTTTCCTGGCACAAAAACAAGAAGATGTGTAACAGCTATTAAATCAAGATTTCTAAACCTTATGCAGATGCAGTGAGAGGCCATGGAATGTTCCCAAGAAGCTTCATACCCATCAGTATTTAATACAAAGGTTCTCTCCTCACCAGTCTGAAAGTGATGATCATTATGTGAGACAGTGCCCTTGTAGGCTGGTGAGGGTTGGGACAAGAGCACAGGGTGAGGCTACACCAGATAGATGACAGCCAAATACCAACTCTGTGCTAGTACCCCCAGGTAAAGAAGACAAGCTGCCTGGAACTAAAAGGGGAGCTGGTCTGAAGACTGAAGATTGAGACAAGCTGAAATAAATGCTTAGTTAATTTAACTTTCATTTTAATAAAACCTGCTGATTTAGTAGACCTCAGTTTTATGGATTTCTGATTTAACACTGTTGCAAAAGTATTTAAGAAAAAAACAGATGTCGAAAAAGCCTATTTTTAAAACTAATGTAAGGGGAAATAAAAATATATAACTAATTTTAGCTTTTTGGAGACTATAGCTTCTTTAATATATAAAATAATGCTTTTGACAGTTTTGATGTGTGGCCATGAAGGTGGTGCAGCACCCCCTAGTCCCCCTGTAGCGGCATTCTGATCGGGGCATATCGACATCTGCTTTTTGCATATAATTCACTCTATGTTTGTGTCAATTACAGAACTGGCTTTATTTCCATTTATTAGGCACATTGCATGTTCATTACACATTACCTTCAGGTATAAAAGTGTTACCATAGTACATAGTGCAATACAACACAGCATCATAGTAAAATATTACACTTAAATTACACTTACACATTCTCCAGCTGTTAAATTTTGATTTTCCCAACTTTTGCCATATACAGACACCTCCTCCCTCATATTGCCCAGAAAATTCAAAGATGGACTGTACTGGCCCCATCTGTCTGCTGTAATGAAATATCAGCTAGGACAAATTGAAATGAGCAGAGTGTCACGCTTACATTGTACTCCTGAACTCAACACTAGCAGAGCAGCATCACTTCAGCTCTTTTCTGTATTATGGCTCAGTTTTCTAACCTTCTTTGGATAAGCAAAACTGACAATATAATTACCCTTTCTGCTTACTTATCAAACTTTCCTTTATCCCAGCACACCAGTGATGAAGACTAAGGAGATGCAGCATCCCTCTGGGTGATGAAAACAACCACAGATACCTTTGGAAGCCATAATCAATGTTCACTTGAATAGTAATTGTATTTCAAGGGTACGTAGAAATCAGCAAGCTGGAAAACAGTTCAATGATGAGGCATAGGTATGTGTTATAAAGTTTTTGACTAATTTTAAAAATATGCCTGGGTTTGTCTTTCAATAAGATGATGCTTTATGAAATGGTGGTGACGGTATGTCTATATGACCCCCAACAGGACATCATTTTTTGTTTTTTTAGGCAGAGGGGGCTTTAGGGACACAGACCACTGTAGTCTCATTTGTGAAACCAAGGGTGTTTCTTGGGAAAACCACAGTTAACCAGGTGATTTGATAAGCTCTTACCTGGACTAAAATTGTGCTGGATGATTGTGCGTGTAGACATGGGACTTTGTCATCTTGGCAACTAGCTTCTATGGAATTGGTAGTTTTCCTTGTTGCTGTAATTGCTGCTGACTGTGAATGTGAAGACATTTTTAATTCCCACCTACTTGCCTGTATATAAAGACTTATTTACAAAAAGCCTTCATTCAGAACCCCCTCAGCCATCACGCTCCAGACCTAGAGCACATCTTTGGATCATATACCCCATTGGTGAAATCTCACCTCATTACAGCGGCTGAAACATCAGAGATGTGTGGCAGTGACATCGGAACAGCCACAAATTGCAAAGTTCAAGGCACTATGTGGACTAGCACAACATTCTTGCTGTATCAATTCACGATAAGTAATCTGATCAAGAGTACTACAATAGGTGTGGGATTGAAACCAATTGCCTCCAGGTTACAAGCTCTTGTCCTTAAATAGGGTTCCATATTCTGGCATCTTATTTTTTCGATTTGTTCTTGCTGGACTGAACGCCCCTTCAGGCCATTTCCTCCTAGGTACGGCAACGAAACAAAGCTTCGAGGTCTGAAATACAGAGCAGTGAATTGATCTCTCCATGAATTCATGAATGGGGACGATATCAGTTATAATTAAAATTATGTTTATGTGTATAAACTAATAAAAACTTATTTACTAACTGCTTAATTCATAGAGGTTCACACTCTCCTTTGCTCTTTCTGCTATAAAACCCTTCATATTTCATATTCATGATCTTACACCTATTACTTGTACTGTACGCTGGTGCTCTTTAGCGCCACTCGTGAATGCATCATATGGACAGCAGAGGACGCTGTCTCTCGCAGTCACGCTATGAATCATTTAAGTCTGGGGGGACACGACGTTTTAACAAATGCCACTGATACGAAACGGTGGTGCGTCTCGTATATTTAGGCAGCGCGCTGAAGGAGCGTGACGGGGCGGCGCACGGAGGTCTCCCAGATCTCTGCACGTCGCGCATTAAAGATCGTTAAAGTTGGCCGCCAGTCCCGTTATGGATGTCGGTCTCGGACCCCGGCGGTACCACGGCCACGATCGACAGAGCAAACACACACTCCTATAAGAAGATGACTGGCAACACCGTTGCACTCGCAAACCCGCTTTAGGAAATAAGCATCTATCTGTCCATCCGTCATGAATATACACTTGTTCAATGCAAGTGGAACCCCCCCCCCCACTCTCAACATTCACCCCACTGCCCCACTGCCAGCGCCTTCAGTATTCATCCCCCATTGATATATATAGGACCGGAGTGTTTATATATATATATATATATATATATATATATATATATGTATGTATGTATATATGTAAATATATATATAAATGTTTGAATAACAAATCTACAGGACGTGTGTGTAATTCAAATATTGAAATATTATTCTTTATTGACATCACAGTAGCAGGCTATTGCCCATGATGCATCTCCATGATCATGCCACTAACAGTTCATGTCTAGCGTGTCTTGGAGACCACGAGAGTGATGTAAGTCGCGTGCTGTCTCTTTCTATAAGAGAAATGTGCATCCCTCCACACATCTGCACAGCCGCCCCTTGCAGTGGCGCGCGCGGTCCCGGCCAAGCGGCTCCTATTGCGCCACTCCGCGTGTCTCTTGTGCAGCCGTAGGACGCCTCGCGCTGCTGCAGCGTGAGGTGGAGGGGGCAGAAGGGGCGGGGCAGGTGCAGATTTACCTCCATACTGTATTACGCCTGAGAGAGAGAGGAGCGTGTGCGCGCGTGGACTGCACCATCGCACCCCCTGCACAGAACCACTTCCACGAGACATGCTTTGAACGGCGGGATCGGCCCTGATGTGCGTCCCTTGACTACGCGAACCCAACGCGAGCACATGCGCGCGCACTGACCCCGGCTCCGCGTGCACCCCGGAGAGCCGCGTCTACCATGGCCCTGGTTATGGAACCTATAAGTAAATGGACCCCCAAGCAAGTGCTGGACTGGATGAAAGGTAACCGCGTGCTGACATTTTTTTACAAAAAAAATTATCGTGCACGTTGCACTGAATCGCTCCTTTTTCACACTAAAAGATGCTTGTAGAACCTGAATGGGGATGGATGGTACTTCTGATCCTGTATGTGTTGGGTGTCCGTCGCGTGTACAGACCATGCTGCTGGGTACAAACGGCGTCGCGGAGCGTGCCATGCTCTTTCAGCATCCCCCCACCTCACCCCCCTCGCAGCGGGAAAAAATGTACAGATCGGAGTATGATGAGCCATTTGGGAATGTTTGATCACTCGCCTGCGTTCGCTCGTGTGCGTGTGTGTGCGTGTGTGTGGCTCGTGCAGACACTTGCCGCCCTCGCCGATCCGCCGGATGATGCTGCACTTGTTCACGTGCGAACTGACCCAATTTGCGCATTTTCTTCCGCGCAACGGTGTCCTCCTTGCCTCTCCATTGGAATAACACGGTACATGGTGTGGTCCATTACCTTGTTTTTGCTGAGTTGATTTTACCCCCCCCCCGGTTCCCTGTCTGCCCCCCACCCCCCAGCCCGGCCGTGTCCAGGACCACGGAGAGCGCGCGCGCTTACCTTATACGGACAACACTAACGGCTCATTCTCCAGCTGTATAGCGTTTTCTTTTAAATCAGGGATCCCCGGCCTGCATTATGAAATATTACAGCCACATGAAGGGAAGGGAGAACATTAAACCCAGGAATATACGACCAAACACTCGCCAGTGCTGAAGCAGCTATTTATGACCCTTTGCCATGTGCAGATTATGTCATGGTATCCTAACAGAGCCCCCATTAAAGGATTACACCCGTTTTCTGCTTATCTGTCTTTTCCATTTTCAAATCACACAAAAGTAACATTCTGTCAAAGACCTGTCCTATAATAATTTGATCGCAAAGGAGCAGGATTAAGTCAGTTAGCAGACAGGCAGCAATGTTCACTAACAAGTGGCTGCTGGGGAGACGGGTTCTGCTGGAAATCTGATTTTGTAATATATTATGAGGGGACATTCAATCTAAATGGTTTGAGTGTAAATATTTATATGGCTCAAAGGCTATTGGAGAACACAGGCTGCGTGAGATAAGGCCGTGCACTTGGTAAATAAATGAGCACATTGTAATGTTGGTGTGCCACTGGCAGTGGCCCGCAAAAAGCTGATAAATGTTATTAAGCAGATCACAATAACATTCACTACAAACAAATGCTGTGGTGTTAGACGTAATTGCTGTGCTCAAGTGGGCCCCTTGAGGAGTCAGTACAGGTGCATGATGGCTCGCTTGTTGCACCACATTATAGAGGCTACTTTAATGAGGTGCTGGTTGGCGGCTGGCTGTGTTTGTGACAGTCAATAATTAAAGATAGGATATTTACTGTCTGCATCCATGGGCCAAACTGGGAACTTAGCCGAAGCAAAATGCATGAATGTATGTTATTATTTTGTTTAAAGTGGTGTCTCCCAAAATGCAACCTGCATAGTGTAATGCCTGCAACACGGTTGCTTAAAATCATGTGTACCTTGTGTTTTTGTGTCATCAACGTGCAATGAGAAATGATACAGAGGTGAACAGAAGCTATATAAAAAATAAGCGAACAAGATTATAAATGAATATTTTGTGGGGAAAATTAAGTTTTTGGTTTGAAAAGGGTCAGCAGATGCAAAGGGAGGCTCATGCATGTCCATTGGTTGTGCAGGCATGGACACGAATGGCTCTGGATAGTGTGATTTGCACACAAGAACAGGGAAATGTATTCAGACTTAGTCCTGCAAATAAATAAATTTAGACAGCACAATATTTATATAAAACTGAGGAATGAGTCATTTTTCTGTTTGTTTGCTGAGGACGCCCACGATTTGGGATTTACCTAATTATGCACCCTCGTTTTGCATACGCAGCCACGCACAGCATAGGAAAATTATTCCGAGTGATATTCATAAGCCCGTGTTGTGCAATAATTTCAAGTATGTTGGGCATATTTTGAAGGTTTCTGTGAGGAATCATGTCTGCGTTTGAGAATTTTTGTTGTAATACATACATTTTTTGTTGTCAACATATGTTTAAAGTTCAAAGCTAAATGCATTTTCACATAGAACTAATTTACAGTGGACAGCAGGTGGCATAGTAGTTAAAGCTGCCACTGTGCAGTCAATGGACCTGGGATTAAGTCCCTATTCCTGTTGTTGTACCCTTGAGCAAGGAACTTACCCTCAGTTGAAACAGTAAAAGAAACAGCTGTACAAATAGTTTTAAATACTTCAGTGAGCAAACATGATATTGTAAGTTCCATGTGTCCATTATCACTAACCTCTTTATCTTGGCCAGTCATAATGGTTCAGAGCCTATCCTGGAATGACTTGGCACCAGGCTATCAGTTTATCTCATGATGGTCCCCCACTACAGGCAATTAACCTTGAACGCGTGTCTTTGGGTTGTGGGAGGAAACCCCTGAAGATATGGGGAGAACATGCAAACTTCACACAGACTGAGCTGGATCTGAACCCACACCTGAACACTCAAGGCACTGTGAGGTTCCAGTGCTACTTGCTGGACTCACATATTTGAAGTTGCTTTGGAGAAAAGTGTTAAATGAATTAATAATAATGTGGTTCATGTGCCTTCAGGGTGTATAAACCGTGTTGGGTACTGAGGCTCATTAGATAAGGGGCTCAATAAATGACTAATTGAACATGTTTGCCTTGATGTGCTGGCAAAGGCCTGTGTTTAGGGAAACCAAGTTGCCATTCCCCCTTTGCTTTGATGATTTAGTTGGGGACCCTCAGCAGAGTGCACCATGGCCATGGTGAAGCAGCATCACTAAACCACTTCTACTTCTGCTTCAAACTGCTTCCCCTGTCAAAGTTCTTTCTTCTCAGTGTAGGGGATTAAAGTGCGGTGAATGCCATACTCCTCTGGACCAGGTAGCTGCTGAAGCTCAGAGTCATTCTGGGTTTCAGCGTGAACATAATGTGATCGATGGCAGACAAAATGCTTTGTGGTGTGATGCAGGTCTCTGGTGGCCTAGCAGATGACACCATCATCTCACAGTTCCTGTGTTGTGCTTCTGTCTCTTTCCCTGTTGCAGTCTCTTGGTTTTACTGTTCATCTGTGTATACTGTATTATCTCTTTATTGTTCATTATAGTAAATTTTCTTCCCCCTCTGTGCACCGTAGACCAGAGGATCTTCATTCTGCGCTCCCTTGCATACCTGCTGTAGGAGGGTGTTCAAGAGTAAACCATTGTTGGTTCCTGAATCTTGGTTTGGGTTTCTTCTCAGTACCTCCTTTCTCCAAGCTCAATAGCTGAGGAGTAGGCTAGGACCAGCAGGTGGCATAGTCATTTATCACTTGAATTTGTAACCTCAAGATTTTTAATTTTTGACCTGTCCAGCCTACATGGATGGACGGAGTTTGTGATCAAGCTTCTCCATTTTCTAAAGACATCTGTAAAAGATGTTTGATGGGTTCAATTACTTTACTGCACAGTGTGTGGAAGTCTTTTAACCTCATGTGAACCTTGTGTTCCATCAGGGCTGTGTGGTTATCTTAATTCCACTCACAATCTTTCCTATCTTTTGCCCAGTAAGACAGCAGGAACCATTAGAGTAACAGAAATATAATCTCAAGACTGTTGGTTCAAGTGCCCCACTACGGCACTGAACATGGTATTCATCTAGTTGCTGCACTCTCCCCTTGAGGGCCTTAATGTCAACTGATGTAAGCAGTATAGCTGAAGGTCACAAAGGCATCTGTGGAAATGATACTTCATTGCTGATATGAGTAATTAAATTTTGTACTTGTTTGGCCGCTTTCTTTAAGACCTGTAAGCTCAGTTTCAGTGTAAGCAACAGATAGTCATTTTTAACAGCACAATTGGATTTCCACCTCAGTGGTTAGAAAGGTGTTCCACCAGAAATTGAGGATATGTTTGATATAGCTTTTCTATAGCCTAACATGGGATTAAACGTTTGATTTTTGTGGAAAACTGACAGTTAGAGAGATGAGTCAACGGGTATCTGGCCATGCCATGGCCAAGACTCTCACAGATGCTGGAGTATAAATCAGCTTGTATCCCCTTGAGTACTTCTAATCCAAAGGGATTTTCTGTAAATAAACAATCAGTGTTTTTTAAATATTATAACTAGCAACAGTTATGGCTATTTGGAAGAATCAGCAAATTTTGTAGTTTAATAGCAGAGCATTTGGTGTCTCTTGCTCATTAATGAAAGCTGGGATTCTGTTATTATGGATGTGATCTTAATTACGGGTCTTACTTCTATGCTTTCCGGTGTTAATGGCATAAGGGAGCGCTGGAAAAGTACGTTATGCCCCAGAGGTGACACAAAGGCGGTTCGAAACAGGCTGAATTAGAGTCCAAAATGCTTTAGGTAGCAAGGTGACACTTATTCCTAAATTATTTATTTATTATTATTTATTATTTATAGCAATTTGGGGAGGCATGGTGATAGATTGGGTAGTGCTGGTGGTGAGGGTCTAAAGCTGGTTCAGTTTTTGTTGAGTTTGCATGCTCTCTGTATGTTTGTGTAGGTTTCTTTCAGGTGCTCTGGTTTCCTTTCAAAGACATTTGTTTCAAATGAGCTGATGACTTTAAATGGACCATAGTTTTTGTATGCATGAGTGAATGAAGGTGTGTGAGAGCCCAGTGATGGACTGGCAACCCATTCCGGGGTGTATCCAGGTTTATGCCCTACACTTTCAGAATTGGCTCTGGACCATATTGACTTTGCATTGGAAAACCCTTTATTGTTAATGAATGAATGAATTATTTCTATCTGGCTGATCACACACCAACTCCATAATAAGCATATGGACACTGCAGCTCACCAGAATCAAGAATCATTTATTGTCAAATGCCTTTATACAGCAGATATACAAGGGAGCACGAAATGAAGCAATACGTGCAAACACACACATACATATGGTGGATGTCAGGGGTTATGAGAAGTGATAGTGAACAGAAAAAAAAATCTATCCAAGTCACAATACGGTGAACAAATTAAGCTCTCAAGTGAACAGACTCATAAAATTAAAGTCTGCTATATACCATGTCTGCGAGGATATGCTTTGCTATCTGAGATCTGATGAAGTCCGTATTGCTTTCATGTACTGACACATGCTCGTTGACGTAACGGTATGATTGTGCTCTTGACATTATTATTAAACTTAGTTTAGTTGATGTCTGTATTGAAGGTAACTTGTAATAGGGTTACACGTCAACAAGTTCCATACCCTGATTTTTCTGCTGTTTTTATACTGCATGATATTATTCCTGAACCAAGGTTACTAAACCAAGAGATGTAGCAGAGCAACGAATCTTCAGGAACCAAGGTGAGGGTCATGTACACTGCACTGTAATCTCCTTAAGAATTGGACTAGTTAAAACTTTACTTGTGAAACAGCGACAAGCTGCACTGAAAATATAAATGCTGTCCCTTCATTTATACCTGTTCCTACAGCTTCTCATTTCACTGCCACCTGATAAATAAAATTTTAAATTACAAGCTGGTTGTCAGTTATATTTTGACTTTAATTCATCGACACAGATCAATTCTCTTTTTATCTTTTGTAAAACTCTTATTTGCTGCAGACTAAGTTAGTATGTTTGGTTTTCCATGTCTCTGTTCGGTCTTTGGAAACTTTTAGATGTTAATTTATTTCTGTTTTCAGTATTTTTTTTGTGATGAAATTCCTCCAAGGAAAACAAAGAAGGAGTGCGAAAAGTGTTTGCTTGGAGTTACGCAATCAATGTCACATCTAAATACATCAATATTGTAATTGTTTTGACATTTTTCACACAATACTTATGAGAGGCTCTGTTTCTCATTAATATTCTGCATGTCACTTAACTTTCATCCTTTCATTATTGTTAACCACTTCATCCTTGTCAGGGTTGAAGCTATCTGGAGCCTATCCCAGAATCACTGGGTACTAGGCTATGAAACTACACTGCATCTGGAACATCACAGGGTATCCACAGGCTACTCAGAGTGACCGGTTAACATGAAACATGTGTCTTTGGACTGTGGAAGAGAACTGGAGAAACACCCAGAGAAAACTCCACACAGACTGAGTTGGATTCAAAAACACATCCAAACAGCCCAGGGACTGTGTGGCAACAATTCTAATCTTTGTGCCCTCATGTTGACCACTTTTCATTCAGGTATATGAAAATAGTGGTTCTTTTCTAGACACAAAAGATCACAAGGCTCCGTCATGCAATGTTAAACCACACATGACCCACACAAATGTTTCTATGTATGCATATATGCATGTATGTTAGATGCCTGTGTGTGCCCTCAAAGAAATTACCACTGTGATTCAAGCACAAATCCATCTCAAAAGCTATCACACTGTGACTCCAGTAAGCATGTAGCTGATAGCAGAACCCTCGACATTTGAAAGTTCAAGATCTGGTCTGAAAAATGGCTGCTGAAGCGTGACTCAATATGCATGACTGACAACAGTATTAGGAAGCAGAGGAAGCTGGGAGGGAGATGAGGCTGGTGGTGGGGGTTCATGCATGATTCTACCGCATACTCTGATGGGGAATAATGGATTATCCTTTCCAGTTACTGCTGTGACGTCAATTGGAGTGTTTTCCTCATACAACTCCAGGAGAACCCTAGAGAAGAGGAGTAATATAGAGTCAGCGGAAAAAGGAGTCATAATCGCAGACAGCATCGAGACGGCAAGGCTTTCCCCAGTGAGGGCTTTTGTCTGACGTTCTGTGTTCCCACAGGGAGCCGTTGAACCCGTGTCCTTTTTCTACCCATGCATCTTTATTTTGCTCCATTTTTGCTGGATCTGAGAAGGGGATTTAAAATGGAGCTGTGAATGTTCGTGTTTGACAAAATGCAGTTTCCTCAGATTGACTTGAAGCTCCAAATTCAAATGGGAGCATTTTGAGCAGTGCCTTTTAAATTCACAGTAGCAGTTAGTTAGTGAACTAAAAAAGTGCTTACTAACCCATTGTATCAGACAGGTGTTGTATCCTAGTTACCGCACATTATATAGTGAAGTATAATGATTAATGCTACAGGCTTCCAGTCCAATAACTCTTATTGCTTCTGGAACAAAGACACCCATTCAAGCCCTTCAGAAGTGTACTGGCTGAAACAGATAGGATGTAATATGAGGCCTGTTGATGAAAATGCAAGTTAATGTCATATGAAAAAAATCCCCTGTTTGCAGGCACCCTCCTGTGAAGAAACCCCTGTGTTCTTACAGTTAGCAGTGATTTGCTCCCAAGTTTGGTGTGTTTCAATCCTGTGCCATGCCCTTCAGTTATTCATGTGGAAAGGTGTCTTCTCAATGCAATCTTCTGACACTAAGATCTGACAGAAAGACAATAAAATGGGAGCTTAATTCAGCCCATTGGACTGATCAGTTTGTAGTGACATTGATCATGTTTATCTAATTACACGTTTAGCTGAAGGCCTTTCATGGCTAGTGATTGCTGGCCTCTGTAGATCACTTTTTGTTTTGCCCCAGCCCCCCCATCCCTTCACTCCTCTGGGCAATCTCTTTAGTATTCTGTCTGCACTTCATTCTTGCCTTCAGCCTCTGACTTTTCCCTAAAACTCTTACCATTTTCCACCTTAGTTGTCCTGGATTGTCAAATATATCTTCTCCATCACTGTGTTTTCTCACAGTCTTTCCCTGCTACATGGTGCTTATGAAAGTAAAAACCATACATGACCATGTCCCAGCTACCTTTCAAGCATAATTCTATTTTCCCTGAAACCATCTCCCCTAATCTTTCAATTTTTCTTTAAAACTTAAGCAGCAGTTTGTCTTGCTACTGTTTCCAAACTTTATTACACATAAAGTTACATTAACAACATATTAAAGAAAAAAAGATGAATAACACACCAACAGAACGAAACACTCTGCAAAATAAAGAAATGCATAATTATATAATAAATAAAAGTCTGAAGCTGTAATAAAGAAAATTGTGTTTACACTTTTATAGTACCCATATCAGGGAAGTTATTTGAATATTTTTGTGAAGGTATGTGTATATTGCTGTGATATGTGTTAAGTATCAATTTTTTTCCCGAAGAGCCTTAGATTACAGTCAAAGATCTGTCAATAAATAAATTCTTTCTTGAATGGCAGTTCAGGCAATTGCTATTAAAACTAACAGTACCCTTTGAACAGTATGAAAATATTTTATACACAGTATAATACAGAATAGTGAGAGGAGAAGATTCTGTCTGAATTTTGCTAAAGATACATGTTATGTCACATTGGTTTCAGTATGGAAGAATTTCTTCTGTTCACTAGACAACTGTTGCCAAGGAACTTGTGTCGTTGGATATAGTAAAACCCCTCCAAGTTAAAGATTATTGAACTAACCACTGATTTCAGTTTTTTAAATTCATTAGTTGAAAGAGAAAAGTACACATGAATATGCTGAGCTATGCATGCATGTAAATACCACATGCATACATCTTAATAACAGTGAAAGTTAAATGTGCTATTGGCTCTATTATGCCTGAATCTTTGGGACGGACTAAATTCCAGCAGATCATAGCAATACATTCATACCTCGGTTATCTCTCTAGATGCATTCTTGAGCAATGGAGCAGTGCTGTAAGAGGTCATTAGTACAGTAAATTCGATACATGGAACTTGAAATCTGTACATATTGAACATAATACAACACAGATTATTTATGTTTCAAATAATAGCAAATGAACTCAAGAAATGGTCCATTTTATGGATAATAAATATGAAATTCCAAAAAAGTGCTTTATCCTGGTCAGGGTAGGGGTGGTCAGGAGCCTATCCTGAAATCACTGGCCACAAAGCTATGAAACAACACCCTGATTTGGCCACCAGTCCATTGCAGAAAGGCTTAATATTCATGTCACAAACACAGTATGAACCTCACCTCTGAAATTAACTGCAATGGCATACTGACATTTGCCACTCTTTCAGTATAATTGCATTCTCTTTTCATAGGATTTTTGGGAAAAAAGGCTTCAGAACAGAAAAAAATATTACAAAGGGACTATCCTGCAGCACGGGGAAACATAATCGGGCAGAAGTACAGCAGTCGGCCAGATGCATCATCCCGGCCATCCCGTCAGTTGATCCCTGCTTGACATTGACTGCCCTGAGGGGGGCTTTAGTTTAGCTTAGACATCACTGGTCAAGCCCTGCATATGACCCCTGTCCCACAATGTGGGATCCTCAGGAGGATAACTGCATAATAGCACACAGCTGCATAAAGAAGAAATGAATGATCTGCCACCTTTCAACATTCTGGCAGGTTGCAAAATGTATGGTAAATGAAGCCTGCTAGGTCCATGCAAATTAATGGCGTTCATTTGTAAATTATTGTTATAGTTGACGGACAATCTTCGCAGAGACTTTGCTGATTTATGGGGTAAATGGATTTGGAAAACTCCAGCATAAGTCAAACGTACACTTTCATGATGACAGACCGACTATGGAAAAGTAAAAGTTTACTTGACAGCTGTTTAGTTTGCCTTATACATGTGTCTGGTCAACAAAATAGTTTAATATCCTGCAAATGTTCAAGAAGATGAGGTGAGGTGGTATAAATTGCTTTATCATTTGTTTCAAGACCATCAGCTAACACTGGCTGATAAAAATATAAATGAAATACTACATGGCAATTTCCGATGTCACCAAAATAGGAAGTTTTTTGCTTTAATCAAAGTACTGTTATGCTGAAAGTTATGTATGTTAATTTGAAAAGGAAAGGAAAGGCCTAACAGTGCAGCAGGTATATCACTGGTATATCACAGGGTCTAGACAGTGCAGTTGGATATGGATTCAGTCTCTGCTCAGTCTGTGTGGGCTTTGCATGGATTTCTTCCCATAGCCCAAAAACGTGTTTCAGGTGAAATGGGGTCTCTTGCAGTGGAGAACGAATAAATGGAAATTTGTGGAAAAATTGGAGCAATTTCATTTGAAAACATGTACCTTAATGATAAAGCAGTTATTTATGATTTTTTTTCAGTACAGTGAGCTGGGAGGAAACTTCAGGTGTACCTAAGTTATGGCTTCTTTAACTAGAAAGTGTATAACCCTTCACATTGCTTTATAAGCTGTTTCCTGCAACCCATCTCTACTCCATATCCACCTTCTCCCTTTTATTCTTCTTTGCTTCCAACAATGTGCTCGTGAGGGTTCAGAACCCCACCTTCAGAGGACAAGGCACAGAAAAAACAATCACAACAAGCAGTCCCCACCTTTACTATTATATTCACTGCTACAGTCATTATATTCCAACCACTAGAACATATTTCATTGATGTTAATGCCATTTAAATGAAGCCTCTCAAGAGCCAAAAAATCTGATTGAGGGTGAACATTAATATGTAGAAAGTGAACATCTCCACTGTGCAGCCTGAATTGCTTGCACTGAGCTGGACAGATTGTTAAAATTTGACATCTTGGTTATTCAGCAAGGATGTTGTGATGAGGTAAAGTTGTAAGGATGAGCCTCTATGGCCTGGAGTATGACTCCTCCTTCCTACATTTGAAACCCTAGTCTTTCAGCGTGTTGCCTAGTGCTGCTGTGCACCCTCTTTCACGTCTCCGCTGCTCTTTCGATGGACACTAAGTGCGGTTCATTTCCGTTGGCTGCAGGGAGATGGAAAAGGGGTGTCTTTTTAATGGCGAAAGAAGGGGCTGAGGGAGTCTGTGTGAGAGGATGGGGTAAGGGATCAGAGGCTTGAACGTGTTTCTCCGATATGCTGAAGGGCCTATCTCTTTGTCGACATCAAGCCGTCTCCCTCACGCCTGTTTCCAGATCACCAGCATTCATGCAGATGAAAGGCAGAAAGGTTGCTTTTCTTGATCAAAGAGACAGGATGTGTACCTCATATGCATATTTCTTTTCAAAGCTTAGATACTGCACATATCTCTTGTTTGCGATTACTCATACAGGAAGTATATAAAGCTTAATTTGTGATGCAATCATAAATGCATATGATTATAAGCAACTCTGTTAAATAACCAGTAAGTCCAATACCATGCTACTTGTAACTGTTGTTACTAGCTAAAAATATAAGTGACTACTAAATGACAAATTTTATACATTATTCGAGCATGAAAGCTGGTATCAGGACCTTGACACTGTATCGCTTTCACCACAGTAAACGAGAACCTATTTAATTTAGCAATATAGGTGAATGTGGACAGAAGGAAATATTTGCACAGTTTTAGAGAGAACGCAGTCGTGTGCATCACTGGGAATCTGAGAAATTAAAGCCACATCCAGCCAGCCAGTGCAGTGGAATCCGATAAAAGCAGCCCTAATCAAAATGTGCTTATTAAGCCGTATAATTTTGTTTATGATAAGGAGAGAGTCAACACTCGAGAGAAGGAAGAAGCTATTAGAAAAGTCCCGGCTGTATTATGAAACGAGCTATGGTGAATTACGCCAGATTGCAAGGAAAAAGTAATCACACGCAACATTTATTAGGCCCCGGGATGAAATGGGATGCTCCAGTCTGGGTCTGTAGCCTACCATCCTCCACATATCGATGCCAGACAGGTCTGTGGTGTTGCATTCTGCTGTATTCAGCATCACACTGGGGAGAAAATGCGCGGACTGCTATTCTTGGTACCACTGGATTGCTCTCTCACAGGCGACACATGTGAGGTGTGTAAAATATATGCCAGGGATTGCATAATTTTAAAAATAAGTTTTATTCCACTAGAACTAATAAACTGTATGAAAGCAATGCCATTTATGTCAAGCTATTTTTTATATTTCAAACATGAACAAGTGGTGCCCTTTAAATAATGTCACTCAAATGGTGTTTCAGCTGCCAGTATTTCAGTTCAGTCAGTTCACGCTGGAATGTTGCAGGTTTTAATATTCTGGCCATCGCATCTTGAAGTTTTCTTTTCTTTCCTTCTTTCTAACGCTTCATTCTTCCTACTGTCACAGTGGAGTCATGCTCTGAGACCTGTGTTGTCAAGTTGACTGACCTGAAAGGCATGGATAGTTTTTCACCTGTGGATTGACAATGGGCCCCCCTGCAGAGTTTGGCAAAACTAGTAACGGAACTGACAAAAACACTGACCTCTGTGGCCCGAGGAACCTACAAATATTTGCATATTAATGCTAAAATTTGTATTTTTCTGTCCAGTTATGTCTGAGCAAGTGAGCAATCCGTCATGGTCCTTGGGTGAGATATGTGTCCGCCATGATGTCTCTCCTGAGACGCCCCAGCGCGCCTTGTGAGTCATCGTCCTGGGAGGGTTGTCATCGTGACTGCAGCCTGCTGCCAGCCTCTCAAGTCAAGGGAGGGGGTTTCTCAAAGAAAGCTGGCCATTGTATCAAGGAGGGGTTTAACCTGAAAGCACATCGTCTCTCATGAAGTTTGAGGGTTTCAGAGATATCGCACAAAGTGTTTTGTAAAACTGGATACCTGCTTCTTTATGGCTCAGTATAAATTGAGCCATAGCCCCATCACTATACACAGTAAAATCACTGGGACAGTTCATTTTCATACCCCGTGTAGTCAAATAAATTCCCATCATAGTGAATTTTCATCTGTTAATATTGCTGTGCACAAAGTCCTATTTAGAATAAGTCCTCCAGCTGAAAACAAATTTACACCAACTGGCTGCACATAGGAAAGTGTGGAAATCTTGGTTTTTGCTGTGAGTAGCATTTCTAGACTCCAGTGCAAATCCTCGCCATCCACAGTTACTCCACTTAAAGTGGTCTTGTTCCCTCCTTATCACTGAGCTCTACTGTCTAAACAGTAGGAGCACACGGAGAGAATATTTAGACAGTTTATAAAAATACTTTACTTTTCATGCCTGACCTGATGTGTCAGAATGCTTCTTTTAAAAAAAATCTGCTGCTTTTGGAAATGAAAAAATATTTCTCCTCTGTTTGCATTCTTAGTGTCATACTAAATGCATCTACATTAAATAATGAAAAAAGGAGCTGATATCAGATTTTCAGTGCCATGATTTAACTGAAGACAAAGAGTGATGGATGACTGTAAGAATAACTTGTCAGTGTACTGGATTGCATCCTTGTTTTTGGAGCTGCTTTGATACTCGAGAGAGTTCCTTCATCTGACATCCATCTCCATTGTAGCGTCTGAATTCAGTGCAGCATAACACACATGGGGTCAGTCCAGAAAATTTACTGTGGTGAAAGGTGAGCCCTCTTTTGTAGTATTTCAAAACAGCACGTCTTGGTAAACACGGCTGTAAGTAATTCCCGGAGAAGCTCCAAAGTCAAGTGGAACGTACCTGATAACGGCTCCAACAAATTAATTATTGCTTGTTAGGTGGAGCTTATTTTGGCCCCTCATTAATTATTGCAAGTAGCCACCACTCTGTTTCATCATTTTCACCTGTCTGAACTCCAACATCTCTCCACTATTCTTTCTCATTCACTGAAGCTTGCATCCGCACGACACAACATTTATTCATTTGTTTGATGTTTTTCTCAAAAATGACTTACAGGACCAGTTCAGCATAAGAACATTCATTAAAGGTATTACAGAAGGACCTGGGCTTTTTAAAGCCAAAGCAGCTGCTCCAACCACTGTGCCACCCAACACATATGCAGTTTCTACATGGAAGTTCAAGGATATTCTTGCTACAGTTAAGGACCTGCCTGCCAGCTGTGGTAGCCTAAAGGACTGAACAAGACATTGGTGTGGTTTTATTTTTTGAAAGAGCTTGATTTTGTTGGTCAGCACCGCAGTGTGGATGGATTCAACTGGAAAGTGCACCTCCTCTTTTCAGTTCATTACCATAGTAATTGCATTTATTGTCTTGTTAAGATTATTACTTTGTTGCTCAGTTACCACTTACGTACAAAATAATAAACATTTGTGCCCATTTATTATGAATTATTTAGGTAGCAGTTTTTTTCTGAGGCAGCCTACTGTGTCAGATTTATATATTAACAGATACTTGCTCATTTATACAGCAGGTCATCTGTACTGTTCCCATTCAGTGTACAGTACTTTGGTCAAGGGAACTAAAGCAGGTATAATGTTTGAACCAGAGACTGCAGGGCAGTAACTCCAACTAATAGATCACTGGGAGATTGAGGTTTGGCTGGAGCAGTTGGGGTGGTCTAGTGGTTAACAACCTGGAAATAATCCAAAATGAGTTGTATAAACAGCTGAACAACAGTTAAGTCATTTTGAATAAAACTGTCTGCTGGGCAGATGAAAAATGTAAAGCTCTTTGAAAAGAGGAGCCTGTTAAATAAATGGAAATGTGCCACCATACCAGCAGGACCAGAACAGGGAAGGAGACAGGGGCTGTTTATACCTAGCAGGACTTCTGCCAACCTTGGGAGCAGGTCAAGGAAATCTATCTTGCATAAACAATAAATTTTCACAGTAGCTTGAATGCTTGGGCAGAAAAGAGAGGTGGTTCACAGGGAAGACTTGGATTCTGGTCACCTGCAATGCTGAAGATGCGTTAACATAGAATCTTAATCCCAGTTTGGACCCATACTGCCATGTTTAGCCTCGTCACAGTCATTCATTTTGAGGTCTGCTGCCACGTGCACAGCTGGAAACTGCTGTATCAGGTGCAGACTGTTGGAGAGTTGCCTCTCTTCCTGGAACTGGAGAGGAAACCACTGACTGCCCAGAGGAGCCCATGTGGTCCTTACCCAAGGATTTATTATTTCCCAATGAAGATCCTTCCATGATACTGAACCTTCTGTCTAGTTTTAACAAATTTTCTTTGGCCTCTTCCAACATCACACACACCTATGCCTTTTTCCTGCTGTTTTTTTCCACAGACACAATGCACATAATTTGTATTACTTTATTTATATATTTGTTTGCTCCTGCAGTAGTATGGGATCTCATCCAGGGTGCAGTTTCATAGCCTAGTGCCTTGTGATTCTAGAATGTGGCTCAAATCTCCTGTGACCCTGATCAGGATAGAACCATTAGTGATAATGGATGGATAGATGAATAGATGGCTAGATAGTTATTTGTTAATATGTTTTTCATTAAAAAAGATCAGCAGTGGGTTATAGCAACTTACAAGAGAAAGAGTACACTGAGGAAATACAAATATGTTCACATAAATAAAACAAGGGAAAGTGTTTCAAAAGTATGATAACAGGTTCCAAAAGAGTATCAAGACTATTCAGAATTTCTGTGAATTTATATGTAGATCAAATCATAATGTTGCATTAACACAGAAATTTAATGATTGTTGTGATTTAATGAGAAAATACAGGGGGTGGTTAAGTTCAACATTTTCGTAAGGATTTTTTTTTGATTTTTTAAAGTGATAATTGTAATTCACTTGCCTAGCTGAGTTTATGTATACAAAAATATTTCTTTAACTGGTTTATGGATGCAGCTGCATTAAAAAACTTTGTAGCCGTACAGTGCAGCCATGCCAAGAACAGATTGGCAGTCAGGGAAGGAACACAGCCTGGAGAGCTTAACCAAGCATGTTGTCAGAAGCATGGGAGCAGCTCAAGCTACATCTGAGCATCAGCTCCATGCCTACAGTTACTCATGGAGATGAGTGGATGACGTTTTGCGTGATGGTGCCTCTGTGCTGCCATGTGGGTTCAATGGGATGCTGTTAAATCTCAACTGGGATTTATCCTTAATGGCACTTCTATAAAACACTCATTTTATATAGTTTAATGTGATGGTACAGCTTCGCAGATTCACAGGAAATGTGAATACATGCAAATACTTATGGATGCTGTGGGTAGACCCTCTGCGATGGGCTCACATCCTATCCAGGGCATAGTTTAATTAATAGAAAATACGAAGATGATCATAACAGATGGTGAAATGCAAATTCATAGCTCAAACAGAAAGTTTTCAGAGCCTTCTTAAATGATGAATGGGATCCAGTGGTTTTGAGGTCCCAAGGAAGCTCATTCTTACACTTTGAAGTCCAAACAAAGAACTGATAGACTTTCATTTTCTGACCTCTCCTCAGTCTGAACAGTAAGCAACGGGACGTGGAGGAGGGCAGCAATATTTATGAGACACGAGAAGTGATCAGACCATACAGGCATTGTGATGCTAATCCCTTGACCATCTTGTAGGCTGTAACTAGCTAGGCAAGAAGTGACTTTTCAAATTAGCTGCACAAACATGGATTAAGGATGAGGAGTTTTTAAAATAAAATTCCTTGTGCTCATTTCACATAGCATTTATGGCATATTACGTGTACAGTATACCATATTTCTTACAAATTTGGCAAAGGCTTTTTATTTGCAATGATTTTATTTACTTATTTTTTAAATTTTGTTGACATTTTTAATGAAAGTGACTTTTATTGTGACTTTTAATACTAGGGTAATTCCAGTTATTGGCCTCTTTATACAACTGGGTGATTTTGCTGTATCAGTTCACGGTGAATGCTTTGTTCATGGGAATGGCAGCAGAGGTAGGATTTAGACCCCGGTCCTTTGTTTGTAAGGTGACAACTCTAATGACAACACCACCTACTGCCCAGCTACAACATGATACCAGGCTCTAGATGTGAAAATACACAGGCTCATAGTCCTCTGCCAATATGGGATAACAAGGGCAGATTTAATTCGAATAAGGATCGAGTTTGATTGCATAGATTAATAGTACAGTAAGACAAAAGAGAATGTCACTCAGAGGTTTACAGGAATCATAGTTTATAAATGGAAGAAGCTTTTTTCAGATCATTATACTGTGGAACGTGCACTCCCTGCACAGCTTCCCCACTGATGTTTTTCCTTGTTCCACTCTTTGCTCAGTGGAGGATCGGCTATTTCCCTATTTGGTCCCATCTCACAGTATGTGGAAGGCATAATAAAAAGGCGCCCTTGAGTAAGAGGCCAGATATGGGTGGAACAAATAGAATTTTGTGTTGATCTTTTCAAGTGTCCCACATGAGTGGACCCAGGCAGACCATGACAATGCCCCAGCCTGGTTGGATTTTAGGGCTTATCATCAGATGCTGAAAGCTAATTGGACGGTGCAATGATCCATGGCACATGCACAGGTGTGGGGGACACAGACACCGGCAGGTGCCTGTGCGAGACCACTCTGGTGCAGTGGAGGTGGGGTGGAGGAGGAGATGTGTCAAATGGCCCCGATGTGTGACATGAGAGCGTTCCAATGCCTGCGGGTGAAACATGTCCACACGTTTAGAAGCACAGGGTGAATGTGCTGTGATTCTGCCACAGCTGCCCACCTTATGGAGGCCAACGCTTTTCAGTATCCTACTGCATCGTGTTTAAAAAGATTTGCAATGACTACCTGATGAGTAATGTCCTGAATAATAATAATAATAATAGTAATAATAATAATAATAATAATAATAACAATAATTGAATGATCGTCATTTTCACCATTGTAGTTTAATTAAAGTTTTAAATTTTTCTAAATTAAAGTATTTTAATTTATTAATTATAGAAAAAGCTGAGATAAATATGAAAACAATGCTACTTTAACCTTGTTGCTTTGTCCTCTCTTTTATTTTATTTCTTTTAAAATTTTGATTGCTTTATGGAAGCCCATACTCAACTCTCTGCATTGCATTAGCCATTGAATAATTCAAGAGAAGTTTTTAAGGAGTACTTTGTATGTTCCGGACATCCAAAGTTACCCTTGCAGACTTTGAGAAGGCAAATTTGCCCCATTTAACAGCAGTGGGGTTGCACCTTCTGTTTGGCCACTTTGTGTGTGTGTGTGTGTGTGTGTGTGTGTGTGTGTGTGTGTGTGTGTGTGTGTGTGTGTGTGTGTGGTTTTAATATCTTTAATGAGTACGCTCAGCCATGCAGCAGAAGACAGAGAGCGAGCAAAAGGGCAAGAGAGAGCAGGCATATGGAAATGTAAAAATAATAAATCATCTCTCATCTGAACACCTTGAGATTCATGGGAGAATACCAAGTGCCCAAGTGCTTGGTTGGCCTTTTGAGCAGTTTGTTATTTATTGTTTATTACTGGTTAGAGACAGCCATCAATATCCAAACCCAAGGACGACAGTTACCACACAGGACCTGGTTTTAACCATGCTGCTGGAATCAATGTGAGAAGCAACATATTACTTTATTAGTCATTGCATCATATTATTGTGCTGTCATATTTCTGTTTGGTTGGGGTTTTCTGGGCTTTCAGTAAATAGGAGCTACACTAATTGTTAGTTTATGGAACTTGACAGAACTCTAAAATCAATTCTCACCTTGTCTTACTTCCCCATTTCACAAAGGTGTATCATTATTACTGCACAAGGGATTCGGCCATGCTTGTTGTTTATGCGCTTATTAAAAAGAGTAGGTGTTTACACTGGGGTGAGATTCACTTTGTGGGCCAATTTCTAAAAAGGTGCCACTTTAGAAGCACCCTGTTGGAAAGTCGTGAGTGGTGTGTGTGACGTTGAGAAGATCTTGTGATCTTCTCATGACAAAGTGTTTGCTTTGAGAAATATGAACAGTAACACATACATCACTATAAACGTCACAGACATCTCTGGGCAACAGCAAAATGATGAGCTTCAAGGTTCATTTTTTTATACCACAGTTTGGAAGTTTTTAAAGAATGTGTTCTCAGCATCAAACTTGAAAAATGTCTTAAAACATTCTGGTAGAATTTGTTGCTGTTAGAAAAGATAAGAATGAAAGCAATAGGAAGGTCTAGTCATGATTTTGTGAGACTTGGTGAAAAAATAGAGTTTGAGAACTTCCAGTGTATGTAGCTGTGGATACAGAGCAGCTCCTGATTCAAAGTTGGCTTTAGGGAGGTTGAGTGGTAGATGTGCCATTAGCTTACCATCATTTATTCATTTAGCTGGCAACATTTTTCAAGGTGACTGAAACACTTCCCTGATTCACTGTAAAAGATGTTGGTTTGACTTGGGTTTGTCGAGCTCAATAGAAGGCTTTATTTGTATGGGACTGAAATGTGGTCCAGGGTAAAGGCAGCATAAAGGGAAAATCTGTGGCAGAGAGATGAACTTCAAAACTGGGGGTTTTGGTGGCTCTCTATCTCTTTCTGAGCTATTTTCACTGTGAATTGGGGAGTTAAATGTAAGAATGAGAGCCAAGGTGAGCACATTTGTTTACTGTAACTAGCTACAGTAAACTTTGGACTTCAAAGTATATGGTAACTTTCTCTATTTTCTCTATTAAATAATATGGATGTGACTAGAAGTTGATGTGTGCTTGAATGTGGATGGGTGGCCGGATGTGGCAAATCTCCCCTATATGTAAAACTAACAACAGTAGCTAACGTACAATGATCTCCCCATTTCTAAAGCAGAGATATTTTTAAATATTTTTTTTAACTCAGCTGTAAAAATGAGTAAATCATAGGAAGACACTTCCTCAAGGTAAATGCTGTGATCAAGGGTACTACAGCAGAAGCAGGGTGTAGGAACCCAGGTCCTTCAAATGCAATGTAGCAGCTCAAACCATTACACCATCTGCTGCCCCATTACTGCGCACACTGGCTCAAAGTGCTGTGAGACAGACATCCCGCTAAAAAGAGACAAAGTAAACAATTCAGAGCAAAATTACTTTGATGAGTCTTATCAAACTCCTTCAGTAAGATTTCTTTCCTCAAAAACAATTCACATGTTAATCCCCAAACTTCAGTGCAGCCAATTCTGGTAAATATAGCCGAGACGAGACTGATTACAGGGCTTTTGGAGAATTAATTAGAGCCCTCAGTATTGTGTTAAATTAGATGTTGCAGGTGTCAAAATGTGGAGTTCCACGGGATGCGCGTGAAGAGGCTGAGAGAGGCTGAACTGGCACAGCGACTGAACTGCTTCCCGCTGTCTCTCGTAGGCTTGGATGACTGCCTCCAGCAGTACATCAAGAACTTCGAGAGGGAGAAAATCAATGGAGAGCAGCTCCTGCATATCACCCACCAGGAGCTGGAGGAACTGGGAGTGACCCGGATCGGGCACCAGGAACTCATCCTGGAGGCCGTGGACCTGCTCTGTGCGCTGGTGAGTGACGTGATGCTGCATGAGCTATGGTTTCAAACATCTGACCAAACCCAGGCCTACCAGTGTTACCTGCTGCGGCACTATGTATGCCAGAATAAATTTCACATCTTTTAACGTTCCTGTATTCCTTTAGATATGAAATTGCTAATACAGTCATACCCCAGTTTATGTTCCTAATCCGTTCTTAAACCAGAAAAAAGGTAAATAGGGAGCCCAGTTTCCATTAATTTAAATGAGGAAAAAAATATAATCCGCTTCAAACACCACCTCCCAACAAAACCCAACAAAATTTCTGCAAGTATCAGTAAAACACTGTAAAACATATAACTAAAAACCATCTTCTTTCTCACTTCCTTTTTCTCTCCTCCATGTACAGCAACAGAAATTTAGCAATGCTGGTGTGTTGCTCGACAGAGATAAAAATGTACATCTGAGCTGTGGCTGGGCACAAAGCCGCAACAGATCCCCCTCACTCATGCTTGGCCTTTCAAAATTTCTCCACTTGCAGTTTGGATATTATGATGGGTTTTTGAAACACAGATATTGTAATATATTGTGCTGTATGAATCTGGTCTCAGGCTAGTTAGACTTTATTGCAGACCAGATGCTATGGATACCCGGCAGGGACAATACAAGCAACACACTTAATCAACTGTCACATTTAAAAATAAAAATAAATTACAGATAGGGAGATTTTAATTACACAGTTCAGCTGGAAAATGTTGTATCAAGCATTCAGAATGTAAATGAGAATTTTTTTATACATAGTAGGGCAAAAAGCATTATATAGGGAGCTTAAACTGAATTTTTGGTTTAAAGAAAAAAGAAATGTTAGAAAGAAAGAAACGTTTAAAGAAACACCAGGAGGATGTAACTAGGAAGGACTTAAACTGGGGTATGATGATGCTAAACAACACATACATCAAATTTCATCCCGTGGGTCTATATGTATAGTCACAAAATAATGTCAAAATAAATCCTCAGTGTCAACGACTTAAATATTTTAAACAGAATAAATAAGTAAAAAAGACATCAAGATGGTCTATTTTTATCCAGATTAATAATTCAAGTTAAAAGAGCTGCCAAAAGTTATGAAGTATCATGTACTTTTAATGTGAGTACCAGACCTTTATATGCAGCAAGATGTGATTTTATTCGGATAGCTGATTTCATTATTCATGTATGAAATGTTCCTCCGTTTCATCGCGATCGACAAAAGATATATTTTCCCTTTATGTCATCTCTCAGCAAACAATAATGCAATTTGTGTTGTGCAGCTGATTAAGAAGACTTATATTAATGCTCTGCATCATTATTTCTTCAAACTGGAAAACAGACTTGTGTGTAAGACTGGGAGGAGGACAGAAGCCTATTTCACTCACAAGGAAGGAAAGGTGATTTTTTTTTAAGGGAATACATTCTGTAAGTGGTTTTTGGAAATAGGAGGAAAGCTTCAGAGACATGGGATGTATGCTGAGTGAGGGAGCGATTTAATCCGAAAGGAGATGCTAAATAACTAATGTGCATCAATAGGAGGAGCCTAATGGTGTTAAATACAATGCAAAAAGGGAGGAGCCAAATGGACTATAAAATAAAATGTGGATCTTAGTTATGTATGAATCAGTTCAAATGGAGAAATCAAATAGATTTTAAACAACAAAGGGAGGTGCTTGATTGTGTCAGGACAAGTGGTTAATGAAAATGAGTGAGTAATCCAAAATTAAAATACCTACACTTCCAGGTTGAGGAGCCTAATGATGTCATAATCAATACAAAGACTGTCAAAGTAAAATGTAGATTGCAGCACAGATCTGAGTTGTTCAAAAGGGAGGCAATTACAATGAAAGTGAACAACAGAAGGACGGACTGATCAGGGTGCTTAAGGGAGGTCAATTGAAATAGAAGGGCAAAGTGTGGAGAAGAATATATCGAAAGTAGCCATTGGGGGTCCTCTGCTGCTCTGAGCTGATCAGGGTCGCTTTGGTAATAGAAATAGAGGCAGTAGATGCTTGTATTCAAAGGCAGTGGACTTAGGTGGTCTGTGATTCCCTGTGACAGGCAGTCCCTATGAGACACTGATTAGAATGAATAAGGGACGTGTCTGGACTGGACAAGCGACTGTTCAGCCTTCATTCAAACACTAGGTTTAGTCTATGATGCAGTGCCAAGATGGGATGTATATTCCATATATTTTTGTATTTTTATTGCTGCCTCACAGCTCTTTGTCTATGGGTTTGGACATAGATTGGAATCCACCTCAGCTCAAGTGGAGTTTGTGTGTTCTCCCCATGTTCAAGTGGGTTTCTTCATGGTGCTCTGGTTTCCTGCCACAGTCCAAACACATATGTTGCAGGTGAACTGGTGACTCTAAACTATCCTTTCTGTATATAGATGAGTGTGTGAGCAATTGCCCTAGGATGGACTGGCATCCAGGATGAACCCTGCCTCATGCTCTGCTTTTCCATAATAGGCTCTGGAGCATCACCACTGCAGTGGACAAGCAGTTATTGATAATTGATGGATGGATCTGCTAGTTTGTTATGTTATGTTCTCATTCGATCAATAAGTAATTGACTTTGTGCTTTGTCTATCAATACTTCTGAATATGGAAGTGTAATGTGATGCCAGGACCAATGCAGTCTCTTACAATATGTCCTCAGAAACCTCTAGAAGTAATTAAACTGACAGTGTGACAGTTTTCCTAGTCTAGGTCCTGGCCGTTCTGACACATTTCCAAAAACACTTAGTGGGACCTGGAAACCAGTCACATCTAGCCACTCATCTGTGAAATTAATAAAATGTATAAAATGAACTGCAAAAGAAGGCAAAAAATTACATTTATGTCCAGCATCTCAGGTAACACAGTGGTAACGAACATGAAGATTTAAATGAGGGGTTTTAAGTTCCACGAGTGAGCCTGCTGATGTACTCATAAGCAAGGCACCCAGCCTGACTATCCAAAGCATTTTAGCGTTAAATGATAAGAAATAATGCAACAGGATGGTCTCAACTGCATTCTCAAAACTAGAAGCTGTGGGATCGCATCTCTCCTGGTGATGGCAGCTCAGGAGCCATACTGGCCGCTTCACCCCGTTTTCCTCCAGTCTGCGGGGAGCACACCGGAGTGGGGGGAAGGGGGGCATTGCGTCACCCCGGCGAGGAGGCCGACATGAGTAATTACTGCGTTGGGACCAGCTGCAGGGGGGAGGACAAAGAGGAAAGAGAGAGGCTGAGAGGGAGAGAGAAACACATCACAAGGAGCCTCGAAGGCAGCTGTGCCCTTAGAAAAAAATCCGGAACCCCAGACTTCTCCTTTGATGAATTACAAATGATTAATTTCAGTGCTTGAACCGAGTGCCGTTAGAAGCAAAATTGTCAGCTGTAAATGTTGACTGCATAAGTTTTCAACCCCAATGTTTAATGCTTGGTGGAGGTCCTTTGGGTAAGTTTCCCTATGAGTCTTCCTAGATGTATTTAATATATTATGTTTAATGTAATCTCTTAATATTTTAAATGGGTTACTGATGGTAGAATTATTCATTTAGTAAATGCTTTTCTCCAAAGTGACGTAAGATTACTGTGTATTATGTTAAATTGACAGCTTCATCCAAGATGACTTACAATGTTAGATACGGTAAACTAAATTCCTTACAGTCTTGTACCCATTTATACACTAAGCCACACATACACTCACTAGGGGCAGTTTAGAGCCACAACTTTACCTGCAAAACATGTCTTTGGACTGTAGGAGAAAACCCATGAATTTGGGGAGAACTTGCAAAGTCCACAGAGACCAAATCCATATCCAGTTGTGCAGGCCAGCAGCTGTGAAGCACCAGTGCTAACGGTGACCAATTGCCCCACCTGATTCAAGCCAGTTTCACTCTGAAATATCATTACAGTTGATGCATCACTAATTTGTTGTGTTTGTCATTCATTTTATGTTATGTTTCCATCCTACTGCCATTTTTGTAGTGGATTGTGTGCCTCTTTGCAGGGCCTCGTTCTAAATGAGACTCATTTCTCAGCTAACTTTCCTGACTGAACAAAAATAAAATACTGCAACATGAGTTTACAGGCTATCCACTGAAGCTACCTATTTACGTTTTTGAGTTTTATTTTCTCCCAAATACAGATCCCAGAAAGTTATGTAAATATAATTTCAAAAACTTTTTCACACTTTTCATTTATATCTCACATTTACATGTTCTGTTAATATTTCATTTTTATTAAAATCTTAGAAAATTTTACTTTAAACAAGTACTTAATAAATTAAGGGTTACAAACAAAATATTTAAATCTCACAGAAACAAAGATTTGACCACAAATAAATCAGAAACGTGTTATATTTCACTGGCCTGTTACCTTGCAAATATTTATAAATCCAACAACAGATATGCTTATCAAGACCATTTAATTTCTGCTCTGTTGGTGTTAAAAGTGAAGAACAAGAGGAAAAAGTGTAACAGGAGATTTATTTAACCATTAATGTTGCAACACTACCTGTCATTTTGCTGAAACTTAAGTAAAATGCTGAGAAAATAGTGCTTAGATTTACATGCAATTTAAATATAACTGTAACGCATGATTCTTCGTCAGATATGTAAATTAAATCTGAAAAAGCAAATATTGTGTTTATTTTTGTTGTAGTTGCATATGTCAGTGCAGTTTGCCTTCATCTTGTCAAATAGTTTTTACTATTTTTTATTCTACCAGCATCCGCAGGGCTGGCACATTTGACATTTACAGCTTCCCCAAAGGTACTGCTTGCCCTGTTGCAAATTGGACCCTTACATATTGTCATCTATGTCCCTGCGTCCTAACTCAGTGTCGCTGGTTTCAGACTGAATTCTTGATTTCATTTTACATCCCTAAGGATGGAAGTTTAAATAAAAGCATTTATTCCAAAACCATTTTTTGCTTGTTGTATGTTCTGCTAACTGTGTAGGTAATTTTGTGACACTGCTTCAGGAGGTTGTTTTACATACTCATGCATACGTACATTGTGCTGTTTTAATTTGTAAAGATATATATTTGTGGCACTAGTGAGGCTAGGGTATACAGCCCCTGGATTATCATTTAAAACAGACAGTATTTAAATGAACTATTTAAACACATTCATGTGGAACTGAACTGTTGAACCATGTTGGGCCATAGTCTGTGGCACTTTCATTTTGAAATAAAACTCGCCGAGTCCACCGTTTGTCACGCTGCACCCTAGACCACAGACACATCTGTGTGTCATAGTGGTTGATTCTACTAAATTTTAAATTCTGAGAATTCCATTTTTGCTTTCTGGCTACACAATTAGATGGCCTAAAAATGTTGCCATACACAGGAGTGAGATGATATGAATCTCAACCACGCTCCCACCCACATTATCTCTATGGGCCATGCAGTGGATCAGTGACATTCCCTGCACACTGGGCAGGACATGTCTTATGTTCATGCCCCATTTTGCTTCCCCAACATGGGAATTAGCATACTGAGTCAGAAGGAAGCGTCTATTTGGGCTTGAGGCCAAGTATTTCTGAATTGTGGCAGAGAGCAAGTAGACTGATCATCATGAGCAAAATGTAAATAAAAGCAATCCCTCCACTAGGGATGATAATGCACCTTTTTTCACCAATGACACACATGCTTCTTTACCCAATACTCCTTAAAAACAAAGGAAAATGGCCTTTAGTCAGGTGACATGAGACGTCTGATGTGATCACACAATGTGTACTTACAGTCCAGAAAACGGCTGCAGACAATTCCGGCAGTGCTCACAAGAAGGGCTTCACTTCAGTGTTTCGAATGAGATGGAGAGTGCAGGGGGAGGATCAATAAATGATGAGAGAACGAAGAAAATATCTGATAACTGAATGCTATTAAGAAAGGCACAGGCCTTGGGTTACCATGGCGACTTGCTAAACAGCCATGAGGGGTGAGAAGTGAGAGGTTTGAGGACGTCTCTCTGCGGGGTCTAGCATTTAATATGTTGATGGGTCCTGCAGAGTTGTACTTGTGCACACACAGACACACACAGCAGGTGCAGGGCGGCCAGGGGAGCGAGAGGTGTCCTGACCTTGTCTTGGTCCTCAGGGGGTAACCAGTGCACAGAAGAAGTTATGGATGTTCATACTGGAAGTTAATAATATTGTTGCTACTTTGCTTATTTGCTGGTGTTTTTTATCCAGACTGCTTTCATTTTTACCTATTTATATAACTATTTTCCTGGATTAATTTGGAATAAGTATTACTCTTAAAGGCACAGTTGCAGGGGGTTTACTGGGAATTCAGATAACAGCACAAATGTATGCCACTGCCCCATCTGATGCTCTAGCATCTGTAAAGTATTGCAACATGGGATGCTGCTGTTGGACCTTCTTTCAAAGCTTGTTTTTTAACTGTTCTATGAATTGTTTCTATTAGGCAATCAACAGAATTACTGTAGCTTTGTATTGCTCCTCTGGTGCAGATATGGCATCTTCAGTTTATTGTAGAGTAACACCTGCCCCTTGTGTTCTCTTGAATAAAGGGTTACATGTTTACTGTTCTCCCTGGACCTGTAGGGAAGCGTGTGACAGATTTCTACTGATGGCCGACTTCGGTATTTCAATCCTCTCTATGAGAGCCTAATGCAGAAGTAATGTGGAACAGTTTCTAATACATCTAAGATTTTAGCAGGTGGCATGGTAGCTATAGCTGCTGTATTGGACTTGAAGAATCTAGACTCTAGACTTGAGTCCCATGTCCTGCTGTAATACCCCTCATTACAGTACTTACTTAGTACTGTAATGTACTAGTACTAGTACTTAGTACTAATTTCATACAGTAAAAAATTCCTCAAAGCAGCTCTGGAGTAAGCCATCTGCTAAACTGATATCAATAAGGAGTACCAAAAGTATCAAACATCTGCAGTGATGATGTCGTTGTCCACTCTCTTTGACACCCATGTATACTGCTCCTGGATAAGAAAAGCATCAACACCTTCAGCTACATCTGAAGTTGACCATCACAAACAGTGCTGCTTTGGAATATTGAATTTGGTTAAAAAATTCATGCAGCAAAAGCCTCGGGATTCAGCAATAGCTAATAGTTGCCTTGGCTTCTGTTTCAGAACTATGGCCTGGAGACAGAGAACCTGCGGACACTGTCACACAAACTTAATGCTTCTGCCAAGAACTTGCAGAACTTCATCACGGGCCGGCGGCGTGGTGGTCACTATGATGGGCGGGCATCACAGCGCCTGCCAAACGACTTCCTCACCTCGGTGGTGGATCTCATTGGGGCCGCTAAGAACCTTCTAGCCTGGCTGGACAGGTGAGCACTGAGCCATCCGATCATCCAGCAGCCGGCATGTTTGTGTGCAGGCTTTATTGGAGAACTTCAGCTAAATAACAGTAAATGCATGTGTATAATTTGGTTGTGTATAATTTTTATGTTTTTTCCCCTCTCTATAAGGTCACCCTTTGTCAGTGTGACAGAGTACTCTCTCTTAAAAAACAACATTGTTCAGCTTTGCCTGGAGTTAACCACCATAGTACAACAAGTAAGTTACTAGTTTACAGAAATTGTACTCCCCATTCTGAAAGGACATTAGTAACACATAATAAGTACACACAATAATACACACAGTAGACAAACATAAACATGCACACATGCAGCGGTATATGAACATGTCTTTTGTATATAAAAACTGGGAAGAAAAAGTCCCACTCTTCAGTTCTGCAGGATCCTGCTTAGCATTTTTAACAAACAGAACATTGGTTCCATGCCCGGTGCTCGGCCTGTCCTGATTTTCCAGCATCCCTGGGGAGGGGGTGGCTTCCTCGCGGCAAAGAAGTGTGCAGTTTCGTGCTCCAGCAGACACTCTAGCCATGTGCCCAGGTCTTTTAGCCCCCTGGAGGGACCAAGCAGTCCGTCTGTTGGAACCAGGGCCAGCTGGTGCCTGGGAGATAGCCCAACCACCATGGGCCTGCTGGCATGAAAGGGCCACAACCAAACCCAGTGTTGAACAGGATGGGAAAGAAGGAAGGCATGTGAGAAGAGAGGGCTCCTTGGTTTATCTTATCACATCTTATTGTGGTGATAGTAAGGTTTTAGTGGCTCTCCTGCCTGTGCCACCTACTTGGGAGAAGGCTTCAGGCAAAGCTGTGAACCGTAGTGTAAATGTTAAAGGCTGTCTTGTTGCAGTGTGAGACCAGCAATGACATTTTACTCTGTGCTATTCTTCTCAATGAGAAATCCCTCCATTATTTAGCCTTTTTCATTTTTTTCCCAATTTCAGTTGCCTTCTATCTTTGTAATGGAATGAGTTGTATGGTTGGACCAGTTTCACATGCCCTTTTCCCATTCATCCCCATTAGCCTACTTTTGCACACATGGAGGTTTTGTGCTAATTTATCTGGATGGGCTCACAGGCATCTTCGATGTCCTGATACAACGGAGGATTATGGGACACTTTGGGAGACAGCCTCCACTTGGGGCAATCCTGACCCTCACAGCAAGGCCACCTAGGTCATGGGGGCCTGGTTTGGGTGGTAGGCCGCTCAAATGCTTAATGCTTTTCCTAACTTTATATCTTCATTCAATTCAAATGTATCTTACCTTTCTCCAGGACCTAAAGCTTTTGCAGACTATTGTTAAACTTTCCTTTCTGTAACATTTACGTAATGAATAATTCAGAAGGGGTGAAACAGTGCCGCAAGTCACATTTTGCTTTAAAAAACTATTTCCTAGCATTAATCTACTTGTTCTTCGGTAGACTATCGCTGGCTGCATGACATGTTACTCATTCTCCGTACAAACTGCTGACTGGTGTCACAAAGAGCCCTTAGAGGTTATGATCTGCATCACGTTTGTCAGACGAGAAGAGAAGACTCAGTTTTACATCTTAAATTATATATTTGTATGTCCTGGCATTATGTTTATAAGCTATTGAAGTGCACTGCTAAAAGCTGCCAAGTCATGATTCTTGAAGAATTAATGCACAGTAAGGGGCTTTCTCGAGAGTTCCAACATTTACAGCATTGTTCATACGTTCACACTCCATTGATCTGGACTTTTTATGGCATGTTCAGTTTGGAATGTACCTAAACCGCAGATCCTGTGGAGCTGTGTGGGATGCCAACAGTTCAGAGTTTGAGAACTGATCTAGCTGAACCCTGGGGATTGTGGTGCTTGCAGTCTTCCCGAGGGCTCAGAAACTGCCTTTGAAACGTCTGCCTGCTTGTGCATCTCACAGCCGTCTATGTTCTCTTGTAGGACTGCACTGTGTACGAGACAGAGAACAAGATCCTCCATGTGGTGAGTTTTCCCATCAGCCTGTTTTTTTCTGTGCTGCTTTTTGGAAAGCTTTCAAATCCAGGTCCTGAAAGCAGCTTCCACATGTTTACATGTACTCTACATGTGTCGTGGGTGATAAACATTTCATCATTCATGTTACTCTCTGAAGGATTTGCTGTTAGCATCTCCATGGACTCTACTGGCATTTGAGGAAATGCTGTCTAATATTATTAGCTCAGGTGTGAAATTTTGAAATGTGAGTCAGTTTTGGATATTATCTATGTGCAAACATACAGTACCAGTCAAAAGTTTGAGTACACTTGCTGGGAACTAGTTTTTTTCACACTTGATAATCGATGGTCATTAGTTTGCATTGTCCTTTACGTGCCTTCTCCAGACGGTTCTTGTACACTTTTGACGTGTGTTTGGATCAGTATCTGAAAAATGAAGGACTGCCCAAATAGCTGTAACCCTGATTAAATGACATGCCTCTGAAGTATACTATGAGGATCTTGCTGGTTGAGATTGCCATGCACTTTGTAAAAAACACCAATTCCCTAACCAGTATAGCAGCCCCACACTATGACACTGCCGCTGCCAGGCTAGACAGTGGGGACCAAACAGATGCAACTCATACACTCACAAACTTTACATCAGATACTCTGTGGTTGAACCCAGTATTTCACAGTTGATATATTTCACCAATTTTTGGTCATGACAAGTCGGGTTTCTAACAATTATACTCAAACTCTTGACTGTCAGTGTATGTACAGAACTTCCATTCTCTGTGCCACAGAACTTTTGTTTTGTTTTGGTCAGCTTTCTCTCCTTGTCTGATATTGTCTTGATGTTTTCGAGACTATATGCATATGTGTCTGTTGTGGAGTCTAGGAGTCTCTGTGCATTTCACAAATGGAGAGCTTCTGGATGAGAACAGATGGAAAGTCAGGAGAAGTATGTCTATATTTTGCCCTTGGTGAGGGAGTTGGTGTGCGTTTGGTGTTTCTTCAGTGTAGGTGAGCAAGTTTATACATGTTGGAGAGTGTATATACATGAATGTGTCTGTGAGTGTTGATGCTTTCCCTCATGGACTCCACCAGATCTTCCATCTCACACTTATGAGAAAGACCAGCTGAGGCCTGACCCATTTAAACTGCTTTCCTGTTCTGCGGCACTGTCACAGTGGAGGGATTCGGCCGTCTCTCCTCTGCCTCGTCACCACGGCAACCCTTTGAGACACATCACATTTCCTTATCTATCTGCTAAACAGGAACTTTCATCCAAAGCAGCTTATGTGCTTTACAGATCTACTTTTATCATGGGACCAGTATGTGGCTTCGGCATTTGGGAGAATTTTACCATGATGAAAAATCCTGCCCATGTATGAGATCCATAGCCTTTTGGTCATGAGCCTCAACCACTACCCCCTCTGCCACTCTCAAGCCTGGCTATTTTGTGTGCTCACGATTGGACTGTCCTTACTGAATGCCCGCAAACACCACCGCAGTCGCATTCGTGTAGGCTAAGTTTGAATGCACACAGCGAGGGGTCCAGTTATTTATAAGCGCATGTGTGCATGTTCCTTTAAAATGCTATGTTTTTAAGCCCCTTGGTTGGAAGTCAGTGTTCAATAATGTAAATCCTCTTTGCTTCTTCCCTGCCCCACTAGGGATCCCTGCCTAAAGCAATGAGAAGAGGAGAGAGAGAGCGAGAAAGAGAGAGGGAGAATGAGAGATGGAGAGGGGAGACAGAGTCATTGGCTTATCACTTGATGGTCCTCGCTATACTAAGTGTTTTTTTTTACTGGCACCCAAGATGTGGTGAAACGACACTGTTTGCTCTTTTTCTCTTGCGTGCCAACTTCTGACCTCTGCTTTCATTCATAATGCATTAAAATATCTCTGCCAGCATCTTGGGTCACAATATGTTAGAGGCACACTTTGTGTTTCTCTTAAAAACAAATCTGCAAAGGCAATGTCAAGTCTGCCTTGCAGTTTTAAGAGGATCGGTTGCTCATGCATACGGCTGAATGCTAGGCCTGATCTCAACCTGTCTCGGCAAGTGCTGTCCCCGGCAGCAGTGCGCGGCAACCGGCCTACCGGCCGCTTCCCCGATGCTCCATTAATCAGTCCAGATGCAGCGCAACCCCTGTCCTCGCATGATGAATAGGCCCAATCCTGCAACTGCTAATTAAAAATAGGATCAGATTGAGGTGATAATTTAATGCAAGTTTGTTTTCTTTCTTCATTGTTTTTCCACCCCACTGATGCGTGAAAACACATGGACCTGGAACAATGGTTTCAAACTTCTTTGGGTTTTAATCCCAATAACTCAACACCACTCACAAGAGGCGATTCAAATTACAACCCCACCCCCCATTACCCCCCCATTTAATCCGATCAGCAGTTAGGCTCAATGCTGTTTAACAAGTGATCTCTTGTTAATATTTACCATATGTCTGAAAACTTATGGAGCATTTTATGAATGCAATGTCTTGGCCTAAGATTAAATGTAAATATGCATTTTTAATTTAGTGTTCCTCGTCCATTTACGGTATTCTTGTAATGCAATAAACAGTGTTAGAACAGATTATAAATAACATTAAAGGTGATCAGGAACATAAGAAAGGTTCTTTAAGTTTCCCTGTTTATATTCCACTCCACATTATAATGGGTCCTTGAACACTTGCATAACTAGGGTAAACTGGTAAATAGGTAAAAGCCAAAGTGAATATTGCTCCAGCTATTTTGAACAGAGGTGCAATTTCTGGATGTGTAATGATGACTGAATCATTCCACAAGAAGATGAGACATGAAACGGCTGCGCGCCAGTGAATCAATAGTGTCAGATTCATATCGGAGCAGGCGAGTCGATCAAATCCTCCATGAGCAGGTCTGCACTCACCTCCATTATGTCCCGCTACTTATTAGTGTAAGTGTGAGCAGGTTCTTCAGGTGTCTTCAGGCATTTTGCACATTTACATTTATTCAAATAGCTGACACTTTTGTACAACATGATTTACAGTGTTAAACTACATACAGTTATTTACCAATTTATACAGCTGGATAATATTTAAAGGAGCAATTCAGGGTAAGTGTTTTGTAAGTACTCAGGATATTACAGTAGGAAGTGGGCCTTTAACCTATGACCTCTGAGTCTATTTACACAGCAAAACCAATTTGTTTTTTTCTGAAACTTTTCAGGAACATTATAACAGTCTCTATCTCACTCACTCACTTCCGGTAACCACTTGGCCCTGGCAGGGTCACTGATGCCTGCAGCCTGTCCTGCAATCACTGGGCACTCTGGGAGCTAGGCTAGGAGGCATTCACCATGGACACTAGTGCATTACAGGGTAGCCCCCTCACACACACATTCAGTTAGACTGGTACACACTGTGGGCAATTTACAGTGACCAGTTAACATGAACCACACGTCTTTGGACTGTGGAAGGAAACCAGAGCAGACTCATACAAACACATGAATGAGAACATGCAAGTTCCACACAGACTGGGTTGAGTGCGCTGCGAACCGGCAGTGCTACCCACTATGCCATCGTACTGTCAAACATTATCACAGCTTTAAGGAATTTGATCTTCTAGGATATGGCATTTGTGGTCTTACTGGTGCAGTGTCGTTGCCCTCTTCCACTCTAAGGGCCTGGGTTCAAATCCTGCTACCCAGCTGTATTAATTATTATGGGTAAATAATTATTAAAGACCTTGTATATATAGTGAGTTTCCCTCTGAGAAAATCATATTTATAATAATAAGCTGTACGGTGTTGATCTCCACATCATGCCTGCTTGACCATCTCCCTTTCCACAGTGTAAGACGTTGTCTGGAATCTGTGACCACATCATTTCTCTATCCTCGGATTCTCTGGTATCACAGTCTGCGCACCTGGAGATGGTGCACCTGACCAACATCATGCCTACAGAGGGTCTGGTGAGTTCCCATTTTGAATCTTGCTGTGCATCACAGAGAATATGTTTTGTAGAGCTTAAAGAATCTTCCAGAAGGTGTGCTTGGGTATGCAGCATCTCTTATACAGCTCTGCTCCACTCATGATTTTAAATCTCGTGTTGGTTCCAACACTTTGGAAGGGACTCCTGCGCGTAGAAAAATAGTCAAGATTAACCCAAAAGTTCTGCATATTAAATTATTTAAAAAACAAAGGAAGCAGAAATGATAAAATAGTTCATTCTTTCAGTGTTTTATACTTTCCTTCTTTTTGGTACAAATTCCCCTGTCTGTGAGATGCAGTCACTTCTCAGTTGTAGTCAGAAGGGAAGAATGAAATTTCTGGCATAAATAACATCTTTTTAATTGGTGTTCAAGTGTCACTATGCATGCTTAGCCCTTTAATTGATGAACTTCATTAACACTGAGAAGCACACTTGAATGTATACAAATATTTTCACTCCTTTTTTTTCCTCTTTTTCACACACCACCACCCAGGGGATGTATATCAAATCCACCTACGATGGCCTCCATGTTATCACCGGCACGACGGAGAACGTAAGTGTGCAGGTCTGCCTCCTGCTGTCCGTGGCTCTGAGATGTTGCGATGCGAGCCGCTTGGCAAGGCACCCACAGGAGGCTCGCCGCCAGGGTGCCACAGCACTCATGCAGTGTCTGCTGAAGCTAAGCTTCCCAGATGAGACTCCTTCACTGCTTTGTAGCATTAAGTGTGTGTGGTTTCTCTGTAGGCAGTGTGGCTGTCTCCCTGCCCTGAGGTCCAAGGCCCTGTCTGTGGGGAAATTGTGTCTGCTACCCTTATTTGTGGAGAGGATTTTGAACACATTCTTATGTTACTGTGTTGTGTGTGTGTGTGTATTGCTGTGTGTTTTTTTAGTGTGTGATGCATTTCTCTGTGTGCAGTTTTACTTTGTGCGCCGGAGGAAGGTTTGTGTGTGTTGTGTGGGTGTACTGTGTCTGTTTGTGTTTTAGTCTAGGTGGATGGGGGTGTGTATGAATATGTGTTTGGTTGTATGGATTTGTGCATTTTGGTGGGTTGGATGATGGGGAGGTTGGTGTGTATATGTTGTGCAGATTTGTGTAGTTTTAGTCTCATTGTTGATCAGTAGACTGAGGTGGACATGCGTGCATTGCATTAAGTAAGTTTGTATTGCTTTTGCATGTGTGGAAGGTTGTGTTTGTGTGTATGTCATATGGGGTTGCACTGTAGTATGTAATAAGGTGCCTAGGCTGCCATGTGCATAAGTGGGAGCAGTATATTATGTGGTTTTTCATTGTTTTAGTCTTTGAGGTTGGGATGATGTGTGTTTTGTGTGTATGTGTTGTATGAGTTTGTGTAATTTTACTGTGTCTGGGCACCCTGCTGTGTGCCAGTGTTCCAGCCAGACTGTGTTCAAGGATCAGTCAGTCCAGCATTAGCAAATAAACAAACGTACGTACGTCTGTAGGAACCGTACAGTTGTGGATGTGTGGATTTAGATCCAAAGGAGCAGCTCAGCAGAGAGTGAAGTATCTGGAATGAATCCAAACTGCGTTTGCCATTTGGGAGTAGCTGAAGTGCCAGGATGGGCAAGACCACATTGTTTGATATCTTGACCTCAATGGGACTGTAGCTTGTTGATGCATAGTAGCCTTTCTTTTAGTCACAAGATATGGACATGAGTAGCGCTTCCCTCTGTTTCCTCCACACCTGAACATATCCTTACGACACAGGGAAGAGGGAGCAGTCCCTCCTGCGACAGGAATTTAGCACATACTGCATCCTTTTTTTTAAGCTGGCTAGGACAATACAGCTTGGATGGGACTCCAATCCATCACAATGTAGCCGCATGCACACATTAATATGCTATGGGCATTTTACAGTGGTCAATTATCCTGAAACACGTATCTTTGGACTGTGGGAGGAAACCAGAGGACCCAAACCACCCAGGCACCAAGTCACCCCTGCATGATATGAGCATTTATTTTTCCTTTCTTATAAGAGCCCGGCTGACAGAAAAATAGCGAGGGGCCGGTGCAGAAGGCCAACTATGTATCTGTATGTGTTTGACAGCTGCCAACCTGCTGACTGATTTGTAATGTTCGCACACTATCCCACTAACGCTCAGCAACAGTGTCCCACGCTTTGAAAATGTGTGGCTTACCTTGGCTACAATCAGCCACTGAAAAGGAGCAGCAGGAGTGCAAATGATCAGTGAAACCTTTACATATCCTTAGCAACAGGGTTTGGTTAGCATTCTGTTGTGTCACAGTGATTTTGAGGATACAAATTATCACCTGAAAATAGGGATGTACTGAGCTACTGTAGTTCCCTGCAATGCACCAGTAAGGGCTGCAATAAACATGTCAAGGTACACCCCTGTTTATGGACTTGTATTCTCAGACTAAAAGTCTTTAACACCTTGGCTATTTTCTGTCCTTTGACAAGAACCAGAGGTAAAAGATAAACTTTTTTGCCTGATCAGGAGGGAAACTTATTTGCAATAAAAGAAACTAATTGCAGAATCACTTGAGGGTGAAAGGTTGTCTTGCACTAAACCACCATGTTGCCGTGGTACAGTTTTGTTTATTTCATTTACATTTCCATTTATGCATTTGGCAGACAATTCTCCAATGCTATGTACATCTAGGAGTAAACAGAAGTGCATCCTGCAACAGATTTTAGGATTTAGATAGATGCTCAAAATTGCTAAGCACAGGTTTTCCTCACCCTCTTATTCTGCCACTTTCTTCTTTATTCCTATATTTCAATAGCTTATTCATATAATAACACATTCATGGCAAGTAGAAAATAGGCAGGTAAAAAGTAACAGGTGGTGAAGGATTAACATACCAAGCTGTCAGATGCCTGAGAGGGCAGTGAGTCCAGGAGAGATGAGTTTTAAGATTCCTCTTGAATAGTGCAATGGATTCGGTAGTTCTGAGTGACACAGAGTTCATTTCATCACATCAAAGGGAGGACTGAGAGCCAACATGCTTTAGATTTTGGACCCCTTGAGGAGGACAGGCAGAGGTAAATGAGCACAATACTCGTAATGAGGTTTAGTCCTTTTTTGTGATGGATCAAGCGCTATAGGTATTTCAGTCTGATAATATCAGGGACAGCTACCAGGCCAGGAGTCTTAGAAAGGCTGAGTTGTGGATTGTAACCGTTCACCTGTGTCAATTTATGAGAGAGACATCTTGCAATAGGTGAGGTTATATCGATGTTTACCAAGGGAAAAATATGGGAAGAGTTGTGTATTGTCATCATAGCAAAAGGAGAAGCTGTAGGAGGTAATAACAGATCAAAAGTAAGGGCCAAGTACTGAGCCCTGTGGAACATCTGGTACTGAGAAGGAGTTGGACCAAACTGTCTCTAAGAATCATACAAACAAAATCTTACATGTCAACTCCTTTTTGTGTTCTGCTTCTTGTAATTCATTTAGTGTTCATTATTCACAGTATAATGTACGGTAAGAGGACAGTTTATGTATGACACTTTTGTTTCTGGAAGGTCTATCTTACACATATGCCTTATTGTCAATTGTTTCCTTCTTCTGTTGACATTTCCTTCAGTTGACAATGCTAGTAAAATCCTCAGTGCTGTTGTCCTTGTGTTTCCCATTCTGATTGCCTTAGGATGTGCTGACTCTTGTTGCTATGAAACTCTTTTATAACCTGTGAGAGTCACACCATGCCAGTGACCAGGAAAGAAGAGTGTAATTTAGATGTTTTGAATGTCTGCAATACATCTGAGTAGTAGATTATTTTTTTTGTGACACCAAAGTGGTAGTGGAGATACCCCCACCTCAGTGGAGAAACTTGATTTTAGAAATGATTGGACATTGGAACAGAGTAGAACAGTGGCAGAGCATGTAGGGCTGCTGCCTTATAACAGCTGTGCTGTTTGGATGTGGGTTTGAATCCAGCTCAGTCTTTGTAGTGTGTGCGTGTTCTTCTTGTGTCTATGTGGGCTTCACCTGGGTGTTCCTGTTTTCTCGCACAGTCCAATGGCATGCGTTTCAGGATAACTGATCACTGTAAGTTGAATGTGTGTAAATGCATGTGTGTGCCATCCCATCCACCATACAGTTTCCTAACCTAGTACCTAGATATTATGGGATAGGCTCTGGACTACTGCAACCTTGACCAGGATAAAGTGGTTAAGGATAATAGATGGATGGATTATATTTAAATAATATTCCAGTATGGACTCCAGCTTGTCAGAAACAATTGCCAGCCTGATAGCCTCAGCACTTTTGATTAACTCTCACATCATCCAGTTGAAGCCAACCAAGATGCCATCCAAAATGTAAACTGCTGGGACACCTCTCATAGTTGATGAGTGCTCTAAAATTATCTTGGAAACTGAAACAGAACCCTAACCCTAAACAAAACTAAGGAATTTCAAAGGATGTGGAAGGTCACCCAGAGTGTCTCCTCTCGATCACCACCTCCTTTTGCTGTGTCACCTTGACTAGTGTTCCAGACCATTCCCTTGGATTTACCTTGGGCTTCATACACCTCTCCTCTGCACAAGTGTGCTGGGAAACTTCCCTGTCATTTAGTCTTCAGGATAAGCGTCCAATTAGTGTAGCAAATTTGGAGCCTTTAATTAGTGGCTGTGTTTAATACTTGGTGGGAACAGCAAGGAAAATTGTAGAGGCAGAAGAGGAGGGCTGTGTGTTTGCAGATGGCATTGATAGCAGAGCTTCTTTTAATTAGCCAGCTTTCAAAGCAAAATGAGAATGTTTTTGTGTCTGTGCAGAGGGACTGTGTGTGTGCGTGTGTGCACGCGTGTGCGTGTGTGTGTGTGTGTGTGTGGATGAGGGTGTGTTTTCAGATCCTGCTTCTTTTTTAATCCCATAAGCCTGTTGTGAAGTAAAAACAAACTTCAACCAAGATGGCTAGACATTTTGGGCTTAGCATTTTTGACCATGTTCATTTGCAGTCACTGCACTCTTGAAGTGATTGGACTTGGCAGCGGCGCTCTCAGGAAAGCCAGCAATCGGAAGCCCAGCTGCAATATCCAGGCAAACTGCCGAAGCATAGACTTGAACTGTGTCACATCAAAATACTGTGCCAACTCTTCTTTAAGTTTGTTGTAATTGACTCCACAATTCATTCAAGCTATCAGTCATGACATGAAGTATTTTTTATAAGGACATCTCAGGCAAAGTAACCATCAGCATCCAAAGTGGTGGCGTGTGCAGTTGAGTCCTGCACTCACGACCGAGATGTATTGATTGAGACCTTTTAACAGACTTTTTGATATTAAATGGTAAGTAGTTTCTGAGGACAAATTGAAATTTTGAAATTATTCAAAAGAGTTTTTGTGGGGTTTCTTGGTGGAGCTCAGGACACATGTCTTGCAGAAAGAAATGGGCCTCTGGGTAGCATGACCTCTCCCTTGGGTTTTTTGACCACGTAATGAAATTTCAAAAAATATGAGGGAAATTTCCCAAGCCCACTTTCATGCCCAGATCCAGTGTTTTTGCATTCTGCTTGCAGTATTGTCACCATCCTCAAGCTCCTTATGAGCTCCACTGATTTAATTCTTCTCTCTCCCAATGCAGTCTCCTGCTGACCAGTGCAAGAAGATCCATGCTGGTGATGAGGTCATCCAGGTGAACCACCAAACTGTGGTGAGTTGAGTTCTCTGACTAGCTTTCTCAATAACCCACAAGGCCCTGAAACCACACAGAGCTATTTACAGCTCATGCTAGCAAAGCAAGTATTAAGACAACTATATAATATCTAAAAACTCCAGTAAATTCACTGGCTTATGGCAGCCATATTGTTTGAAAATGCCAAAGTTCATAAGACTGACATGCAGTGGTCCACATGTGATGTTCTCACTAATATTTGGTAATACCATAACAGCATTATCATTTTGCTACAGCATCAGTGGAAATCTATTCTTCTGCTGGGTTGCTCTTTGGCTTTGGCAAGAGTAATGGGAATAAGTTCAAATAACATCTCTTTGACAATTCTCACTTCTGTTCTGAACTGATGGGTTTGACACATTTCTGGTGTATTTCATCACAAGTACTGATGAGAAAATACAGGACTGTAAATACATAATACATTCAAATTTTAGATTCATTGGATGGTTTCTGTTTGTAAGACATTTGAAAGCTGATGATTACTGTGAAAGGTGCGGTTAGGAGTTCTGCAATGTTGAAGGATAAGTTCTTTCTGTTCTCATGTGGAGTCTAAAGGGAGATAAAAAATGGTGTGAGGACTGAGCTTAAACACAGCCATCTCTCTTCATATCCCCATGTCTGTGTAATGGATGGGGACCTCTCCAAAAACCAGTGTCACAAAGAGCTCTTGCATGTCCTTGAGTCAGTTGTCATGTCCCTAGATCCAGGGTATGCTGGCAAAGATTTGTGCTGCCTTTGTGAAGTGGTCTGCAAGGGGCCTGCTGGAGGTGCCACAGTCCTTTGTACTGAATGCAGGGAATGCAAGAAACAAGAAACCGTCTCATAGCATAAACATGCACATTTGGCAGTGGAAATCTGTCCGTTAACGTCATGACAGGACGCTAAGTGATGGGAAAAAGGAAGCACGTGTGAGGTATCTGTCTTTTATCAGAATTTAAGTCCTCAAAGTGAGGTATTAATTGAGAAAATGTTGTCAGAATGTGCATTTGCACAATGATGGAGTGATTCTTTATAAGTAGGAGGATCAACAGTGATGAAGACCCCCTTTCTAAGGGTTCAGAATAGATATTGCCACTCTTCCTCAGCTCAGTCTACTCAAGATGAGTTATAAGACTAAGTTTCACAGGATGATGATGATGTCAAAACAGTTAAAGATGTAGTCACAAGACTTTAGGAAGGGCAGCAAATGACAAAGTCTAACATGGTTGTGTTGGACAATATTTGAGCCCCTTCCATTCCTAGGTTTTTAAGGTTCAAGGTTCACTTTTTTCAGTCCGCCTGATACAAGTGTGCTAGAGAGAAGTGTCTCCTGGACCATGGTGCACATTAAATACATTACCATACAATACAATACATTAAACAGACAGAATGAAAACACAAGACGACAGAGAAAAATTGAATGGATAAGTAGATTAATCACTATAGACTAATAAATAAATCAGTAAATAAGATAATGTATGGATAATTACAGATTCATAGATAATAATAAATCATATATGATAAATCTTACAAATCCTAAGAAGTATCAATACAAACAGTAGTGAAGTTATAGTTGTGGGTGGTTGGTGGTGGTGGTGATCGAACCCTATGACCTATCCTTAGGTTGTGCCACTACCTTGATATATGTAAATGTTTAAGCTATTTAAGATAGTCAGTAAATCTATGTTCAATTTATTTTTTGTGTCCAGTTTAACAGTATCTGCTCATAGAATGATACTCCTTTGAAGGAGAAAAAAAATACATTCCTGCCTGCCTCATTTCTGAGTTACGATGGCTGTGTAGTAGAAGGCTGACAGGGGAAAAGGATGGAAACGCAAATGCCACCAAAAGAGCTGCCCGTCTTGACCTCATGACTTGGAGGCCGATAAAAGGAGAGACAGAAAGAGAGCATCTACAGTCAAGGTGATTGACATCTCTAATTCACCATGCTTTCACCTGCGTGGGCAACTGAACCTACAATCTCAGGCTGCTGCTGTGGCTCCAAACCTTCTATTAGTCCAACAGAGAAATAACCCCCTTACAGTAAATACCGGACTGCTTCTTTGATCTCTGCACAAGGGATGCATTATCCTATTATGTCACCCCCCCCCCTCCCCTCCCCCTGGCAAATATCGCTGTTTGAAACACAACCGCTGCTACTACTGCTGGCAACTGTGGGATTAAGTAAACACAACTACACTGTAGACATCAAAACAGCATAAATGGTGGGTGTTGAAATGGTCAGCTGTTTATAAAAGCCTCCTGCATTGAAATGAAGCAGACAATAGATGATGTCATCCCTGGAATGAGGTAATGGGCACTGGTCTGGAAAATGATACTATTTGCCAAGGTGTGAAGGAGTAGAGGTTGGTGGATGGAACCAGTTAAGAGGCGACTGAGTCCTTGGACCTGTACTAGTGTTGAAAAGTGAACCTGTTTTAGGAACAGTGATCAACAAAAGGGTTTCCCATGTGTCCCTGGGGAAGCCCACAGTGCACATAATACGGACTTAATCCACCAGATGGCAATTGGTGGACTTTTATGTTTGCATTTTAATTCGGACAGTCATAACTTTTGACATCACGTTGCAAGAGAAACAATCTGCTGCGTTTTCTAGTTGAACTTGGCCACCAGTGCTGCAATTGCATCTGAATGTTTGAACAATGAGTGTGTGACAGGAAGGTGTGTGAGGCTGTATGAGAGAAGTTGTGTGTGAATTTGTGGCATAAACAAAATATTCAGTAATATGGAGCATGTCGAGAGTTGAACAGATTGGCAGTGTCCCACACTAGTATTCATCTACATGCCCTGACACGTCTATACTTCAGTGTGTTTCATTCCCTGATGTATGGACACACACACACATACACACACACACACACACACACACACACAGTGTTGTTGCCTGCTGTTGCTTGGGGGACCACTGCAGTTCCTGTGTTCTGGCCTATTAGCTGCTCAGTGGAGCTTGGAGTTCACCTACCATCTCCTCCTGTATCTGTAGTCCCTAACCCCCCCATCAGTACCCACAGTCTCTCACACACACACACACACACACACACACACAATAACAACAGTGTTTCACTGTCTCTGTGGACCTTCAGAGAAACAGGCAATGGGTGTAATTACGGTGACTTTTAATCATTCTACAAATAAAAAAAATTGAATTCATACATTATACAACCCCAAAAAAGGAACTGTGTTAACATGCATAATTAATCACATCTGAGAAAATAATCAGGACCTGTGGGGATATATTTTGAGGGGGCATGGGTGTGAGGGGGACATGTTTAGCATTTCAGACGGAGGAATATTTGAAAATGTTCTCCGGCTCCCTTGTCTCAGCAATGCCCAAGTCTGGGGGGGGGGGGAGGCGGGCACTCTCACATGGCCGCGTGGGCCGCTTTTCCAGAGACCTACGATTGGTCTGCGTCACCTGGGGAGGAGCGGGATTTTCGGGCGTTGGAAAACCTTTGTGTCTGCAGTGGATGGCCAGCGATGACGCACCCATCTGCTTCCTCCTGGTGCTGGCCCTGGCAATGTCCTACTGTTTGTACTGCATCACTGAAACAGTTGTCTTTCATATTTGCAAAAATATTTTTTTGTATTCAAATTAGCTTATTCTTACATTCGACGATGTCAACTTCATAATAACCCAGAAATTCTGCTTCCTTGCTCCATACCCAGACAAATGCCCTTGTCACCCTGTCGTAAGCAGAGAATGCCACTGCTTTGAAAATGTATTGCTATCGATGTTCAGCTGTGAGATCTGTGAGAGCTGCCCAGCAGGACTTTGGGTCTAACCAGCTGTTGTTACTTTTAGATTCTAAACCCAAATCTGGCATATGCAGTGGTGGAAGATCCTGTCTGATTTGCATACAATCAAAGGACAGCACAAAAACCTTGTTCTGAGACGGCATGCATATTGCGAGATAAATTATCTCACGTGAATTTTGATGAAATTTCTGGTGTAGGCATTTCTGATGGGTGTTTGCTCCTTCCTTCATTTGCTGTGGGCAAACTCATGTGTCTCCAGTTTGACTTTTTTGCTGTGAGTAGGAAAACATTTTCTTCAAATGTGCTTGAATGTGTTATACTGAGAAATTTAGGAGACATTGTCATGAGAATCAATCACTGCCATCTTACTCAGAGACAGCCTGGTTGTGCAATTCAAATATTGGTAAATTATTGCCCATCTTGTTCCAGCTGGACGTATTTGGGTGCGTGCCCTACCCAAGGACTGAGACCTCCAGTATCACAAGGAGGTGCAGTGACCCACCACAGAAGGCACAGGCCTCAGTCTACAGTGCAGTTGTGGTTTTGTGTCTTTGATGCACTAGGTGGGCTGGCAGCTGAAGAATCTGGTCAATGCTTTGCGAGAGGACCCTGATGGTGTGATCCTCACCCTGAAGAAGAGACCACAGAACACCCTCACTTCTGCACCGGCCCTGCTGAAGAATGTGCGCTGGAAACCCCTTGCTCTGCAGGTAACCCTTCCCTGTTCTCTCACGGAAGAACCATCATCTGTGGATGGATGGACAAAGCCATCGTCTCTGGCAGTAATGGACGGTGACGTCTCCAACAGACTTGCTGGTTTGCTTTTATTGGACATTAAAAAATGCACCCCCATACACTTTGTCACTCAGGCCTTCTTTTGCATGTCCATTTGCACTTTCTGCATCTAAAGTAAAGTGCTCAGAGGCAACATGGTTGTGGCAACGCACTACACAAAAGCGAACAACTCAGCACAACTCAGTAAATTCAGCACACTGGCTTCTCAGCTTACAAATGACCGAGCTACAAATTTTTGACAGTGCAAACGTTTTCCAGTCTTTCATCTCATTTTCTTAAAAAAAATCAAATCTCATTTGTTTTTATGCACCCAGCCAATAGGTGCCAGTAAAATACACACAAGCAAATAGGAGTGTGAGATCAGTTTTGCAACTCACTTGCATACTGTTTACAGCTCTTGTCCATATTGGTGAATGTTGGTGATAAATATGATGAATTTTGTGTTTACGGCATAAATCAGTCAGTATGTTTCTGGAAACATCTTTTTATGTAAAGCTATTATAAATGTATGTTTTAATACAGCTCAAAGTTTATTAAATTGTTAAAACTTTTACAACATCCATTAACTTCTGGTCTTGGTCAGGGTCACACTGGTTCAGAGCCTCTCCCAGAATCACTGAACACTAGGCTAGGAGACTTGGATGGGTTGCTGGTTCACCACAGTGCAGCTACACACATATTATGGCCATTTTATAGTGACCAATAAACATGAAAAACATCTTTGGACTGTGTGAGGAAACCAGAGCACCTGGAGGGAATCCACACAGACACAGGGAGAATATGCAAACTCCACACAGACTAAGCTGGATTTGATCCCATAACCAAAAAGCTCTATATATAGCTCTTAAATATATTATTTTATGTATTGTAGCTACATATAGACCTTTGCAGAAACTAACCAGTGACTAAATGATGAGTGTTTACATTATTAAGCTTTTACTAACTGTGACTAAGTGATAAAAGGGATTTTGGATATGTGAAGAAAACGAATTAAGGACAGTGATCTGTGGCCAACTGTGTCTGTAACCTAAGGAGCCAGTGTGCTGTTTAAGTCTCCGGTGAGAATGCGTCACACTACAAGTAAAATATTGTCATATATGTCCTGGAACTGCTGGTATTATTCAACATATTTAAGCACAGATCTTTGTGGATTTTAATCCTCAGTCTGCACATTGCTGCGTGCGGTGCCCCAGAAGCATAAAGTGACATCAAAATGCAAGCAAAATGACTTGTCAGGCTGTGTGCGGCAGCCGTTGGTAAAGGGTGTGCAGTTTTACTGGAATCTAGTGCGTTTCATCCACATGTAATGTTCCGGTTTGTTCCTGGGGCTGTGTTGGGGTTCCTAACTTGCCCTGCCTGCCATGAGAAAACTCACTGCTGCGAAGAGAGCTGCATCTTCCAGGCTGAAATCAAACACTGTACTGATTCATTGTTATTCACTGCTTGCGATGATGTGGCCAAGAACTCTCTCTTGTAATATCTGAGGCACTAAGAGAAAAAATAATGCATTTGTCCTTCCAGTACAATGAACACAATGTCTCCATTTGTTATTCTCTCTCAGTACTTTGCTGTGTGCTGCGGTTATGTTGATATAGGAGCAAAATGTGGAACTGTTGTCATTCATATGTATGATGTACGATTTCCTGCCAGTGTTACACAACACTGAGCTTGAGCTGCGCTGCCACATTTTTTTGAGGTCCTGCTGAAATTATACACGTTTTGTTAGATTTTGTATGAGTTGTGGTGACACACTGTAATGCTTCTGATGGTTGTGAAGTGGACACCTGGCTGCTGTGCTCGAAACCTGCGCAAAGCAGCGAGGATTTGGCCATCTGTTCAGAGATGTCCGCAGCCTAAGGAAGCACGCAGGTGCCAGAGGGAGAGCTGAGTAAAGAGCGAAACAAAGTGAAAAAATTAGTGACGGGTCCGATAGCAGAGACAGCACTAATCCTTGAGCACTGTCATGCACAAATGCTGGGAACGGTGTCGCTCGCTGTTTTGAGAACCAGGTGTGTTCTGAATATTAATTGTACAGTATCTCTCATCTTTCCTGAGCAGCAGTGAAATGTACAGTCAAACACACAAACTGGGGGTGATAAGGAAGCAGCCTCTGTCTGCTCCAAATGTTTCTCCTTGTGTGTGTGTGTGTGTGTGTGTGTGTGTGTGTGTGTGTGTGTGTGTGTGAGACAGCACTGGCTACTCAACTGATGGCTGTGGCAAGCAAAGGTGTGTTTGTGTAGGGTGGCTGTCTAGGAAGTTGAGTGTGGTATGTCTGTCATAATATTCCCACAGTTCAAAGGGCTGTCAGTAGTGATGGCGTGTGTTTTGGTGGGAGGACTGTGATCTTACATATTCACCATAGAGAGTATTTTTTAAATCTTTTTCTAGAGTTTTTAGTACTAGAATGCAAGACCTTGTCTACATCCACATGCAACAACAGAAAAGAAATAGGGTGCTGTTGACTGGTGACTTGTCACTTTTCAAGTAAAAGACAATTTATTGCTAATTATTTTGGATTATTTCCTGGTGCAGATGTCTCTGTGTTATTTTATAATCATCATATAATCATATGTGTATACATAGTAATACAAAATAAATATGTGGAATAGTAATCAATGTTACTATCATTTCTGATTTATGTCGTATATTACTAATGAGACACGGCTTACTTCATAGAACCAGACATACATCTGTGGATCAGTCCCAGATGCTTGCAGCTTGACAGCGAAGCTGTAATGGACCTGCCACCTGGCTTAAAATGACTGTGGAACAATCTGTGCAAGTCCTAAATTCAGCATCTTACCAAAATTATTATTAACACACTTTTACTGCTGTGTCTTGGTAAACTTGAACCCTCTTTTATGTGCACAAGGTAAGAAGAGAGTAAGGTGGAGAGGGGTTGGTGCTGGGTGTGAAGTGGGTGGAGGTGGATGGGAAGGAAGCAGAGGTGGGTTAGATATGGGAAGGTGGTGGGTGGAAAGGGGGCAGAGGGTCATAAGTAGGTGAAGGTAAATGGGAAACTCATGGAAGGTCAGTAGTGGGCAGATTATAAAATCAAAGGGGTAGGTGGAGAGTGGGAAATATGTGTGGAGGTGGGTGGAAAGAGAAAAAGTAGAATAGAAAGGGGTAGAGGTGGGTGGGAGTTGGGGGATGCTGGGTGGGAAACAGACAGAGCAGTATAGAAGGGGGATTAGCAGGGCAGGAAGGTGGTTGGAGACGGTGGGGCATTTTTCAGGTTGGGTTTCTGTTTTGTTTTAGAGCCAGGCTGAATATCCCATCTGTAACTCAGTAGAGCTGGGACAGAGGGCCCCTCTCGGCCCGTGTTCTCCCCAGTCCCGGAAGCTGAGCACACACAGTGTGACAGCGTACCCACAGAATCAGCAGCCTTTAAATCGCTGCATCAGTAATTATTTGCAGAGCATTGATGCCTCAGCAATTCATTTAGATTCTAACTGTGGTTTGAGACGTGTCTGATACCCTCCAGCTTTGCACAGTTATGGAAGTTTTCTAAAACATAAAAAATACTGAGTTTATAGGGCTGAAATAAAGGAAAAAATTAATGAATGAACTATAATAAAATGTGATGCAAAACTATACTATTGCAATAATTATGATTTGAGGAAGGTGTTTCCTTTTCGTGCTGTAGCTCTTTAGAAGATATTGAACATTTCATTTAGGTGTGTGGTCCTAGCTGAGGAACTCACTGCATTTATTGAAGTTTAACTAGTGCTCTGAGCTGTTGTATTTGGAGCGGTGAGACTCAGGTGTTTCTCTGTGTAAGTTTAATAAATAAATGCCAGGATGTGCTTTCACTCCATTAATTATTGATTTAAAAGCTGCAGAAATTGGATTTAAAAAAATGTCTCGAACAAGGTTTAACACCTATCAGTCCTTGGCAAAACCTAAATCTTTGTAAATTCTCCAGGTCCTGTGTTGTAGTTGAGATGAAGTAACACACACAGGGTGCTCATTCTGTCCTCCTTCACATTGCGGGGAAGCTAGTATGCTTCATGTGTTTTTCTGAAATTAGGGAGTAAGAGGTGTTGTCATGGAAACAGATCGTTCATGTTGGAGTGCAGTTGATTTAGACTGTGCTCTGAAGAATTGTTGCAAAATTTATGGCCATACAAATGGAAAATGCTGCCAAAAAATCGGTCAGCATTCTGGTATATGTGGTATATAGCAGTAATCACTATGTATGTGGTACATAACTAAAATACATAAACATATATGTATTAATGCATCTGAACATGTTGCTCAGATTTAATTCTGACTTATCCCACCCACTCGCTCTCTGTTCATACTTGTCCTAAGTAGACAGGGTTATGAGCTTTAAAATTTTTGACCTTTGACCTAGGACCGGATGATATCAGCTGCTGGTCCGTGCTGGCATTTTCTGAATGCCACTAGTATCAGCTGAGTCCTGCTGTGGACCCCTTCCTCGTTGCCAAGAGACCTCTATCAAGAATTTCCGGGTTGCTAAGGACCTGATCTTAGTTGCTAAGGGATATGCCACTTCTGATACATCCAATATAGTCATTTATGTTTTCTGAGGGGGTGGTCCTTAAGGTCAGCTGTGCTCTTTGTTAAGCACGACTCCTCATTGTTTCGCGTTCCTCAACCGTACTGAAAATGTTTTTATTACTGTAAATGACAGCAATACAGTTTAATTGTCCATAAACACAATGGATTAAACATTCTGTCCTGAGTTTTGCACACAACTTCCCACATGGCGATCTTCAACCACCAGACCCAACAACCAGTTTATGATTCACATTGAGGTCAGCGATAAGCATCTTTGACTCGGTGCCAGCATGCTGATTTCAAACCCAGAACTATACTTTTGTCATCCATGGCACAAAGCAATGACTCTGAAATGTTCCAGGATCTCCTGTCTGGTCTGCTCCACAGTATATTTCTCCTTTGTAATTGAAATCGATTGTTATCTGGCGTATTTGTGTATGTGTGTAGGTGTGTGTACCTTACTTTGTGGCCCTATATTACACCGATGATATATATCAGTACTTTTGCAGTTATCTGCTCATTGCTGAGGGCAATCTCCCATGTAGCTGTTGTGCACTAATAGACACAAGTGGTCATGGTGGTTTTGTGTGCTTTAATCCCGCCTTTAATGTTTTATGTCCTAATGTGAATGTAAATGTGAAGTGTGTTTTTCAGCTCATCGTTTTAGCAGGGAACACACAGCGTCAGCACAGGTCACTGCATGGGGATGCCCTGTGTTTCTCAGTGTGCCACAGTGATGCTGTAGCAAAGTGATAATGTTGCTGCCATGCGTTTCTGTGAGGACACTGGCACTGTGCTGCATGTTTTTCAGCTAGACCCAGCCACACGAGCCGTTGGCTCCCTGTTCTTTGAATCCCGTTGACTGTGTACCACTGTGAAACTCTGCCAGATAAATGCATGGATGTCTTTGCTCGAGCATCATGCAAGGCTACAGTTTGTCTTCGGGAGTGGAGGCATACACCCCACATCATCCAACCTGCTGTTCTTTGTCTCCACAGCCCATCCCCACCAGTCCCACCAGCAACTCCACCACTCCATCCAGTACCATGGGGATGTCCTCCAAGACAGACAACTCCAACATGCATGATGTTTTCATCCTGTCTCCTGGGCCTTATGGACCACGGTAACATGCTTGTTACATGCCTCTATCATGACTGATTATGAACTTCATGAGGACAGCAGGTGGCATAATGGTTAGAGCTGCTGCCTTTCTTTTGAAGAACCTGGATTCAAATCCCACCTCCTGGTGTAGCACCTTTCATCAAGGTCCTTAGCCTAAACTGATACTATAAAAATGAACTAAATAAATAAATAACTGTAAACAGTCAAAAGTCACTTTGGATAAAAGTGGCTGCTAAATAAGTAAAGTAAATAAAATCCCTGGTCAACTCAAGTAAACATTCCAGTTAAAAAATTCTTTCATACTCCATGTGAAATTCAAGCAGTTTTCAGTTTTAATGTTCAAATGAATCATAGAATTAATTGTTATATATTATCCTTTCAATATCAGCAGTTTTATTAATTTACAATTAGGTTACAATATTACAATAAGGTTATGTAGCAACATTGATATGATTATGATTTCAAGGTTTTGTTTATGAAAGGTTTAGAAGTGCAGCTGTTGCTGCTGTTTGGAATGATCTTGCTCTCCTGAGGTCAACAGCACTTCCAAGCCGAGGGTTGGAATGTAGTGCATCTGTTTGCTATCGTTTTGCTTGTGTGTTTTAGTTTCTCTACCTTTTCATCTTCGCTTGATAAAACGTCACACATGTAAGCATGGTGTCTTTTGACAAATGAAAATAAAATATGAGACCTTAGAAATGTACTCTGAAGTTATATTTAACTTCAGTTTGCTGAAAGGGCAGCAGGTGGTGTAGCGGTTGGAACATTTGCTTTACATTCCAAGAATCTAAGTTTGAGACCCATCTCCTGGTGGAGTACCCTTGAGGAAGGAGTTTACACTGATTTACTCCAGTAAAAATTGTCCAGCTTTTTAAATAAAAGTAACTGCTTAACAGTGTAGGTTGCTTCGGAAAAAATAATCAGCTAGAGAAATGAAAATATGAGGTGGAAGATGATGGAAAAGGTTTTCTTCATAATTTTATGTTCACACTGTTTTGAAGATGGGGCTCAGTATTGTGCAACTACCAAGCCAATTCTTTTTCCTCCATAGGGATGAGATGGGCATCATACCCTGTGAGGATATCGGCAAGTACATCATGGGCAAGACGACCATGAAAGGCTCAGAGTCGCCCAGCTACTACCTCGACCATGAGAGCGGCAAGTACTTTAGTCTGGTGGAGGGCGACAGGGGATCCATGGAACCCGAGTACGACAGGGGCCGCTCCTCGGGGGTCCGTCGTAGGGACAGAACCCCCACACATGGTGAGACCCTGCAGGCCTTGACTGTTTCAGTCAATATCCATTTTTTCCAACGCCCCTGACTCTACCCTTCTCCATCTCTGGGCAACATCTGCATGCGGCATGAAAACTGAGTATAGCTTCTCAGATCTCATCTACACAAATGTGGCCTCATGTTGCCAACATGGGCTTCATCTCTGACTGCAGGTCATGTTCACTGTTTTGTATGTGGCCACTTGGCCTCCCATCGGTCACTGAATGGTCATCAATCATTTGCCTTTACATTTATTAATTTAGCAGAGGGTTTTCTTCAAAGCAACACATAATGATTATCCATCTGTCCTTTATCCTTAACTGCTTGTCCTGGTTAGGTTTGCAAGAGTATATCTTGGAGTTGTTGGGAGCTAAGCTAGGAGACTGTACCCTGGATGGGACTACAGCCCTTCACGGGGTGGCCACCCACACTATCATACACCTACACACACTATAGGCAATTTAGAGTGACCAGTTAAATTAAAACACATGCCTTTGGACAGTGGGAGGAAACCCACACGGACAAGGAGAGAACATGCAAAGTCTACATAGACAGAGCCAGATTTAGACCCTCAGTGCAAAGGCAGAGGTGTAAAGGAATATGCCATCCTGCTTGGCATGACTACTGGCCCCACCCCTTGCCAACAATGCGGGCATGTGCTGTTTATGTGATTGGCCTGGGTGGCCCCTCCCTCTACCCTCTCTAACCTACCTAACCCTATTTCACCCCCCTAGACCCACACACTTCTTTGTGCTCTTTTGCTTGCTCTCACACACACCATGTCCCCGTCTCCTTGCCCCCCCCCCCCCTTGCTTTTTCTCTCGTTCTCTCCACACACGGCCCGGTTGACTTGCTCCCCGGCCTTCATTCCCAGGTGACTTCAGGCCGGTTTCCATGCCGATGGAATACAACTGGATGGGCGAGGCAAAGGAGCCCAATATGTACAAGCGGGGCAGCAGAGGTGGGTCCTCCAGAGCAGGCACCACCGTGAACCACGAATATAGGACCCGCACACACTTTACTCCATTCCTGTTGATTGGGTTGATCTCTCTCTGAGACACACACACAGAGTCTTTCGCTGTGCTTTATTCAACTTCCTGTGTCAGTGTCCTTTGCTCCATGTGCTCCTTACAGTAATATAGTCTGGCCATTTTGCTGCCCATTCATCCTCCTGCCCAGTCCATTTATTGCCACAAATATCTGCCCCCAAACATCTGAGTTTGGGTACAGAGGGATTCCACAGCGTATGCAGAGATGCTGTGATGCCCCATGTCTGTCCTGTTATCTGCTATCAAGGTGTGATGTGTCCTAGTCAGATGATTTATGTGCTGTTTTGGTTGCTGTCTGAGACTGATGGTGAAGTATATTAGAGAAACCAAAGCTGGATTTGAGTGTTTTTTCTTACCACTTTCATATTTAGGTGGGGTAAGTCCTGAGACATCACTTTGAAGTATTACACTTCAGAGATGGTCTCCAGGCTTTGTGTTTTCCACTGAGTTTTGTTTTTAAACTGTTGCACACACCAGCAAAGTGAACCTAAAAATAGCTCCTGAATCTATATTCAGTGAAATGCCTCTTATTCTGCTCATCTTAACCACTTCCCCTGTACGGAAAGTAAGTGTGTGTATTGCTAATGCCCTGGTGTGTTGCCTCCCACAGTCCCCTACACATACACACATGTGCTGCGCCACAAAAAGTTCAACCACAAAGTAAAAGTATAGTTTTTAGGGACCACTGCTCCTCCACTTATACTCTCCAGAGCCCAAGTGTGCCTTACTCACCAGCAGTGTGCTTGTCCTCCGAATGAGGCCAAATGGGGCAAATGGAGCTGAACAGGCCCTGCTGTGATGGTGCCACATGCTTCATATAGACATAGTGGCTAAAAAATCCCCTATTACTGAACATCACTTAGCATGTAAATGACACAGTGGCTGTATTTACTGAGAGCAGCCATTGCACCACTGCAGTAATGTATTATCATTCACAAAAAGGAATATTTTTATATTCATCCATTTTATCTTATTTTTTATATGTATAATTTTTAAATTATATCTACATTATTATTACCACCTCCACAGAGAAAGCAAAGAACATTACAGGTGTCCTAATACTTGCAAGTGTAATGCTAAAAACCATCACATACGTCAGGGCTCTAATGTGAAACTAGGTCATCATGAAAAGTGAATACAATTCCAGAGGTGTGTCTGTTGGCTATTTTGGGTGTGTTATTTAAACGAATAAATGGAAAAATTCCCCCACGCTTGTTACTCGTAAATGTTTGGCCATAACTCGGTTAAGGGTATAACATAATTTCACTTGAATGCGAGAAAGTTCATAAGTCAAAGAACTGTATTTCGAGAGATACCTGTACCTCAAAACACTGACCAGTATGTGGTCTTGTGCTGTTTTTCCCTAAGATAGAAACTAAACACTCAGCATGTAACAAATAAATATGGCCTTCATTTCTTCCTATGTTGAATGTGGCTTGGTTGTGTTCAGAAAAGTGCAATGAAGAGTAAAGTGAGACATCCGGTTGGGTTTGATAGGGTTGTCGTGTGAATAAGTGGTTATTATACAGTTGTTTGTTCTCTGTCTTTGTTTTAGTCATTGAAAACGATTTGTCCTGTTTCAGTTACTGCTGACCTTGGTGGGTGTAGATCAGCATTCTACCCTCCCACCTTTGAGCAGCACGGAGGACAGGCTGTGGGAGGAAATCTACAAAAGGTCTAAATGAGGTGTTGGCTTGTCAAGTCTGAGGTTTGAGTAGCAGTCACATAAATACATACACCACCTCCTCCACAAATGAACACTAAAAAGTATGTTTGTAATTCTTTTTGTTTGTAGCTTGAAAGTCAATTTTAACTCTACATCAAAATTTAGGAGCTAATAATTCCAATAACTCTTGCTTTTTTGATGGGTATGACTCTTTGAAAATACTAGTTTTTTGTTTTTAGATTTTAAAATTGGAGCTACATTATGAACAATACGAATAGAAAATGGCTCAAGACAAAATTACACTGTCTCCACAACCTTCTAGGTATCAGATCATCCCATAAAGATGTAAACATGTTATCATGTTATGGATTCTGTCTGAAACATCAGACTCCAGCTGTTAACACTGTGGAAGTGAGCTGAATTAATCTGGTACATATTGTGTTCTTTACTGCCATCTATCACTTGCATGCATAAAATCAAATCATGTTCCCTTCACTACAAACTAGATAGGTGAACAAAAAAAACAAATTAACTGGATGGACAAGTGTTTGTGTCATCCAAAATTTATAACTTCGCCATTAATAAAATGAGGATCCAGTGACTATGTATATGAGTATTTGACTGGGGAATGAAACAAATTATAAAGCATTTACCTGGCCAGCTTATGTCTTGTTAAAAGTGGAAGATGTGTCTTTTCAATCCCTTACTGCACTCTCTATTCACTATATGGTCCTTTCCAACCAAACCTCAGGTCACCATTGTCTGAGGTCTTAACAAGATGAAAATATCTGCACAGAACAAAATCAGCATGACATTCAGAGTACTGACTAAACTCCAGAAGCTACTACACTTATCTCCTCTTATCCAGTCTTCATCTGCCCTTGAAAATGGACTGATTATCAAAAACTCAGAAAACAATGTTACTTATATCTCCACCCTTATGGGGAAAATTTCCAGTTTGTTTCAAGCTCATTCAAAGTTCACTATATAATTACCCTAAATGACACCTAATGTAAGGGAAAGCTACAATACAATTAAACAAAATAGATTAAAGACCAATACTATGTATAAAATATTTTAAAATGATTTCATAAAGCAAATGACCATTATAATGTATGTGGACTTGCCTAAGGATGATGTACACTATATGTCACATTTAAATAAATTAAACAAATAATTAGAGTATTAAACTAGAACGATGCAAAACAGAGGATGCAAATGCAAACACAAATACACGACCAAAACTGTAGATTGCATCTCATATTGTGGGTACACAGTTCCCACCATGCAGTGTCTTTCAGTCTCACTCACACAGCCTCTTGGCTCAGTTCTGAAATGCAGTTTCACTTTAGAGACCAGGAGCAAATGTTTGCAGAAAAGGTAAATGAAAATGTGGACCAATTAATCACAAGGGGTTTGAATATTTGCAGTCCAGATAAGTGAAAAACCAGATACTGGGAGACCATATAACAGGGGATAAAAAACTGTTCGACCTTTCTGAGTCTATGGTTTGTCCAATTTTCCCAATTACCAGCACAAGCTATGTCACCCCACATTCCTTGGTCAAGGCAGTGTTGCTAGAAAAGCAAACGATGGACTAACAAATTTCTTTGATGGCAAAGTCATAGACGCAGAAATGCAGTGCAGGTTTTTGTGAAGAGTGCTGAAACATAAAAAAAAATTATGTGGGCTGCATAACTGTTAGCCTCCAAGGTTTACACATTCTGCCTTGTGTCTCTCATCTTACCACCCAAGTTTTACTCAGGGCCTCCTTATATACCACAAGCCTTTGTATCTTTCTCCCCACATTCTATGAGAAAGTAACCCTGATCTCCACTGTATCCCCCAAAAAACTTTGTGGGATTTCAAAATATGTTTTGGGGTAAAAAATGTTAGAAAGCCTGTTGAATGTGCAATTTTTTAACTAAAAATTTAATGCAGTGGTCGCTGTTTTTGGATCTGACAGGGAGAGGATGGGTTGTCCAATGTCCACCATACTTCCTTTCTCTCCTCCAGCTTTGCTCAGTTACACCTTTTATTGATAAGCCTGAGTAACAGAATAGGGACCTGTCAGAATAACTAGTGAGCAGCACCGCAATTAATTGAGTTGGTGGTAATAAAATGTCACCCCCACCCCAGTAGTTTTGCACCGCCACCAGCATGAACCACTAGGACCCCCATTTGCCAGCTGCGTCTACAGGCTGATCCTTCCTTTAAAAACAGAAACCAGGCTGAAAATGTGTCCAGATGAGTCTCTGCTGGAACACATGTCAGCACGATCGCAGCCAAGGTGTGTAATAACACATCAGAGGTGAAAATGCAGCTCTGAACGATTTACCTTCCAGGAGCAGCACCTGTGAATTGTATCAGCTTGTTTAGTATGAAATTGGCCCATCGAAGACAATTACAGTGTGTGAGGTGACTTAGGAGGCAGACAGACATTCTTGCAAGTGGCTAGACTTTTTGTGGCAGCGGTGTCCCCTGTCCGACCCGTAGTTTTTTATTGTCTCTCATACTTGTTTAAAAAGGGTTAGGTGCTGTGCTTTACTCTTTAACCTGGGATTGATTAGACCTGGCTGCTAAGTCAGCATTTTCTGGGGACAAACTATTTGGTGTAACGGATGTTGTTAAACGTGGGAGATGAGTGGCATCATATCTTGGAAGTGAGACGAGATTCAGATTAACTCGCATGAAACTGTACTCAGGCCTACACACAAAGACAACATAAATTTTGTCTCTTGGTTAGGAGCGCACAGTATTGATGTAAAAAGAATGCAAATATATATATTCAATTTGTAAACTGTTTTCCTAAAGCTCTGGCAGGCAGGTTGTTTTGACCTCAGCACCTAAATATGGTGTGTATGATGTGGTCTTGTGTATTTTCTGAAGTATGAATGTGTATTTCCGGTGAGAGGACACTGTTAAAAGTAGCATTAGAAAAAAACATGATTACTCTATTGAATCACTCACATTCTGTAGGTTGCACATAAAATTTGCTACTTGCATTCACTTACTGTCTTGAAGCAACAGTTTCAGTTTTGCTTTTTTTAGCTTAAAGTGGACTCAAACCACATTCATTAATATTCATGTAGCCTGTATGTGCACTGGCTCTTCAGCTTGTGAACACTGCTTGGGTTGGAAGTCTTTTGTAATTTGTTTTATTTGTAACTCCAAAGTTACTGTTACCTATATATCATCAGTAAAACCTAAATAATGGAGATCCCACTAAATTTCCAGATTAGGTTCTAAAGAAGTCTGAATCATGGTTGTAATAAATATTTTTAACTCTGAGCATCATTAAAATTAAACATTTAAAACAAATGAAAATAAAAGTATGTTGTCTCCACAAACTATTTAATGACATTTGTTAATAAATGTGTAATGTTTTTTGACACTTGGAGGCAAAAGACTGCAGTAAACACTGTGGAAGGGAGTTCACTTCAAGTGGACCCCACATTCATATTTTTTTTTGGTGCATTTTACTGCCATCTATTGGCAGGTTGTGTTTTCTCCACAACCAACAGATGCAATTGCATAATTGGAAAACAGCTTTTATATTTGAAAATTCCTGCAATGTTTCTAACACACTGTCCCAGTGCATATAAACTAAAACAGTCCTCTCATGATTTAAACGCATTCACACACATTTTTTAATACCATTTGTCACTTTATGCGCCGATCTGTTTGATACAATGTGCTCTAACCAACAAAAAAAATTGTCCAAAAAACTGAAAAAATCCATGCTCACCTCAGGTACGTGGTAACATCTATTCAGTACTGTGCTACACTGGTGAATGTGGTCATTTTTAGTGCTGTTCTACATGGGTGAATACAGTAAGGATGTAAGTTATTTCCAAACAAAGTTCTAGGGCTTTTGTTTGTGCAAGAAACTTGCATGAACTCCCAGTTGTAATAAAAAAAGTTTCATTTGTTTGAATTACGTTGCAGTGGCAACTCCTTTTAAATGCATACAGTGAACACAACGTGTTGTTTCTTATATATAAGCTTTTTTGGTGTTCCGGTGAAATTTGGGGAAATTGTTTTGTGTTTTTGGGTTGGACTGGAATGCGTTACATTTTTGCCCATAAGAAATAATGGAAACAGCTGTCATTTTTTACACATTTTCACACAATACAGCCTTTTCAGGAACCAATTAGGCACATAAATTGAGTGTGCTCTTTTCAATGTTTAAACATGACATACAACTTGTCATTAATTAAATGTAAAAACAGTGTTGAATTTTAATGCTTGGAACCAGGTGTGAATCATCAGTGATAAGATTTTAGGCGTCTGTCGTACGCTGAGGGACATGTGGTTTTTTTGTCCACTGCTGCGAGATGCATAAGGCCTCACAGCCCACGCTTTCACAAGAGATGAGTGGCATCTGATGGTCAAACTTGCTCTTGCTCTGTACAGACTCTGACAACTCACTCCTGCGGTACCTGAGCGACGACAAGATCCTGGTGATCCAGGAGGAGCCTGAGACGAGCCGCGAGCTGAAGAGAGACGCGAGCCGACGCTCCCACAAGAAGGGCAAAAATCCCAGCAGCCCAAGCTACCCCATCAGCCCATCGCTGCTTTCCCCAACGGTGAGGCTGGATCCAAGTGCCACAGAGGGGCTGGCCTTCTCACTGCCCGAGACCAGCACTGTTCCACTTTACCATGTGAGTATTATTCCTGCTATTTCCTTCTGTTCGGCTTCCTCCTCCCTCCTCTTTCATAAGGTCGCACTGTATGCTGGGTGTGGGCATTGGCACACAAATTATAAGCATATGATCTGACGTGTTAAGATGTGTCACTTTACCACAGGCTTGTGTTTTTGTGTTTTCTGCCATGGAAAGGCTGACCCTGGTGCAGTTTGGGGGTGGCTATTTATATACAAATGATCTTGTGTTCCTGTTTAAAACAAAGACTTGTTTGTAAAAAAAAAATTGTTTATGGAAATTGTAACAAATTGTGTTTTTAGGGTGACATGCTGGTAGTTCATAAAAAGAAACCAGATCTTATTGCATGGCTAATATGACTTTTCGTGAAAAAAACACAAAATTTATGCATAATTTTAAAAGTTTTTGTATGAATGCCAAACCAATTTTCAGTGGTATGTAAAATATGATCATGAAGGATTGTTTGACAAAAGAACAGGTGTTATTCACTGAAAGCATCCTGATCCTGCAGGTTTTGTCTGGAACCTGCTTCAGACAAGGTGGACAATTAGTTGAAGCCCTTGCATTTAGGTGGATAGTCATGAGGAATAAGAGCTGCAGTGGTGAATCCAGCACACTGTGAGAAAGACTGTCTTAATCTTTTTTAAATAAGAAAATGGAACAGCTGAAGAATATTAAACACCACCAGATTCCAAGGAGCTTCACATGGTATTCCTTGAAAAATTCTTTTAATTTAAAACTAACATATCTAAAGACAACTATATAAATATATATGTACTTTTCGGGCGAAAAATCAGCTTCTAACATTTTTACTGAAAAACACATTGAAATCAAAGTAAGTTGTTTGCACCCAGTTTCCATAGAGGTTTAATGGATTATTAAAATAAAAGATTATTTCACAAGCTGTTTTTGAACAGTATTTTTAAAATTGTGACCTAAATGTTTAAATGAGGCCAACAAAGAAAAGTTTCAATTGTGTAACAACAGGAAAACGGGCAGAAAGTTTTCCAAAACAACATGGTGATTATCACGTTCAAAGCTATTTTTGGTCATAAAAATACTGTGTTGGTGTCATCATCGTGCTGCTAAATGTGGCCAGTAGAACACAGTAAACCCTGTGATGTACTGGTGTCCTTGGTGTCCTGTGCTTCCACGATAGGCTCTCTGGACTACTGTAGATTCTGCCTAAGAATCAATAGCTCCCTGTAGTGAGTCCATGAAAAATGTGTGCATTTAGCAGGCACCATAATCTTAGGTTGTTGGGTATATACAATATTTGGGTTTGGATATTAGCTCCTGTTGGGTTATTCCTGTAGTGTTTTCTGCTATTCCCTGCAGTCTGTGACAGGGGAATGGATAATAGTGTAGTTTCACTTGGTGGCAATGATTTGGACAAGAATTAAGGCCACTAGGGGGGTAAGTGTTAGGATTGCAGGTTAGGATTGCATTAGGGTTAGGGTTATGGTTATAGCTGGGTTCGGCTGGCTTGTCAGTCACACACTAACCTTCCTGCTCAGATCAGTGCTAGGAGACAAGTTCACTCCACACCTTTTGAATTAGTGCAGAAATATGCAGATGTACAAAAGGAACCCAATGACATGCCGTATTACTGGCCTGGTTAAACCGCGGTGAGTCGAGAACGAGAAACAAATAAGGACTGGGAGCTATGTCAAGAGTCGTTCTGCTCATTTTATGGGATCTGTTAAAGAAATATTCTCCCTCTCTCTGCAGTGTGGTGAGCCCTGGGTACATTATCAAACTGGACATGGGCTTCAATTTGCAAATTGGCCATGTAGCACCAGTGGAGTAATGGGGTAAAAAAGTGAAACTACACTATTATCCATATGGGATGATGCATGTGTCACAGTTTTAAAGGAGTTTGTTACAGCAGCCCAGGACAACAGTGTAGGAGCAGATGGTTCCTGGATGTGTTTGGAAAAGATTATTTCTCATTTTCACCCTGTTGAGACCTCAGATGACTGACATCAAGAAAGGTAACACAGGATCTTGAAGGATTACACTGGCTTTACACTGGGAAGCAGCAAAGAGCCATGCTGGCTGCCATGTGACGTTCTGCGGTGACACTAGAGAAGCACACATTAGGAGCTGTGACTGGAAGGAGCATCAGAGGTTGCATTGTTTTTATTCAGTTGAGCGGTAATTTGAAATACTACATCACAGAGTTGTGTCCGCGAAGGCCAAGCCGTCTCCAGTTTTCACACATCAGTAAAATAAGAAGTGAGTCAGAGTGCTGAGAAAGCCGACGGCGAGGCCTCCTGTTATTCCTCGCCTCGGCAGAAGCAGTAGGTGACTCCACCTCCTGCTTTCGTCCCCGCAGCAACAGGAAGCAGCCCCCACTCCCTTCTCATACTGCTCATCGCTTTTGTCTTGTGCTTCTTTACAGAGAACCGGGGACACGCTGCGGGCCGACGCGGACAGGTGAGTGCTGCCCTCACACCATCGCTTCTCATATGAACTTGGGTCATTTCTATAATGAAGTTTGCAGACAGAGGGCTGGAAAGTGCATTACTGACACATCAGAAAAAACTGTGAACTCTTCAGTAACTGAAATAAAAATAGCATCTGCCCACACTTAAGGCAATATCAATGCATAGACATTGCATTCTTAATTTGCTTATTTGCAGTATGTTGCTTTTTTGAGTTGTGGAGACTATATTTAAACAATTAACATTTTATTTGCATAGTTTACAAGTGTAAAGAAACCCAGATAAGAGCAATATCAATGATTTTTTGCGTTTAAATGTTTTATACATTTTGCACTAGAGATCACTTAACACACTGCAAGAAAAAAATTAATATACTCATTATCTTTCTTGGATGTCATATAATGTACAATTCAGTGCAATTCCATATGTCAGAATTACTTTGAGACATAGTACAACAATGTGCATTTTAGTGGAACAGGACAGTAGGTAGAGTAGTGGTTTGAACTCCTGCTTTTCACTCACAAGTGTCATTTTTAAATCCCACCTCCTGCCGTGCAACCTCAAACTGAGGTACTTAGCCAGTATGCCTAAGTAAAATTATCCAGATGTGCAAAATGGGTAAATAATTTTGGCAGTTTAGTGACTTTGGTGGAAAGTGTTAACTGAATAAATATAGGTGTTTTAAAATATTATTTTACAAAATGTATTAAGTGCATCGCAGGTACACAAGGGATTCTACTTTTAAAAAAACAGAATATAAACAATTCATATTTATACACTTTGTGTACTTTCCAGTGGTGAATATGGTTACAAAATCAGTTTTCTTCCCATGCAATTTAAAAATTTTTAACTGGTGGACTTTGCTGCCTTTAAGCACAATAATTTAGTTACCTTAAACCTTACGATAAATAGCATTTACTGTGATATCAGTACCTGAAGAGTGCCTTTAGACAGACCTGTTTTCTAAGATCAGGATATTGCTGTACACTAGAAGCATGAAAATGTGATATTTTCATTTCCAAGAAATTTGTTTATGGCATTTTGTGTAAAAATTCTGTATTATCTCATCAGCCCTTCTGGGAAAAGCACAGTACAGTTCTGGGAGCCATGACTGTCAGAGAAGTGTCTGGTTTGAGTGAACAGAGGCTGAGTACAGCTGGCCGTCACCTTCTGGCTGAGGCCTTGCATGTGGTATTGGTCTTGTTGAAGTGTGGTTGCAGGCTGAATGGACAAGCAGGAAACGGTAGTGGCTCTCTGCATCTTAGAGAGAGCTAAGGGTGTTCCCATCAACACATTTGATGCTCCTTTCTGTTAGGACACCAAGCTAACCACAAAAAGGTGGTGACATAGCATCCCACCAAAAAGATATCGGGCGTAGGATATCATAACACTCTGTCAGAGCAACCTTTTATAATAACTGATGTTACAAGTTCAGTGAGAACATGAGAACAGTGAAAAAAAAAACCTTTGTTCTGATTCTTCAGGCAAAAAGTAGTTGGGCTATGGTGCTTCTAAGGTCAAAGGGATCCCTTGGTCTGTATAGTTTGTCCTTTCAGGACCTTATGTTATCCACAGACTGACAGTAGCTAGATAAAGTGAAACCACACAGGAAGCTCCAGCAGGGATTTTGAAACTGAGCAGGAAGCTGAAGACGCAGGTGAGAGGAGGCATTTGCTGCATGTCATCTCTGTGTGTCTGAGTCTCTTTTCTAACTATTTGCATGTATCATTCAGCTTCTTGTGACGGAACAGGTTTACATTGGCAAAGCTTTGGAGCTGTGATGGGCTACGTGGGTCAGCAGGTGATGTAGTGGTTAGAACTATTGCCTTAAAGCTGTAAGAACTGGGTTCAAATGTGACTCACACTGTCATAGCCATGACTACAATGCATACTCCTGAATTGATACAGTAAAAGTAACCCTTCTTTATAAATGGATAAACAACTGTAAGTTCCTAAGTGTACAAAATTAATATTGTAAATTGCCTTTGGAACATCAGCTCAGCCAGGCAGTCAGTTTCCTGCCCCACTTCTCAGGTGAGGGTTGCAGTGTGAGCAGGTTGAGCCAGACCCACTAATGGTCTCCTGAGTGATCCTAAAGTGCTCCCAGGTCAGTTGAAAGATACGATTTCTCTGATGTCTCCTGGGTCTGTCTGAGGGTCTCCTACCTGTGGCATGTGCCTGGTACAACTTCTGACAGAGGCAGCCAGGGCACATCCTCAAAACAAGCCTGAGTCACCTAAAGTGATCCCTGGAGCAGTAGTTCTACCCTGAGGTTCTCCTGGATTGCCAAGCTTCTCACTCTGTCAAGGAGGGTCAACCCAGCAATCCTACACAAAGTGTTTGTTTCAGCCACTTCTATCTACAGTCTTATCCTTTTGGTTATTACCCACAGCTCAAAGTCATAGATGTGGACGGGAATTTGGATTGGGCAGGAAACTGAGAGCTTTGTCAGAAAACTCAGCTCCTGCTTCAACACCACAGACCAATACTGATCCGTCTTTCAATCTTCTGTTCCCTTCTTCCATTATTCCTAAACAAGGCCTGGAAATGCTAGAACTCCTTCACCAGGAGGCAGCTGTTCCCCACTCACCTAGAGAGGGCAAGCTACTGTTTTCCAGGAGAAGATGTGACCTCAGACTTAGATATGCTGATTCTCACACCTGCTGCTTTGCACTTGGCAGCGAATTGTCCTAGTGCACATAGAAGGTCACGGTCAGATGAGGCCAAAAGGACAACACCAACCACAAAATGTAGTGATGCTAACCTTAGTCCCCCCAATAAAATACCCTCCATACTTTGGCTGCACCTTGACATCCTGCCCAGGAAGGTCACAAATAGGAGTGGAGACAAGACACAGCCTTGCTGGAGTCTGACACCCACACTGAACGGACTTAGCTTAATGCCGGGAACACGGACACAGCTCCATCTGCACTTGTACAGGCAACAGAAAGCAAGCATCAGTGATCCAGGTACCCCATATTCCTGTAGTACCTCCCAGCACACATGCTGAGGGACATGGTCATAGGTCTTTTCAAGGACCACAAAACACATGTAGAGTGGAATAGCGTATTCCTGCAATCCCTTAAACATTTGTGCCAGGGAGAAAAGCTAGTCCATTGTTACACATCCAGGATGAAATTTGCATTACTCTTCCTCAGTCCAAGGCTGAGCTATTAGATAGAATCTGCTCTTCAGTACCGTAGCAGTGGTTTTACCGGGGGGGCCGAGAAGATCAAACCCCTATATTTGGAACACATCCTCGGGTCCTGTTTTTTAGTTGAGTCACGCAACCCCCACCGTGTCCAGAGTGTTAAACATCTCTGCAGCCCTGCCATCATGAATGTTACACACCACCATGGCAAACTCAGGAACAGTGATGGAGTCTAATCCTCCAGAGATATCACACACTGTCTCCTGATAGAACACCATGTCCACAAGGTTAGAATTCATCATATTGCTCCTTCCACCACTCTACAATCTCCCCAGAAGTGCTCAGCACTTCTCCACCCATACTTAGCAGAGCCTGGGCTGCTTCACCCTTTCCCCTCATATGGTGACGGATACTTTGCCATGTGACAGACTTTAAATAATAACAAATAAAAGAAAAGAGCTATTACAGTAAAACCAGACAAACTAGATAAAAAATAAATACCCATTTGCTCATTTCAAAAATTACTGGAATATTTTCATCATCAAGGGAAATCACCCACACACAAGTGAAATTTTTTTGAACAGGGTTGGTGCCTCTACTTGAATGTTAGAGGTGGGAAATGATCATTCTTCCAAGTCATGTTAGAGCTACTGGAACTGCTCATATCCAGATAGATAGACAGCTAGATAGAGAGGAAAGAGAGGTTTTCTCTTTGCATTTACACTGCATTACAACAATCTCAACATTTTTAAGGTTATATCATACTTTTTCATTTAAATGTGCCCTTTCATTTATTTGTGTGCTTTGCTTTTCTTATCACTTCTAGCATCCATGATTTGCACTCATCCAAAATATACAACATTTCACTTCTGCTATTCTCTCTCATGCTCCTTTTAACTTATACACAGCCTTTCCAGTATGCACCTATAAATATGAATTTCATGTCTTGGGAAAGTAAGATAAGAACATTTCAAGGGCAGCAGGGATAATCAGAGCAACATCACACTGCATCAGAATGTTTTGCAGCTCTTTTCTGCCAGGAAGCCACGTCTGCTCACTTGAGATTTAGTGCAGCGACCTTGTGTGATACAGGCTGTCACAATGCACTTTCCAAAAGAAAGTTGGTAATCAGATGCCACCACAAATTGTGCTACCCATGTTGAGAGTTTAGCACTAGGGATCATGAAGGTGTGCAACACATGCTGTTCTGTTCATTTAAATCCATAAAATAGACGATACTGTGCAAAAGTGTTAGGCACCTGTGGGAAAAATGCTCTAAAGCAAGGATGGTTGCAAAAAATAATGCCATGAATACTTATTAATCAATAAACCTCCTAAAAAGTACAGTAGACAAAAAAACTAACATCAAATCAATATTTGGTGGGACCACCCTTTGCCTTTAAAACAGCATCAGTTCTCTTATGCAAACTTGCATGCAGTTTAAGGTAGAGGTTGGTAGGTTCTTCCAAACATTTTGAGGAACTGGCCAGAGTTCTTCTGCAGACTTTGACTGTCTCTGCATGTACTCCCAGACTGACTCGATTATGTTGAGATCAGGGCTCTGTGGGGACCATACCATCTGTTGCAGGATTTCTTCTTTTTGCTGAAGATTGGGTGTTTGAGGTCATTCTCAGGTTGCAGAATGAATTGGGACCAATCAGAAACCTCCCTGATGGTAGATAAGAGTCTAACTGTACTTCTCAACAGACATTGAAGTTGCATGCCTAAGACTTTTGCACAGTACTGTATGTGTACTGTATTTATTATATGCAGACTGCCTGTAGCAGGCAGTATAGTGGCTGAAGTGTTGCTGTGCTGCTGTGCAGTTGAAGGACATGGCATTGAACCATTGCTCCTGCTTGTGAATAGTGGTGATCAATAACAAGACACTGAATATGTTTAAGGGGTGAATCAGTCAACACTCAGCACTGAACAAGAGGTGACAAAGTATCTTTATTTTCAAAGTGGTGTTTTAAATTCATTGTTACACTTGTAGGAAGGTGGGGTGGCTCAGTGACTAGTGCTGCTGCCTCACAGTGCCTGGGCTAAGTCAGGTGTGAGTTTGAATATGGCTCAGTTTTTGGGAAGTTTGCATGTCTATCCATCTCTACATAGGTTTCTTCCAGGTGCTCCTGTTTCCTCGCACAGTTCAAAGAGGTTTTTCTGGTTAATTATTCACTCTATACTGTACATGGTTTGTGCGTGTCTGGCAACCCTGTGATGGATTGGTGTCCCATCCAGGGGTAGTTTCATAGCCTGGTGCTCAAGCACTTAGGGGATAGTTTTTAATGTAGCTCATCTCTGTGCCTATAAGGCTGAAGCTCTGTTTATCTGTTTTGTTTTTATGCACGGTTTTGTTTTTCAAGCAACAGCCTTGAAATTTGGCACAGAGGTACTTCTCACGTTATGTTAGGTTTTTGTGCAGTAAAGTTCATTAAACTCCAAAAAGATTGCATAGTATTTTAATATTCTGGCTCTGACAAGGCTCAGAGAGGTGGGAGTAATGGTATCACACGCAGCATGTAGTAATGTCATATGCACACACACACGCAAAAACTGGAAGACAACAACACACACTGTATACATATGCTGACATACAACATGAAAGGGTTTTTATGCTGACATAAGACATGTTGATGTTTTTTCTTGTCTCACCCCCCCCACACACACCCACACACATACACACACAGTGCAGACAACACACACCCACACTACTTATTACGTGGACGGATTTTTTTGTTATATGTGTGCAAATGAAAAATATGAAAGCTAATAAAAAATAAAGATCTCACACACACACACACACACACACACACACACACACACACACACACACACGCTGCTGATTATATTACGTGTTATTACTTCCCACCAACTTTCCACCACCATACTTTTTTGACCCTAGTAACACAGGCACTTCTTTAAAAAAGAAGTAGGGATCCCTTTGACCTTAGAAGCACAATAGCCCAGCTACTTTTTTTAAAATACTTTTTTTAGTATTTAAAAAACTTACAGCCTACAGTTTATGTATTATAGTCCAAGATTTATAACATCCAAAATTTTATTAAACCTTGGTAACAAATAAAACAATGTCTGTATTATTATTTTTTTATATCAGAAAACAAGAAGGAAATACTTTTTGTCTTTTTCGCACAGACCTATGGTCCCAATTGTGCTCGTATGGGGGGGGGGGTTCCCTATGGAGGATATTTGACTGTATATCTGTAAAAACTGACATTGCCGGTAGTTTTGACAGTAGTGAGGCAGCATGGTGCATAATACTGAGAGACACCACCTCGCTCTTCAAGGACCCAGAACTGAATCATCTTCTGTTGTAGTAACTTTGCTCAAAAATTTAATATCATATAACATGTTGTATGATACCATAATCCTACTATGAAAATGATGTGATAATAGTTTGTACAGGTGTATCCAGTTTGAGGCACTTACTGATATGTAAACTTTCAAGACATCCTGAATATGCTTCCTACTTGCAGGTATGCTAATTGTGGCGTTGATCGTCAAGGGGGCTCATCCATGAAGAAAGTAAGTAAAGCTGTTGAAATATAAATGATAAAACTAACTTGGATAAAGCAGCCAACTGTATTTTAACATAATTCTTGTTGAATACGCAGTACAGTGGCGTGATCACACGCATTTTCTATGTATTGTCACTGTGAATGAAACTGGGAAAATGGCATAATTTGTAAAGCTGGTTTTCAAATGGCGTGTCCTTGTACAAAACTGGAGATCATGTGGAGAAGTCATCAGATGTCACAATATTCTGTGATGCATTTTTGTAATAAGCAGTCCACTTGGTCATTTGGAGATGAGAGCGTTTGTGGCAGTCAGCCTTTTCTTTCCTGTGAGATCTCTGAGGTGGAGCTCATTTTCCAGGGCTGAAGTCCCTCTGTTTACAACTATCACTCTCTCTCCTGTCTTCTGCAGTCAATTCACTACGCCTCTTTGCGGAATAAAACTAAAAAGAAAGCCAAAGGTAAGAGCCCTGTGAACAGGAACCCCTCTCACAATGTCATCCTCCCCTTCCCTCCTGTAATCTGAAGCACCAATACAGGGATATGATGTTTCCTCAAAAATGCTCAGTAGGTGGGAATAATTTATTTATCACATCTGTTCACTTGCAGCTGTCTTATGAAGGACATTTGTTGACAGATCCTGAAGTAAACAGGGCTTAATTTTGTTGGTTTTGCGTGTGAAAGTGGCTGCTGAGTTGTCACCAGTGCAAAACAAGAGCAGGTGGTGCAGTAAGGTGGATAAGAACATGCAAGTTCTGGTCCCTGGAGTGGTCCTGCTCAAGCCACATAGCTCATCTAAATGGCTTTGGTGAAGACATCCAGATAAGCTTATAAATTGCTGCCAGCGATCCAAGATAAGCAATCTAACTTATTACCTTGGATAAATGAATTTATAAGACTAATTTCCTTTAATAAGGTTAACTCGCACCTGCAGGGGGGCAATTATTTTGGGTTCCCAAACCAACCGGGTATCTGAAATCACATTGACAAGGGCAGGGCTGTCCAGATGGGTCAGCTGGGAATTCTAACATCTCTTCTGTTTGTCCTGTGTCCTCCAGGCTCCCTGACCAACACGAGCCGTCGGCGCATCTCATGCAAGGACCTGGGCCACGGTGACTGCGAGGGATGGCTGTGGAAAAAGAAGGATGCCAAGGGCTACTTCACACAGAAATGGAAGAAGTACTGGTTCATCCTGAAGGACTCATCACTCTACTGGTACACCAACCAGAATGTAAGAAATCTCTCTCAATATGGTCTGCCCAGCTAGTCCTATGTTCCTCCAGGGCAAGGAAAACAAGTGAGAAGATGCAGCAAGCCTCTTAACACAGCCTCTTAAATGTCACCTTTCACTCAACATTTAAAATCCACATTTAAACAATATTCTGAATCAACATGGGAGGAGTAACGTGTGTTCTGCTGTACGGCTATAGCTTGTGGTAACATCTTTAAAACAGTCCCCTTATTCATCCTGCAGTTTTGGATGTCAATGCATTTTTTTTCTGATATTAGATATTAGGATATTAATTGATTTTTTTTTAAATAAAGTATTAACATAGGGAGCAAAATAACAAAATGAGTTAAAATTCTTCAGCTATAAAGCATTCTTGATTTTGCAAGGAGGGTGATCGAAAAGCAGACTACTCTAGATAATTTCTTTAAGAAATGATAAATGAGCAAAAGTTTCTGTTCATATTAGAACATATTATACTTGTCACAGGCACATTTTGTTTATAATAGTCAGTCTTTTTCCTACACGTCTAATAAATGAAAACAAATGAAGGAAAAAAAATCCCTAATTCTGTTTGCACAATATGTGGAAGACCTACTAACAAATATTGTTTTTCATTAATCTTGTAATACTGTGACCCCGTGTTTTACACAGTTGAGTTTATTTGACCCCATTTATTGTGTTACAATGGAGTTTTATAGCATATAATGCTGTTTGCCTCACATCTCCTGTCTATGAAATTTGCATCTTCTTCCCATGGGTTTCACAACTTTTACAGTCCAAAGATGTGTTTCAAAAGAATCAGTGTCTCTAGGTTGCCCAGAGTGTGTGAATGAGTGGATAACTGTATATAGCATAGAATAGTGCCCCTATCAGTGTCGGTCTCTGTAGAACTACAGAATATGTATTTTCCTGGAACTGCAATAGATTGCTGTCCTGTCTGGGGTATATTCAGCACCTCTGGGATACACTCTGGACCATAGGGACCCCACACTCAATGAGTGGTTAAAGATAATGAATGAATGAATGAATGAATGAACGAATACAGAAGTACTAAAACCCTTTAGAGGAGAATCATGTGATGAATACTAAATGCCCCCAGTTACATGACTTTTCCATCTGCCGACTTCTGGAGAAAAGGTGTTCCTATGTGGACCCCTGGATCCCCACATTTCCACATAGAAACACCTTTTTCCTCCACATTTTGTCCCCCCTCGGGTGGCGCAGGCTGGCGTGTTCAGTGCTTCCTGCCCATCTCTGCCCTGCATTTATGTTTATCTGTGAGTAGGACCCCCTTGTGGGTTAATAGTATGGCCATGGTGACACTTGTCGGCCGACCTGCACGCACCAGCACGTGGACCATCTTGTCCAATGTTATCGCAAAGACACTGCATTTCTGTCCCCAATATGCAGCTAGAGAACACATGAGGTAAAATACTTTGTTTTGTCCACCCCCCCCCCCCACTGCCACCCCCACAGGATGAGAAGGCAGAGGGTTTCATCAGTCTCCCCGAGTTCAGGATAGACCGAGCCATCGAATGCCGGCGGAAATTGTAAGTTTTCTTTATTGCAAAATCTCGAAGAACATCCTGTGACCTACACTTCACCTTCTTATTTTTACGTGTAGCATCTGAGAGGCTAAATGCACAGTGGACCGAAGGCGCTGCCACGAATGCTAATTCCATATTTAAATAGACACTGGCGGCTGAGAGTGACAGTGTTTCCAGAGCTGGGGTTGATGCCTCATCAATCAGTCAGTCCCCAACCCTCATGTCACCTCCCCATTAGAGAGACAAAAGAGAGATGCTGCTAAAGATAGCCAGGGAAGAGGAAAAAGCAGCATCGTTGCAAGGTCTGTGGTTGCAAATCACAAACCAATCCAGTGCTGTACCAGAAGACGGTGCAAGGCATAGGGAAGCAGGATGCTATTGTTTCCAATCCCTTTTCATAAGACAATCTTCTCAGTAGGTTTCCTCAGGGCACTTCAGACAGTGGCCTTCGGGTGGTGTGGTCCTAATGGGGATACACTAGTAACTTGAGTTTATTTAATTTTGTACTTCCATATAGCAATGAATTTCTCTAGTAAAAATGTCTAGTTGTACAAAAAGATTAAATACTGTAAGCATCCCTGGGTAAAAGTGTCACAACACAATTTTATAATTAGATAGTAAAAAATTACTGAAAGATGTCCAAGTAGCACTGATAACCACCACAGTAACAAACAGTTGAAAAGAAGAGAACTTTTATTCATTCCTAATCAATAAGATGACTGGGAGGCATTGTGACATATCGATCAAGACGGGTCAGTGCAGTCTTTGTCCGGTTAACATCAGAGATTAGGACTGGACTGCTGCAGATAAATAACTGTGCAACTGGAGGAAGTGTCTGATACCATTTTAGTTAAACAGTTGGGAAATGGCAATACTCTACACGGTTATTTTAGTACACGTTTGTTTATATTAAATTACACATTAAAATAGTCATCAGAGTTGGAGAATGAATTAAAAGTGAGCCTTAGTGAACATGGTCCAATTCTGCTGTGGTTAAGCGCACTGTCCTCGATCACACATGTCACTGACTGTGCAGTGATTGTGTTTCACCCCTGGTTAGTCAGGAGAACACTGTTGGTTTACTTTTCAAAGTAGTTTTTTTTTTGTTTGTTTACATCAAAATCATGAAAAGTGATTGCTGAAGAATAGACCTCAGCAAATGTTCTCTATTTCCTTCAGTGCCTTCAAAGCATGCCATCCCAAGATCAAAAGCTTCTTCTTTGCTACAGACTGTTTGGAGGAGATGAACAGGTGAGCAAAGCCTCTGATTTAGTGTCCTCACTTACCCTCTTTACTCTGGTCAGTCATTATTCCATCTGACTGCAAAGATGAATCCGAAAGAGCCGGAAGTGCAGTCCGGATTCTCTTACTTCATCTCCACAGTTCTTAGCCGCTCCATTAAGTGAGAAAGGTTTGAAACAGGGTATAAAATGCAGCCATTAGTCCAGACAAATACAGTACATTTGGGGTGTAGGTGTGAAAAAGGTCTGCTGACCTCAGAGGAAGCCTTGCATGGCTCTGGGGAATGGTACTTATGGCTTAATTGCAGCCCTTGTTATACCAGTTTTTGCATTAAAAAAGGCAAATGCACTGATTTGTTGAAGCTAGCAAGTGAACAGCATTAACACCAGTGACTAATGTTATAAACTTGTCCTGAATTAGTCACCAACATCACACAAAGCAAGAGCTGCTAAAGGGCTGTGAACCAAACATGACGCCATGAACAGCTAGAAATAACAGCTAGTGACAAATGCAAAAGTTGGGCTCAGTATAATAATGTAAGCAGAGAGAAGTTACCAGGGGGACTTTATTCACATGCCAAGGTTCAAAATCCATTCCAAATGATAATTTATTTTTTTTTTGGATGGCATATGCAGAAAGCACATACTTGCCCTGTGACTGTCAGCACAACAATAGTATGTGCACTTAAGAACAAAACCCCTTTCACACTACCTTCATTCTTTCAGCTAATTTTTGTCTTCATTTTCAGCTTCGATAGTTCTGGTTCAGCCAAACCTATTCTATGGTCCTCATCTTTAATACCGAGAAACTGAGAAACCAGGGTTTTAATCTGATCTCCTTTATTGAGGTACTTACCTTAAATTACTCCATACAAAAACGTTCCTCTGTGTAAAAGGGGAAATCATTGTAAGTTGCTTTGGAGGGATGGGTCAGCTAAATAATAAGAATTGTATGTTCAAAAAGATTAGTTTATGGCAGCAGTAGGTGGGTAGAACTAACAGCTTGCAGTTATAAGGTTGTGGGTACTGAATCTCCACTTGTGCTGTTCTATTGCTGAAGGTACTGAGCCTCAAGTGATGCAAGAAAAAATTTTCAGCTGCATAAAAAAATAAATACCTGCAAGTTTAAACATCAAACATAACCTTAAGTTGCCTGATACAAAGGTTCTTCCAGTGTAGCATCACATGATATGTGAGCCTGCCAGCCAGTTTTTAGGTTTGTCACTCAGTGACTGGCACCTCAAGACAAATAAATGTTAAACAATCATATTTTCCACTATAAGCTGTTCCAACTCACACAGATATTTACTGAAAGCACAGTATGACGTTTGAAAGCAGTGAGATAGGAAGTGGCTTTCAGTTCCGTTTCTGCAGGTTTCTGTCAGATTACTTGATAGCTGTCGGTCCAGCATGCCACCAATTCCGTCAGCTCCCTTTCCTAGCTCCAGCTCAGACAAAAAGAACCTGACCAGGTAGTCGGTATGTCTAGTTTTACTGAGGGCTTGTTGAGCAGCTTAGTCACTACAAATCCTGGGTAAGTCAATCTTGAGCTTGACACTTGTGTCTCAAGAAATTGGACTTTCAAGATAAGTGACCAGTAACGTCTGACTCAACAAGGCAACTCATCATCATTATCGTCATCTTCTTCTTCATTATCATCATTGTTATCGTTGTCGTCATCAGGGAATTGCTGTTATTGTCAATATGCACAGTGAAGATCCCTGCTGTTACAGCTTTGTGTTACATTTTCTTTCTTTCAATATTTAGTGTATGGAAATCATTAATTATTCATCCGTAAAAACATATAACTGACTTCCATTCAGCTGTCAGTCAAATATAATTATTTTTATACATATATTTATGTTTTATGGCTGTTCAAAGGTCAGCTTTGACAAAAAGGGATATTCATGGGGCCCGAATGGTGTGGTTGAAGGTTGAAGGTTCAAGATTGGCAGCTCGCCCTGCTGCTTTGCCACAGTACAGGATTTTCACCTGGAACACCTTGTTTTTCATTTAAATTTTGAGAAACCCTGATTGAATTAAACTTGCACAACCATTTGGCCTTCAAGTTCTGGATCTCCATGCTATATATACCAGCAGGGAATCTTTTAAAACTGTATACCCACAGCTTGCCCTGTACTCATGATTTTTTTTTCTAATATTTTTATATTCCTTTTGATTGTTGCATATAGCTTGATTGGATTAAGCAAGATTGCGAGCTTTGGGGCATCTTGATTCCCTTAAAGTAAATGAGGCCTCTTGTGAAATGAATCACACTTGCTAATAAAGAGGTGTGCCAATTTGTCAGCCAGCTATTTTGGACGCCTTCGCTGTGTTTCATCACCTTTGTTTAAATGTGTTTGTGGGCCAGGAATTATAATGGTCTGACACTTCTTTTCCTGTGGAGTCACACACTAGCCAGACAATTAAATTAAATATAAGCTCCAGTTGTTGAGGTGCAGAATAAAATCAGTGCCAACATGTATACAAATTAATTCACTTTTATTTTTAGCCTTTTTAATGTCTTTACACCCTGCCAGTTCTTTAAAAAAGTCCTTGCTGCTAGAAATGTTGCTCCTGTGTGAAGTTCAGTGGCTTGACATGAAGACAACTGAGTTTAACTGCACAATGTTATTACTTTTCAATATATTCTGAAGGGCAAGACTGACTATTAAACTGGAATCTGTTTTTTTGTTTTTGTTTTTTAGTAGGCTTGGCTGTACAAGCAATGAACTGTGGGGGCAGAGTTACAGTAATTTCTTCAACTGCAGGGCAAGAAGAAAAGCAGTTATTTAAATCATTTTTGGCATTGAATAAGTTCCTTATGTCCATCATAAAAAGTGTAGTCAGTTACAATTTTACAAACCCTGGTTTGAACCTCTTCTCCTCCTTTACCCTTGACCAAGATATTTATCCTGAACTCATACAGTAAAAATAGACCACCTGCACAAATAGGGAAATAATTGTAAGTAGCTTACAATATACAAACACAACATTGTATGTTGTTTTGGACAAAAGCATCAATTAAATGTAAATGCAAGAATTTAAGAACTTTGGGACATCATTTGACATGACACAGGTTTAAGTACGATCGCTGCTTTTTAAATGGCAGATGATTCTGTAGTGAGTAATAATCTGGACATATAACCTTGTGTACTCAGCTGGAATGGCTGCGAAATTGCGTTTGCTGCTCCGTGCAATTGAGTATTCCCTAAACATTCCTTAAAAACCAGGCTAACTATGTTTGTTGCCAATGTTGCCAGGGCGAGAAAATGACTTGGGATCGTGGAATTGATTCTGTCCGTGGTGCTGAAGGCAGGAGCACCATTAACAGATCCTGCGCCACTAAATATAGTAGGAGGGGTGACAGCCACACCAGAGGCCTAAATTATTCAGCTCCATATTCATCCTTCAAAGTTTTGTTGACCTGCTTTTCCTTCTTGTTTTCACATGCAGCGCTCTGAAGTTGCTCTGGAAATACAATAATGCATTGGGCACCACTGTGGTTTGCCGATTATTAATTTATGTCTAATGAAGAGGAGGACTGTGAATATATTCATGAATGTTTCATTAAAACAGCTCTATGACTTTAAAAGTTAGATTTGAGGATTAATTCCACAATTATTATATTGGGGAGTTCTTAACTTCTTCTTGTTTCAACTTGCATATTTTAGGGAGAGGAAGAAAATGATTAGCACTTGTTTTTTGAAGCAAATGAAACAGGTCTCTGAAGTGTATTACTTCAAACCATCTCCACTATTTAGAATTACCTACTGCATAGTTCTCTGTGGGAAAAAAATCCTTCTTATGAAGAATATCTTTTATTTCTGAAGAAAATGATAAACTCCAACTCCTTGTGTTGCAGATGGTTGAGTTACAAATTTTGAAAGCTTAAAATGTGTTTTGTTTATTTTTTCAGTTGCATTTTTTCCACTGTTTTCTACAATTTGTTGCAGAGTGAACACGGCCTGCGTTTAGGAGTCAGTAAAAAGCATGTGAACGCAACAGGACTGAATGACCGACTTAGTTCATCTCCACATCTTCATCTTCCACAGTGTTTAGAGCTTGTGTCTGGTGTTCCTGTGTGGTAGTGATCAATAACAAGATGAAGATTTTTAAACAGAATTAGGGAAGTAATTGGTCAACAATCATCACTAAATAGGAGCTCAGTCATTTTGAATTAATCAAAGAAAATAGTTTAAATTTAAATATTTCATTATAGCTGTATGTGTAATATGCTATTAAACAATTTGACTAGTCGTTTGACTGACTTGACAAATGAATCAAGGAACATCACAATTGTTAAATTTATATTGATTCTGATTTTGTGGCAAAAATGACTGTAGTAACAAACAAACTGAGTCACATACATATTTCTGTCTCAGTTCTATTTTTAAGTTGAGAAGCCAGTGAACATATACTCCTGCACAAGATACGGGGACACAATTAATAATTTCTCTTAATTATTTAAAGCTTTTGAAGTGTGAAAGCAGAATATGAAAACATCAACAAAATATTCCAACAGTTTTCTAAATTAGTTGTGATTTGGATGTTCCAGTCTTACTTTTGTTTAGCATATTCTGAGATAGTAGCCTGTGCAGATGTAGCCCTTTAACCCCCTTGCTGCTGCCTACAGCTATCAATAGCTGTCAGTGATGGGTCCTGCTGTCCCAGTCACAAAAATTGTTCTTCTTTTGCTGTTGTCTTGGTAAAGAAGGGACTGCAAAAAGTCACAAAACACATTTTCCAACATACCTTTCAACTTATTAGTTCTGCCTTTTGTATCTACATGTTACCTTCGTTGCCACAGGTACAACTGCTTGACAGGGGACAGCCTGAAATGTGGTGGCCCTCAGTGGTTTAAGGTGCCTTTGGTTAGAGGATTCAAGCTGTGTGATGCAGGTTGTGATTCATGCTTTGTCACTCAGGTGGATGAACCGACTTGGCCTGGCAGCTATTGGGTATACACCTGATGACAAGGTTCCCCGTCCGGACGAAGGTGAGATCACTGTTGTTCACTGATGTTTGGACATGGATCGTGTATTTCTCCTGCTTTTGCTGCTTCCAGTAGGAGTCAACATGCTGATGCTTCATAACTTGCAATTTTCCTTGATGAACTCAGGACTGTGTTGCTTCCCCAGATTACTGGAGCGAAAGTGACCAGGATGACATTGACGGCTCTATGACTCTCAAACAGGAAGGCTCGTCCTCGCTGTGCGACACATATCACCGAACCTCGTCTGTGAGTGTGCCGACATGTGCCATCTCTGCTGCATGCCTACAGGCCTTCATGCATCTGTACACACACACACACACACACACACACACACACACACACACAAACTCTGTAATAGGCTTTTTATTTCCTTTTCACTTATTATATCACATTGCTATTGCTCTGTAGGATATTTTGCACTATATAAGAGTGATTACACAGGAAGATCATTGCTGTGAGCCAAGAACAGGTCTCCTAGCTCTTACAAAACGTCAGGGGCACTTTGCCAGCGTAACAGTGCCAGACGATGCCTTTCCAACTAAGCAGAGTGAGGATCACAGGGATTCACGTGGCATCTCTAGGGCTGTGTTGCATTGCATCACTGGTATCTGCCAAATCCACTTCTTCCTTCCACTTTTCTATCACTGTCTCTTTGGCTGCGATCCCCGGCACCCTGATACTGTAATCTCAAAGACTCACAGGATTTGCTGTCGCAACCTGTTTTGTGTTGCCTCCAAGCAATCCAGGTTGCCCATGCAAGTGTGCCACTGTGTCCGCAGATGAACTCCTCGAGCCCTTTTCCGGAGGCCAAGCATGGGTGCCATTTCTCCAGCGAGTCGACATACTCGCACTCATCTACAGAGGATGGCGTAGGCAGTGGGCACTCCTCGGGCTGCCGGCCTGTGTACCGCGAGCGCCGCTCCTGGCAAGACCTCATCGAGACACCCCTCACTAGCTCCGGCCTGCACTTCCTACAGACGGTCCCGGTCGAGGGTGAAGACGATGATGGTGGCAGTTATGGCAGTGGCCCCTCAGTCGGGTGTGGTCGACCAGCCATGTCACCTGATGCTCGCCGCCAGGCCACACTACCAGCACAGAGGCGTTGCCACCCTGAGCGAGACAGGGGACCCTTCCTGCTGGCCGAGGCCGAGGACTGGGGGCCCCATATACATCGCCACACCCACAAGCAGCGCAGCCAGAGCCTGCCACGAAATCGGCACGCACGGGGGGCCAAGGGCTGTCTACATGTGACAGGGCTATCTGAAGAGAAGAGTGAGGATGACGAGGTGCCCTTCCCACAGCATGCCTCCAGCAAGGAGGGTGAGATCCACCTCCCTTCAAGAGTAACGGCACTTCTGCTCTATCTGGGTCCTGTTGATCCAACCTTAGACGTCTTCACATTGAATTCATTAGAGCTTAGTCAACTCACAGGAAAATGAACTTCTGACTTAATTCAGAGTTTATCCTGCTGGTTCCTCAGTGTCATCAGCACTCCAGATCCTTAAATTTTATTTTAGTTTTGATCTGAGACATAACTATGTAGAACTGTTGTATATGTGCAACACGTTGCATCATATTATGAGAATAATTTTTTGTTCATTAAATGTACACCCTTCCTTTGTATAATGAGATCACATGGAATGAAATCTTTTAGGACAGCTTGTGAAAATATTTACAGTTTTTCATGCAACAGCTTTATTACAGTGCAATGACATTTTTCCATGGTACGAAGGTAACTTTATACCTACAAGAGGTATTTTATTTACTGGCTGCACTCCAAAGCAAGCAGACCATCATATATTCTGTAACAAATCCGACTATTTCATATACTTCCTGACAATATTAACCGATCAATTCAGTCTTGTTAAAAAGATACTTAAAAGTGATTAAAATATAACATTAATTCTCTAAAAAAAGACACTTACTCCAAATAAAATTTTAAATAATGAAAGTGATCAATTACATGCTGAAGACAGAGGGATTTCATGAACAAATATCCACTTTCATGATATAGTTAGCTGGTCTGGTTGGAAAGACTCATTATGTTTGTATTCTGAATCTCCTCACAGGGTTTCGGTGGGAGGAGAAGGAGAGGCAGAGCCCTGATGAACTACAGGAGCTCTACCGCTCCCTGGAGCAGGCCAGTCTGTCAGCCTTCGGGGAGCAGCGGCCCTCCACTAAGCAGGAGTTCCGGCGCTCTTTTGTGAAGCGCTGCAATGACCCCGTCATCAACGAGAGGCTGCATCGCATCCGTGTCCTGCGGAGCACCCTCAAGGTACAGCATCATAGAAATGGGTGTGGCAGCACCTCTCATGGGTGTATGGTTTCACAAACCACTCAGTAGAGCAGTAAAAATCATGCAGACTTTGGTATTTTGGGTGCAGACATTGTGCATAGAAAGTGAAAAGGGAACAGAACTGCAAAAGGGTCTTTATGTACTTGGCACAGTCAATAAGTTCTAACGCTGAGAACTGTAATACAGTAATAATAGCTCAGCAGCATCACACAGACTGTGCCACATGGTATTAAGTGATTCCCAAATGATTTATAGCTGTTATTTGCTTATCAGCTTTTGACTGACCTTCCCCCTTAGTTGTTGACCTTTCTGGGGTTCTGGCTGAACTGGTCTGCTCTGGCTGAGTTTCTTAATGTTCATGGGCTTGTAGAATGGAATCTGCATGGCAGTTTGTGATGGTTAAAGGTTTCCAGAAACTTACTTCCTCATATTTAATGGCTGCTGTAAGTGAAACAGTTGGGTGAGAGGGGCACCATGATTTAAATTTTCAAGAGTTGGTAAAACTACCATGTTGGACTAATTTTTTTCACATGGGGTTGTGGATTGGGGTTATGGAAACTCTAACGCCATATGGTTGCAGACTCTACATTTGTCTTTGTGGCCTGGTCACGGTTATTTGATACTCTGTGAATACCCTCTTCCCACTTCCCCCTTTTCACTTTCTACATGCTAAGGATGGTATCAGCCTGCAGGTTGTGTTGTTAGAACTGCTGTCTTGTGCTTAAAAAAAACCCTGGTTCAAAAACTGCTGCTGCTGTACCCTTGATGAGGGTAGATACCTTTGTATCCAAAATGGCAGTCTTGGCCATCATGTGAACATCAGACTCAAGTTACCAGTCTTTTATTTGGTCTATAATCATCACAGAGTGAAATTACATTTCAGAAGGAACTGAGGGGTTTGTCATAACATAATATTGTTCAGTTAGAATTCTGCACGGTCCCAGTGTTGTGTTGAGATGTGTGTCTCTGAATAGCGTTGACTTACAGAAGCAAACACATACCAACTGGATTGGTCATCTTCCCCATAGGCCAAAGAGGGAGACCTAGTGGCTATCAGTCAAGTGCTCGATGACTCCAACCTGACCTCCAAGAAGTTCCGCGAATGGAAGCAGAGGAACCATGAGTTGTTCATAGATATCTGTGAGTTCAGCTCAGGGCACTGTGAGCCCCACAATGGAGACCTGTCTTCTTTGGCCACACCCATCATGGCACACACCCACTCCTTCATCGAGACACATGTCTGAAGGTTGGGATTTCCGAGTGGGTTGACCCTTGTGCAGCTGCCCAGCCCCTTTTTGTCCCCACCCCAACACCCACTCCAGCCTCAAACTAACAGACCATCTAATCACTGTAATATGTGTAAATATGGTTCGGAAGGACAGAAGGGAGGTAAATATTATTTAAATACATTGGACAGGAACAGCGACAGCCCCATCGGGTGCCTACTGCATGTCAGAAGAGAATCTAGCATCCTTCCTTTGTTTTCTGAAACATGAACTTAAAAAAGAGGGAAATAGAGAGTTGTTTGGCATTTGCTGTGAAACAATTTACTGTATTTGTTCATTTTATAACTTTTTTACTTTCTATCAATTATTTGCCATAAATTTCATGCTTGAACAATAGATAGGAGAGCAATGTAGTAGCAATATGATAAAGCATCATCTCTGGCTGAAAACACTGTTGGTCTATACCACCACAACTCAGAAAAAGCTATAAATGTGTACAGTATTTTATGTGCGTTAGAATAGTGGTACAGTGTGTGAGGCCTAAACAGAGGATTAGTATGGAATATTTAAAGAAAGGGAGGTTATATTGGACATGCACCTTTTATATGCAACTGCAGAACAGAGATAAATGACACGTCACACTGAGACACAAGGCATGCCAACCAAAATTAAGTTATAATATTATTTGTTTGAAATACAAGTACATAATACAGACAGACAGACTGATTGATATTATAACCAAGGAATGCAAAAATTATTAAAGACTGCATTTTTTATGATACACACGTTCATTACTTTCACACATTAGTGAAAATAAAATGTCACACAAAACAAAAAGTTTGAAAATGGTATGAAACGTGTATGGATCTTTTTTGGCAAACGCAGGCCACTGTTTTGTGACAGTTAATGGTAATGTCCTTGTAAGTTCAGTAGGAGGCCTTTAAAGAAAGAATACCGTGACATATTCTCTTGGCTAGGGGATCATCTCTTGGCTTTCACTTTAACTCAGGGGTCCTGCTCTTTGTGTGCATTTGTGTGCGTGTGTTTAATTTTTCTGCAGTTTACGTCATTTTGCATTTTTGTGTATAATGTATTACTGTCAGTATTAACCTCACCACTGTGTTATTTATTATCACATATTCTGAATTCACTGACAGATTTTTCATATTTAAACAGATGTTACTTTTCTAAAACACATTTTAGTACAATGATTCTGCACTTTCTCGATGCATGAGTTAGCGTTTCTGTGCACAAGATGAAAATCTCATGTTTCTCTGTATTTTGTGATAAAGGTTAGGACTCATGCTGTACGTCATTCACGTGCACACGTGGGCACACGCACATGCATACACACCCACACACACACACACACACACACACACACAAGCTGGTGATTCAGCTTTGAGCTTCTTCCACCTTGATTCCAACTTTTACTACAGTATACTATTATTGCTATTTTCCTACTGCCATTTTTTGAAAAGAATCCATATCAAATCTTGACATCTAAAGTTGGAAGCTATATGTATTTCCCAGTATTCCAGTATTTCCCATTTTCATCTGCTCTTAAAGTTATTCAGTGAAATGCAAAACACTGAGGAAAATAGACTGCTAAGTGATGACCTTAATAAATTCAAAAGAAATAATTCATAAACTCTACAGTGGGAAAATCTCAGGTTACTCTTCAAATTTCAATATAATTTTTAACAGCTAAGATTTGTCCAAAATCCATTAGATTAAGTTACACAAGTTTAGAGCTAATTTGAAGATTAAACTAGTCCCATGCTATAATACCCAAAGAAAATATTTTTAAAAATGATGTACATATGTACAGTGAGGAAAATAACCATTGAAAGAAAATGTGTTACTTTTGGCCAAATTTAATATTTTAAATTTGCAATAAGTTTTCAATATAATATCCTATAATTTCAAAATCTTCCATTGGTGCACATGGAGTAGGATGCTACTCCTTCAGCACACAAACTGGAAATCCAGATCCCTGCAAAGTGTATTCTCCTGACAGGGAGAGTGACACTAAGTAGATAGAAACTTGAATTAGTGCTTAGAATTACTTCATGGCACTGAACTGACTTACCAGGATTATGATTTTTTTTCTTTTTTGTGGTCTTTCATTGCCTGTCCATTAACTTTCATGATTGAGATACTGAGCAGATATGTTTCATGCTTTCTAAAGGGGGCTGTTGGAATACCCCTCCAGAATTACTAAATACCCACTTATGTTTACAAAGAAGCAAATAAATAAATAAATAAATCTCTGACCTGTTTAATAGTGCAACACCATGGTACTGCTCTTTTATATGAGATGGCAATGTTTTCATTCCTGTTTATTTTCAGATGCTTCCCACTTCTCTTGGTTCAGTGTCATGACAGTGAAAAACAGCTTCTACAATGGGCCAAAAATGAGTTTCTACCCCCAACGTACAGGGGCAAAATACTGGGCTATACAGACCACTATACTGATGTTTTCTACAAATTTAAGTATTTGGCACATGAACCCTTGATTTGCTGCATTGAGGAAGCTGAAAAGCATGTAACACTTTACACTGTGCAGATGAGTTTCACAGTTCCTTAAGTCTTCAAGACTGATCGTGGTGTAGAACTGGAGGTGGAGCACAGTAGAGGACTGTGTGCAGTGAGGTGCAGCAGAGATTATCTAAAATAACTGAATGTAATGCTTTTTCACAGCTGCGTGTGGCTGATTGTGGGGTGGAAGTGACCACAGGGGCAGGACTGAGGTGTCACACAGTAGGCAGCAAACAAAAACATGATTTTTAATATTGAACTTTACCAAAACAGAACTTTTAAAATCATGTAAATCATGTGAGTGAATGTGTAAGTTGAAAACCCAAACCCACACCCAACCTATCCATCAAACACAATAGAAATTGCATAATGTGACCAGTGGTTTTCCCTCCATTTCCTTTAAGTCTCCTCTTATTTTCCTTCTAAATTAAAAGCAGCTTGTGCTTGGTCTATAAGAACTTTTGTAAGAACTGGCATGGGGGTGGGAACTGAGAGCTGGCAATCATGTGTGGCCCCACCCCATGCAATGATTCCTCCTCCCACCACCTCATGTATGATCAAGACACTTTAATAATGGCACGATATAACTAGATACAAATACATATTTAAAGTGAACAATAACGTAAATACAAGTATTTCATTTACTTTTTTACAATATGAAAATTGCCACCAATTCTGGTATCTCCATTTATAATGTCATTAGAAGTGGACTTTCAGAAATCACCAGAAGGTGGGAGGTCAGATTAATGAAATCAAACAGAATCACACATAAATATGAATAATGATCCCTGTGAGAAAATGATTGCATCTTACGAAGAAATGTCCTAGTTGTTATGACAGTGGCCTAATTTATGCAATAAATAATCACTCACGTGGTTATTTTAGCACTGGTATTTTTGTTTCACTGTATGTTTTATGCATGTTTATTCATGTAAAAAATGGCCATCAGATATTCTTGTAACCTTGATATTCAGTCCTGTGGAAAACAAAAGACAGTGCTTTTTGAATGTGTAAAAAAAACTGTATAAAGATGTACTATTAACTTCTCATTAATACTACAGTTGCTATTTTATTACTGAATTGAAAGCAAATGGTGCAAGAGACTTAGAACCCCACTTCCCGTTGCTTAACATGTTCCTGTGTTTGTGGTCGGCCGTATGCGTTGGTGTCAAAAAGGGTGTCTGGGACTGAAAACTGTTAAAGATCGTAGTACACATGACTAAAGAGTCGAAGTGGAAAAAGAGAACGGAAAATCGCTCTTTTAAATCCAGGAAGACCCAAAGCAGATCATTAATTTTCATGTCTGTCTCTTTAAATAACCTTAGAGCCATTTGAGTATTATTTGAATATCATTCAAAGGCTTTTCTGGTACTTATAACCCTAATATTCTTTTCCAAGTTGTGACGTGTCCTGGGTATTTTTTCATCTTCTTCCCTTTTTTTAAATCACTGCACTTCTCTGCATTGCTCACACTGCTCCAAACAGCAGCTGACCTGCCCTGGCAGTCAACTGTACATTGCATCACGACAGAATATGTCAAATGTGCATATAAATTGTATAAATCAGGTTTCCACTGTGATTCAGGCAGCTGCATGAAGGTTGTGGTCAGAGGTAGTGCTATCATGTCACTGCCGAGGGTTCAACATTCATTTCCCGCACCACAACTTTTGGTCGAGGTTGTGTCACAACTAATCACCTTCATATGAACGCCCACACCCCCTGTGGTTATATCTTCTGTGAACAACAAGGAAATTTTGAACGCAAAGCAAAATTATGATACTGCACTCCAGAGGGCCTTTGATTTATGGTATTTTTCCAGAAACCATTTGACCTTAAATGTGAAAATTTATGTATGAGCACCTTTCCGGAACATTGCAGAATGAACATTCAGGGTTTTTCCCTTCCCCCGCACACTAAAGGAAAGTTTAATAAGACTTGTGTCAAAATATTATTCGTGGTTATCCACGTGTGTCTCACTTCGTGTGATAGGAGAACCAGGGTGTGAGCTATGAAGTCTGGTCCTTCCTTACAAACCCACTAGTCAGTGGCAGCAGAGCCTCGATGTTCACAGGACAGACAGGCTGCTCATCTTGGGGGTTCTCACAGCAGCTGGTTAAAAATTAGTTCATTTGCCTCATGATCTTGATATTTGCTCTTGTTTCCTCTCTCATTTGGCTGGTTTCTTCATGTACTTGAAAAGCTCATTTTGAATATTCTGCATGACGTGATTCCAGCACAAACTGTTCAGCTCTTCCCTACTTTCCATGTGTCTAACTTCTCGGTCTTCTGTGGTCAGTCTGAATGGGGTTCCACTGTGTTATTTCGGGGGTGTACACCTCACGGTACATTGCACAGGTGTGTAAGATGTAAGTTGCACTGCGACGTTAAAAAAAGGAACATATTGCTCTTTTTTCAAAGATATTAACTGTTATTCTGTACAATAACTGAATTAAAGTGATTTAAGAGAGAGAGAGAAATTACATTTATTCTTCGTAAGACTGAAATGTAGCCTTTTTTGATTTCTGAAATATATATATATATATATCTATGATAACAGATTGTAAAACTTCAATTGTGAAAACTAATAAACTGAATTCTCTGCACTATTAAAAGTTTTTGTAGTTTGTGTTTCAGTTGTATGTGACTAATTTTGTTGGCTGCTTCACAACTCTAATGAACATGTACGTGACTCAGTTTAATAACAAATCTACATATATAGCTGTTTATGTGATTTAGGTCACTTGTGCACAAAACAATTACTGCACATTCAAAGCATAATTTCTGCTGACACACAAAAAATAAACTAAAGTTTGAACTACAAGAACGTCACATTTTTAACTGGTCTCAAGCAAAGCCGGTCTGATTACTTGAGTCTAGCTATACTTATTTTTTAATATTCATAGCACAGAAATAATATTTTCAAGAGAAGAAATGCTCTTATGAAATATGGAAAAGTTTTTTTTAATGGAAACTTTTCATTTTCATTACCAGCAAACGACCAGGCAGGTGCACTGCTGCCACCTACTGCTTTGGTGGGCGAACTAACTACGTTCAAATAAAATAAATTATGGAAACTAAAGATCTCCCCCTCCTTTTTTGCAGTCGTCTGTGAAAAATCCCGTATGATATTTATATTCAGATCTGTTCCAATTCGGTCCAGCGTCAGTAAAAAACCAGTTTGCAAAATGACAGGCTTTGTTAAATATGACTTAATACATACATTAAAAATGCAAAATGTATCTTTTACACTCAGCCTTTGTTATTAAAAAAAACGGACACCTTAGATAATTGTACTGTATTTTGCGGTGCCGTTAAAGACAGAACCTTCAAACCTGAAAATTGCTGGTTCAAATCCCCCACCATGATCATATGGACAAGGTACCAGCCCCCTTCAGCCGCTCAACTAATAATAATAATAATAATAATTTCACATTCCTCCCTCCCCGGGATACTGCGGCTGTGAGGGTAAGTGTTTCTCCTCACACTGACACCCACTGAGACACTCCAAGCTGCAGGTGCGAGAACGGCTGCGGCGCGCTGTTTCAGTGCGCGCTCCGGGGGCTCGGCGCGGGGACGCGCGGCAGTAGGGACCGCGCCCTCGCGCTACGGCTGTGCGTAACCCGGACAGCGGCTCGACGCTGAAGGGCCTCGCTGACCTGTGGCGGAGAAAAACGATTAAAAGTTTTATCAGTAATTCCGTCAGGAACCCGAGCGCTTTTTACTTAAGCGCCACCACGCAGAACGACGGTCAGGTGGAAAACATGCTAAATGAAAGACCAGAGATATAATAAAAGTTATAAAGTAAAAGGCAAGAAGTAAAATAAAATTATCTTCAACCGCATCAACGGGATTAACCGGCATGACGCAGGTAAATTAGACACACAATAATCTCATTTGCATTAATTCAATTAGATTTTAATTAATCTCTGGTTAGACAGATATTTGGGTGTATAGAGTCATTCGTGGTAGCAAACAATATTAATTTTTTTGAATGCTTGAACTTCCATCTAACAGGGTGTCTGTATATGTACATCCTTTGTTCTGAGGCTGTAGACCAGCATTTGTCCTTTTCTGCATGTACTTGCTTTCTTCCTTACTTAAGGCCTTTAGGGTGACTAACAGAAGCAGGTAAATTTTAGTGTATACCCTGATATTACACCCTAATGGCAGCCAGTGCTGGTGTCCACAGGTGCTGAAGCTGGCAGGGATGGAACTGGGTTTTGGGTTTATGCCATAACCCAGGAGAAGGACAAAGAGATGCTTTCACCACAGGATGTACCACCTGGCAGGAGTCATCACACCTTATTCTCAGGCAATTAAACAAATACAATTAAACACAAGCCATGTTCATCATAGAATGTATTTGCTCATAAAAAATTCTAATGTTTTGTCGAGTGATTCTTAATTTATCACACTTGAAAGAAGGTGGATGGCTCAAACAAGCAGGCTAATCTCATTTCCTGAGAACAAAACCAGAATTTCATCTGCCCTGGTTAGTCGTATGTGAATCAGTTATGATTTTCAAAGAATAATTTCCCTTTATGATAAAACAACACTATTTCCTGCTCCACCTCCAGCTTTCCATCTACACCTCCCCAGCCCAGAACCTCCGCTACACAGAGGAGCAGCTAGGCTTCCTACAGAGGACCTTTAGTAGGCTGCAGGTTGAGGTATTACCTGATAGGCAGTGCTGTAACCTTTGCCCCCTATCGAGGGGGAGACCTGCCTATGGCCTCCAATGAATGAACTGTTGGGCACCACCCAAAATTTAAGTCATCATTTCCAGGATCAAGTCTTTATGGTCACTGTTGCTTGGCCAGTATCAAAAGACCCAGTGCTGGAGGCGTGTGAATGTTTATTTTGCAGAGATCTATTTGGAGGGATGTTAGATTCATTGAACAAAACAGCTCCTGTCGCACCAAAGTCATAACACATGGCTGGGAATGGCATTCATGGACAATGGCTGCTTTTGACTCCTGTTGCCCTTTCCCAGTTTAATCCTGTTATTTATTTGCCAGTGCTCTTGGACCATTTCCTTATTTTGCTTTTCATACATTAGGGCACCTGTATTCCTGTAAAAGTTAGAGCAGTGAATTTTTATATGTCTGATCATTTTCCCTGGATACATACCACTTCCTAAAGGACCCATCTCCTGGCTTTCTCCCAAGGCTCAGCATGATATCAGTGTGTGGACGGGTCGGCCTCATCCTGGCAAGAAAAACAAACTGGACCTATGTCAGTTAGCAACGAAATACTAATGTATTCACATTATTTGCATCGCCGACACTTTCTCCAAACCAAGTTAGATTGTTTGCTTACTTGCAATAATTTACCTCTTTATACAACTGGGCATTTTTTACTGTATCATTGCAGGGTAAATACATTACTCAAGGTACTAGAGCAGCAGGTGGGATTTAAACTTAAGTTCATATTAGAACCACTATGCTACCTGCTGCTTTGTTGTCACATTTCTATATCTTAGGAAGACAAGAGGTGTGGAACCTAATATAAGTCTGAACATCAACTTGAAAAGACAGTTTAGTGCATTTATTAAAATAACATGGAACTGTCTTCATATTTATTGTTCAGAAATTAATTATGCAGGATTTTTGTGAAAGGTCTGTGGTTTGCAGCACAACAGTCTATCCATTACACAAATTATTTGCTTTTTTAATGAAGTATTGCTGTTCTGGCAGTTGCTCAGAAATACCCACCGAGCTGGGACATTTGGCTGGAATTTGTATGCGACAAGGAGCTGACAAACATAATTAGCAAGTTCAGTCTTGCTGTGCAGGGAAAAATAGTTCTACCAAATGTTTTAAATGTTGTCATAGAAATTTTAGTTTTGTGGAGAGAACCATGTATGTCATAAATACCATATGTAACTTAGATTTGTGAAAAATGTCATCTCAGGATTTTCTGAAGTGCTCCTCCTTACACTTCTCTGCCTCACCCTGCTCTCCTCCTGTGCCCCCTGCAGGGTCTTGCCTGAAGCAGCTAGGAGTTCTCCTGGGCATTCCTGCCCCAGTGGAGGAGGTCATCCTGCTGTCCACTGCTGCTGAACCTGTTCCCGTGGAGCCTTCTGGTGAACTGTCAACCTGGCCTCCTTAACAGAAGAGACCAGACCTTGGCTCTGATTCTTTATCACTCGTTGTATTTGTCAGCTTTCTAGCAGATCAGCAGCTTTGGTTTGTAAGGGTTAATCTGTAATCATCTGGATGTGTTCCAATGTTTTTTTCCAAAGTGCCTTAGGTCAGCGGTGTCAACTCCTCCATGCTCTGCATCAGTGCCTCTGGGCTTTCTTTTTATGTTCCACTTAATTTTGAAGTCCTCCTTTGTTTACGGGGCAAAGACCACCTGGCTTTTTCAGGTGTGAGTAACCTGCTGACTCAGCCAATCTCCAGTACAGCTGTAGTTTCACCTTCTACTTTTTTTACAAGTTTTTCTCAGGCAACACTGCATGCCATCTTTCTTGTTGTATTTTACTGCTGATATGAATTTCTTATTTTACAACAGAACAATGTGTGAAGAATGTGACAGAACAAGGAAAACATACAAAGCATCCAATGGAAACCTTCAGACCATTTAAGGGTGTTTTGCTTTATTTAATAATAAAAAATTGCACATTATATATACAATGATTCAATTATTGATTCCAAAAAAATCAAAAAATATTTCAAAATTTTTGCCCACTTTGTGTTTCATTCTGCAAAACACTGACATTATGCTACACTAAATGTAGTAGCACAACTGAAATAGCAGTTTCAGTATTACTGCAGTTAATTCATTCAGCTGCCACTTTCTACAATGAAAAAAAAATCTTTACAATTTTAAGGTACTTAGAATTATTTACCCATTTATACAATGGACTAAATTGTGCAATTCAGGGTGAGTTCCATGATCAAGGGACCAAAGATTTGATTGTAACACTACAGAAAGCCTATCATGGCATAATTTCGTCATGCTTTACAGAGTGGAAGACAGGCAGGGATCTTGTGAAATTATTTCTTTATATCAAAAAATTCCAACAGTGAAGTTATCACATAGTCATTGCCCAGGGTGTACCCTGCCTTACACGCTGCGTTTCTTGAATAAACTGTATTTTTGTGACGCAGAAATACCTTTCAAACCACCTTTTTGAGCTGGAAATACTACAGTGAGCTTTTCAAAGTTTATTTAAAGTTTCCGTGAGCACAGTCGTACACCTCCAATCAAGGGTGTATTCACAGAAGCTGTATGATGTACTGTACACTGTACAGTTGAATATTTATAATGTTTTGATATTTTGGTTTGAGCAAAAATGTAGTTTTTGGTCCTATACGTACCCCTCTAGCTCTCATCAGAGCTTCTCTTTATCAAACCACAACAGAAAAACTCACGTTCACAGCAGACCCTCAGCTGACAGAACACAGGCAGGCCGAGCCTGAGGATGCCGACCTCTACGCAACACAAAGCTAAATATCTAGTGCAAGAAAATGGAAAAATCCATGGGGGCAGAGAAGAGATTAGGTTGTATCCAAAGTTGTATAACCAAACTGTATAATTTTGATATTACTTCTGAAGGGCCAGGCACCATTTTATGTAGAAAACCTGACCAGCCAATTTTGGGTTCACATTCTTCATTATTAAGTGTATAGTTTGAGGAGGACTTTAATGTAGAGGAGTGCTGTGAACACCACCACTGTTCCAATTGCAATATTCTCTATCTCTTCAGCATTTACTTGGGGATAACAGTGCAATCATTGACAGGCATATCCTTATTTGCAAAACCTGTTAAACTCTGATTTGAAAAGAGAAAAAAGCAATATTCCTGTTACTGATAAACTACATTTTCACTGGCTCCTCGTGTTAAGAATGGCAAAGTCACAGATTTTCATAGATAAAAAATACTTTTCCCATTTATTTTAATTTCATTTTCTATATTTTACAAAATGTCTTTTTGCAGCTAATTATACACAATCTTTTTAAGTGCACAGCCAGTAAATGTCAGCAATGTGAACCAGAGCAGAATAGGAGTTTGAAACCAATTCAACTAACCTGAGTCTTTACAGCTTCTTTCTGGTCCTCAGCTTCAGTGATCGGTAAGAGGAAGATGAATGTTCGATATTTTTATGGGATAAATCAGTCGACATCCGAAATAGTGGAGACCATTTATTTTCAGTGATTAGAAACTAGTTTTATTTTTAACATAGCTCAAAGTTATAAATAAGTGAAAATAAATTTTATTTATGATACCCATGTTCAAGATTTTTCACAACCCGTGAGCAGATCGAGGAGTATTTATTTCCTTATATTTAACTTCTGATTTCAAATTAATCATGACTTTGTGGTAAAAAGGATCGTGCCATTACAGACACAACACATAAAGCAAATATCGTTCGTAAGATGAAGAGCCACTAATACTGATTTTACTACAACAATAGGCACTGGAGTCTCAGTGTTGGTAACATTTACAGAACAGGAATAGAAAACTTGCACCATTTATTGTATTTGAACTTGTTTAAACTAGAATAAAAACTATGCAGTTTTTCCTCTACTTACCCATTTCCCTAAAGGCAAATGCTGTAAGGAAATCAGAGCTGTTGGAATTGTTTAGTCTCTGTGAAAGGAGGTGGGCCTGAAAATGTTTTCTGTTCCCCTTCTGTACAGGGAGTCAAAACACTTAAAGTGTGAGCTCAGAAGGAGGGCCAAGTCACGACTGCTGTCACAGCTGTAGCACAATGACAGCATCACAGTCAGCTGAACGTTAAGAGGGGAGATGTTCTCAGCACCTGTATTTCAGTGTCAGTTTAAGCACTTCTATTATAGGAAAAAACCAACATTTTTAGACATACTTGCACACTTTTTATTATTCCTTATTTAACCAATGCGTTTGTCCAAAATAATTTTTTGTTAGGTTTGCATGCTATGTTTCTTTTAACTATTGTTTAATTTATAAAGCCGGGTGATTTTTACTGTGTCCGTTCAGGATATGTTCCATGTTTAAGGGTACCACAGCAGGAGAGGGAACTTAAACATGGGTCCTTAGGTTGTTTCCCCTATAATTTACCAATTTATTTCTTGATAATGTTGTGGTATAATTGTGAATTAGAGTGGTTGAAATATAAAACTGAATTTTACAGTCAGTCACAAAGTCTGAATTATTTTAAGAATGTCTACAAAGGGCTTATGGACACTTTTAATTTACAAGTGGAAGGCTATGATAGGAAATAAAAGTAAGTGTCATGTGGACTCCATTTTAATGCTCTATGAATATTCTTCTCTGAAGATCATAGACACACCTGTGATGGTGAAGCAGTTAGACATGTCTTTGCAGGACGGGACCAGGGAAACAGCACAGTGCTGGAAGGTGTTTGGGGACAGTAAAATACATATATTCATGTGAATGTATGTGAATTCATATATTTCACATTTTTTTATTTTTATTGTACTGATTTTCAGAAACCCTGTTATTAGGTGCCCATACAAAGGATAAATAAATAAACTTGTAATAATCTAGCTGAGTTACCCATCATTGTCCTGGTCAGAAAGTGGAAACTTAAAAAAGTAATAATTTTATATATGACCAAATTGCATCCCCTTTAAAGTGGTTCAAGTAGGGTTCTGTCTGTTAAGTACTGTCAAATAGGCAGATGGCACAAAAAGCGAAATGATGGTTGTAGTCCATTGCAAAGGTGGAAAGGATTATAAAGTATTAGCAAAATATGTATAACTCACTTTTTATTCGTAATGTGAACAGTGCTGTGTGTGTCATTTATAATTTCTTATCCCTCCTAGTTGTCTCTCCACCAGCACCCCAACCCCAATGCCTGTCACCCCTCTCTGGTGTGTGTGTGTGTGTGTGTGTGTGTGTGTGTGTGTGTGTGTGTTTCACTGTGCAAAAACTTGACAGGGTGAGAAGTGCCTGTGTGCCAGATTTTAAGTCTGTGGCTTGAAAAACAAAGCTGTGCATACAGAAAAAGGAGAAATACAGAGATTGAGCTTTATAGATACACAGATGCAGTGTGAAGTATTTGAACAAAACACTGAACAGAGGAACCATAACCAGTAACAGTAAAGTTATACTGGCTTTTATCAGGGATTACTCCTGTTGTGTGCTATTTATTGCACATTAGGTTTAATTCCTCCTGTTTTTGCTTGTTCCCCAGCTTGTTGTGTTTCAGTGCTGCCTTCAGCGTAGGGAGATTAACAGTATTGCGATCTGATGTCCACCCAGCACCTCCAGTGGGTGAATTGTTAGATTAACTTTGGGCAGTTCTCTGCCACCGTGGCTGAGATCAAAGAGACTCGCTGTATTCAGTCCCACTGCCGGCTTTTGCTGATTTGTTATGCCAGGTTTGGATGGTGCCCTGGCCATTTTCCACAAATTCACCCTGCTGCACAGCATGCTGCAGCTCACTAAGATAGGCGGGTTGTGTGCATATGTGACACACACACCAACTGCATGGTACCTGGAGCTTCTTCCACAGTGAGAGACAGAGCAATTTTGAAGTCACAACTGTTACTTATTCATTTAGTTTATGCTTTTCTCCAAAGATCTTACAACATTAGATTTATATGCTAAGATCCTCACAATGATTTATCAGTTATACAGCTGGGGAGTTTTTACTGTGTCAATTCAGAGCAAGTACCTCCATCAAGATCAGCATGCTGCAGCACAGTGTGTTAAGCCAGTGCCTCCCACCTCTTGGGGTGTTTACCTGGTATGGTGTTTGAGTTTACATGTTCTCTCTGTGTCTACACCCCACAAACATGCTGGGAAGAAGGCAATGGCAAACAACTTCTGTTCCTCTGTGCCCTGGAGAACATGCCAGTGGTCGCCTATGAGTCAGATTCCCCTCAGTGGCATTTTCACATGCAAAAATTGATCAAAGGAGCTATAACAAGACCTGGGATTCAAACCTGCATGCTTCAGCTGTGAGGTAATGGTATTAACTGCTATTTTGCTGATTTCCCCTAAAATACAGTATGTTACTGTTTTGTCAGATTAAGATGAAGTACAATAGCCCACCAGTTTTCTGGGCCTTATGTTGGATTATTTATTCAGAAAAGGCTGGGTTACTTTTTTACTGGATAAATTTAAAGAGTTTGAGGGGATTCAAACCAACAGCCTTTGCATCCAAGTGCAGCGGTGCCAACAGCTCCACTATCTGCTGCCAGAAAGATAAACATAATATGCCACCTTTTTTAATACATTAACCATCTGCTTCCTTGTTTGTTTTTAAACGTGGCAGTTTGAGTCTGATATTGATTTGGATGTTTCGGCAACCTTGAGTCCTCTGCTAAACCTAGAGAGCTGGACACATGTGCCTTACTCTCTCAATCTGAGTTCAGTATAGTACTTTTTTTAAAATCGGATCTTTTACAACCATTTGTCTTCGGAGGTGGACAGACTACTCAGCAGAAAAAAATTCATTTTTCTTAAGGTCATTCTTAGGACTTACTGGTCATTACTGGCAGCTCAATCCCAATTTACTGAGTTATTGAGCCCTTTAACAGAGCTCAGCCAAAAGGGGACTTCAGGCCTGGTCCAACAAACAGGGCAATTCCACATGGCACTTTTACATTTTTGCATTTTATTCCCTCCCATTTAGGTGAGGCCAATTACCCAGGTCTTATGCCTCCCGCTCCTGCTGCCAAATGACACCACCATGCTGTGTGCGGCCAGCTTTTTTGTGAGAGGATCTCATCCACTGTACAATCTGTTTGTGTGTGATAATTCCAAACAAATGACAGTAAAACCTGTTACATTTCATCCTAGGGGTGATCATCGGGAAGCCTGAAACACCAGCATGTCACAGCTTTGTTACACAACACGGACATAACCAGCTGAACTTGCCAGTAACCCTCATGAAACACAGCAGCAGCACCATCCCAAAGTGCCCGACTATTTATCACAGCTCCATGCAGCATCTTCATTTCCCTGTTAAATGTCTCTTCGCCAGTATGAATGACAAGTTCTTTTTATAATCACTTTTTAAAGTTTTTGTTCAGTACACTCATTCCATACAGTTTCGTACAGCACCAGTGACAATTCTGAGGCCACATGCTGAAAATGGATTTGTTTTCTTGTTCATTTTTTTCCTTTGAGGCATTTGGTGAACAAATTTGATCAGTAATCGAGCCGCCGTGTCATCATCTTTCTTCAGCAGTACTTCTCAGAGATACTTGTTTGATGCTTTGCTTTCATGCATTTTTCCCACTTAGTCACATATGAACAGGTGTTATATAGATTCACTGGCACTATGAGAAAAATCACTTTCAAATAAATGTCTACCCTGTATTTTGTTACTGAAAACAAAAAAAAACACATTTCTTGCTCCCAGTAGAACACAACCTGCCTTCAAAATATTTCATACAGACTGCCTGCAATTGTTTTTAACATATTCACATTCTGGGAAGAGAATATGTAATATTAAGAACTACTGTCTGCTTTTTTCCTAGTATTTCTTTTCCACTATTTCTTCTTAATGTTGATAGTTGTGTGAGTTTCCTCATTTTTCTAAGGTCTACTGCAGTCTGGCTTTGATGGAGGTCTTGCTACTGACACTGCACTACTTGTTCTAATGGATGCTCTCATCTTGGCTCAGACTGCTTCCCTGTTCTTGGTCTCCATCTTTCTTAACCTCTCATCAGCTTCTCATACTGTTAACCTCTGCCTGTATCTCTCTTCTGTCCACAAACTCTGAACACCACCTACTCTACTGAACTGGCTTAAATCTTACCTTCACAGCTACTGTATGTGTCCTCTTTTCAGACACTTCACACAGAGATGCCTCAAGGTTCAGTGACGGGACCCTTCTATTGTATTTTTACTTTCCTTTGATACTGAGATCCTCTTATAACTTTTCAACCTCTATATTCAGAAGACACCTAGCCCATCATTTCAATTCCTCCTTTCACTCCACAGGTTTTAGACAAAATCTCTGATTACCTCTCATAATGACCATATTTTTGCACTCAGCCTGTTAAGTCTCATGCTACCTTTTTACCTGTCTTAACCACCTTTCATCATAGGTCTTACTTTCTCCAGTGCTCCTGAAAATGTTATGTTCTCATCTTCAGCTTTTGTCACCTCTTCTCCCTGACTCTGAGGTGACAAAAGAGAATGTAACACTGCCAGTATCTACAAAACCTGCCCCTTCCCCACTAACTATACCACACTACTTCTTCTTCAGGTCCTTCTTTCCTACTTTGGACTTCTGCAACTCATCATATGCCAGACTGTCAACATTTGCTACCCTTCCTTTCCAGCTAATTTATAATTCTGCCTTTTCCTCTGTATTCTGTTTCTCATTTGACTATTTATTTATTCGCTTTTCTGTCTTCATTGGCTGCTAAGATGCAGTTGAAGACTTTGAACCTGCCCCTGGCTGCCTTCTCTATCTCCTCTAAAAAAACAGATGCTCTCTGTCACTCTGTCACATGAACTTCCACTCAGCATCAAAATTGTTCTTTGTCTGCAGACTTACAGACACCCCTTAAGGACCCACATTCCAACCAGACATTATGGCTGCTTAATTCCAGCTCTATTTTAGACCTTTTCTGAAGCTCTCTGCAAGTTCACACCTTAACCACCTGCTTCTCATCATGTTTGACTGAGCTGTCAGACTTTGAGAAAGGTGCCTGGCACAAATTGCTCAGCAGAAATATTTAGCTGTTATAAATGGATGAATGCCACTTAGAACAAAAATTGTCAATCAAGTAATAGAAATATTAATGTTTACCAAATGTTCAGGTAAGACAGGCTAACAGGTACCTGTGTTGTGACCAGCAGGTGGCGACAGAAGCTCGTTTTCCAGTCACTACATTCATCGTCTCAATCTAGAGAATGTACAACATATCCATACTGGAAGTATTATTGTAACATGTCCAGCTATGAAAAAAACAAAGCCAATATAGGATTAATGTGTGTTCATTTTGGTTATGATGTCAAATTAAAAAGTTCAAATTTGCAATGCATTTGAATTTCAATTCCGATTATTTTTTTCAAACATACTTCTGTTGACCTGCCATCTTCCCAGTTTTCTGTGTAGCTGTGGCAAATTTACATTTAACCCCACACCCAGCTGCTGTTCATCTATTATTATGTGTGCTATATATGTGCTCTTGCCCCCCCATGGGTCCCTCAGACACCAGCCCATAAACTGATCTTCACCAGATTGAGACCTGTAAGCCCTCAGTGTTTGTACTATTTGACCTGCTGAAGAGCATTTCCTGAGCAGGCAGGGGACTGTGGATGACCAGCTGGCCACTCCTGAAACTGCTTAGAAAAAACACTTTACTCTAATTTTTCCTCTCTAAGTTATCCTGCTCAAGAGGGTTAGACATCCAATTTTCCTTATGTATCCAGAAGCCTTTTCTCCTGTAGAAGCCTTATGGGGTTTTATTTCTTTTCCTCTTCTCTTTAACTCAACATCCTTGTTGCTATTGCACAGTGTAATAATATGACTTTTTTGTTAACTTACACATTTTGCATTAATCTGGTATTTGCAGTAAATAATAAAAATGTCTGTACACAAAATGCATTAAACACAGGGATATTTTCTTTAAAATGTGTTGAATTGATATATGCAACTGCTAACATCTAATGATTAAATGAATATTAAAATTAATATAAGAAAGAAAAGATGAAGCCAGAGATGGATATAAATTCACAGATATGAAAGACCCAGGTTCAAATACCACTTTCTACTGTGGCACTGTTGAGGAAAATTGAATTGTCCCAAAAAACTGAAGAGCTGTATAAATCATTTTAAGTATTGTAATAGCATAAATCACTCTAAAGAAATCAACAAAATAAACATAAAAATGGGATGAAAAGGACATAAACATGTATAAAGACAGCAAATGTGTAAAAATGTGTTTTCACATTCTGCTGTTTGTCTTGAAATGTTCGGAACCTTCAGCTTGAAAAATCATACGTAAATTAAATGAACAACATGTTGTTTCAAGGGAATTAACTTATTAAAGCTCAGTGTGGCAGTAACAGTTTGGCTTTTAAATCATTCCCTGAATATCAATTGTGTGTCCGCGTCACAGAAAGTATACCCTGATTCCATCCATAATATAACATCTCACATACATTTAATAAAACTTCTTCTATCTATGAATGAATTATTTTTATAGAAAATACTGAACTTCCAACACATTCAGGTTTCTGTTTCAGTTTCTGTTCCATCCCATGGAAGAGCTATAAAAGTGTAATAATTCTGCATCGGGGATGTTCCTACAAAACAGGAAGAAGAAAAAAAATTGCCTGGTTTTAACTAGGTTCACCTGCTTTTGAGGCGAACCTGAGCTCAATCACCTGTTGACGTGGCTCAGTACTATAAAAAAGCTTCTTCATGATTTTTTTTTACTGCTGTTTGAGTCACATGAAACAACTTTAAATCTAAATTCCCAACAGGTTAGAAAATCCTATTTATTCTGTCTTTCAGGGATCTATTGAAAGGTGCCCCTGACTGCGCATGATGTGGCTGTATAAAACCAACTGAAATGGTTCTAGCCTCAGTCAAGAATGTTTATAACTTGTGTCTAATGTTTGCATGCTTGTTGGAATGGAGCAATAAAAATGCTTGTCTTTGTAGCCTGTTTTCTGTTGTCCCACCAAGGTGTTGCTCTCTGGTGCCCTTTTTCAGCTGGCTTTATGTTGAGGTATAGTACACCTCTGGTACTTGATATAAATAGTGTTAATATAGCTGAACTATTTCTGCTTGGTAGCATCTTCTAAGTATTGAACCTGCTTTTTGGTATGAACAGGAGAAGCTGATAACTGCTTTTCACACCTTCTGTGGAAAAATATTCTGGTCTCCCAACTGCACAATATGCAAATATATTGAAGTGGATGTTGTCTGAAATTCTTGGTGTTTAAATCATTGTACATGTTTATTGCACATGAAAGTGACTCAGTGTGCTGATGTGCATGCTGACTAGACCTTCAGTTTCAACCTTAGTCCTTAAGGTTCAGTTCACAGATTCTTAGTTTGAGTTGCATGTGTGGTCAAATGGTTAAGTCTGCTTGTTATCAGGTACAACTTTTATTTCTGACTTCTAAAGTAATACTGCCTGAGTTTACAGCTCCATATTGCTTATGGCTTCCAGATGTGTATAGTATAACTGGAAAAGGGTGTGTGTGTTTTTTTTTTTTTTTTTTTAACATACTGCTTGGACCACTTTTATATGCTTACATTCTAGCTGCACTTTCAGCTGACTCCATGCTTAATGTTCATGGTCCCATTCCCACCTCAGTCTTAAGCAGTCTTCTGATAAGTTGGGTATGAGTTTCCCCATGAAGTTTACCGTTCCTATGAACATATCACAATCGGGGGATATTTTCTACAGCCAATCTTTTTTCAGTTGGGTCGAACTACTTCACTGTTCCAGCAAATGTTAGTCTAGTTGTTCCTCCCTGGCATTTTCCCTCAGTTTCAGTTTTGTTGCTTCTGATGGTTTTCTCAGCCTGTAACTTTGTCTGAACCTTCCTCTTATGTCATTCATTGAGTACCTGGCTGATATACACAATGTATTTTATAGTACGTTTCAAAATCAAGTAATGACAAATAGCTTGAGGAACCTACAACTTTCATATAGATTTAAATGTACAGTTGAGCTTGCTTCATCCAAGTTCAACTGCCAGAATCGAAAGGATGTATAAACTTGCTAAATTTCACATTTATAAAGTGACACTTCCTGTGGTAAAACCCACTTTTATTGTGCTATTTCTTGGGTGTAGACATGTATTTTACTTTCCATTCTGTACAATGACTAGAGATCTTGCATAGCTTGACTTCTTGCAGGCATACTAAATTCATCAAAACAGAGGAATAGGTTAACTTCCACCTTTCAGAGATGTGGTGCAAATGTAACAACGTCCAAGGGTACAGTATATTTTAATCATTTCTGGAAGCTGGCATGTTCTGGCCTGGTTTAGAGCATCATACTGCTTTTTTCTAGGCAACGTGAATTTTAATAGCAGACTACTCATCTACTTTCTCAGGCATACAGTACAGTTGTTGGGCAAGCAGATGCTCTAGCGCAGCCCAAAAATGGCAGATGTGGTCGTCTTCACTCTTCGACTAAACAAGAATGTTATCTAGGTTCACAAAGATCTATTGGCCCAGCATGTTTTGGAGGACATCGTTCATGAAGTGCTGGAACACAGCAGGGCTGTTGGCCATCCCAAAAGCATCACAAGGTACTTGTAGTGGCCAGTGGGGGTGATGAAGGTCATCTTCGACTCGTCCCCTTTCCCCACACGAACAAGGTTGTAAGTGTTTCACGGGTCATTTAGTTAGAGGCACCAGAGAGAATGTCCAAGGGAGTGCTCATCAACAGAAGAGGGTGACAGTTTTTCAAGGTGACCTTGTTGAGTCTCTGGCAATCTATGCAAAGGCTGACGCAGGCAGCAGGAGAAGTAGAGGGCTAGATGAAGTTAGAAGGCCTTGCCATGTACTCCATAGCTGTGTTCTCCTCAGTGGACATGGTGCCTGGCAGGAGGTCAATGGCTAGATCATATGGTCATTGAGGTGGCAGTTGAGTGGCTCTCTTCTTGCTGAAAATCTCTGCCAGGTCTCGGTACTTGGGTGGAATGACCTCAAGGTTAATGGATTCAGGGGCTCCAGACTCCCTGGGATGTACCCCAGCTTGGGGTTGGAGGCATACTCTCTGGCATATGGGCCCCCAGTGCAGCACATAGCTGATTGACCAGGAGATGTGGGGGTTGTTTGAGCCAGGGGGTAACCTAAGATGGGGGGGTAGTGGTGGTGCTGGTGACAAGGAAACAGATCTTCTTGTGATGTTCTCTCAAGGACATGGAAACAGCACTAATATGATGAGTGATGGGTCCAGATGTGAGGGGCTCTGTGTCCACAGAGGTGATGGTAAGAGCCTGGGGCTTCCACAGCAAGCTCCAGAGAGGAACAAGCCTCAATCAATGAGGGTCTTCTCTGCCCTAAAGTCCACAAAAGCCATTGTTGTTCCTCACCAGTTCCCCTGCTGGAGCTGCAGGGTCAACTGAGCAATACCTGGGGTGGGGGGGTTGTTAGGGCCAGGCAGGACTCCCCCAACTTCTACCTGGCATCCCTGTTTTCTGGCCAGGCGGGGGCACTTCATTCATATGTGCCCAGTGGTGCCACAGTATGCACAGAGGCCGTTCTTCTGTCAGAATCAGAAACACCAGCCAAAGATGCACAAAGTAGTGGTGAGGATGTTCAGAGCTGCCAGACAGTTGCAAACCTGTAAAAAGAGGCAATCCAGTTTCAAAAGCAAGTCAGACATGTTACCCCCTCTCTTCCTCAAGAAGGTACATGACCTCCCACCTCACTCATACCTGGTCCCCAAAAAATATTTTCTATGGCCTCTTCTCAGAAAAAGGCAAGAGATGCACCTGCTTTAAATGCAGAAGCATGAGAAGGATGTCCACCTTCAGGACTAAAGTTTCTCAGATAAAGGAGAGGGACCTAGTCTTCCACAGCCCCATTTTTTTTCTGCCTTTTGCCAAGCACTCCTGTATTTACCCTAGCTGTACCTTCCACGTGGAAGTTGACACCAAAAACTGAGAAGGCCATTGCATCTAACACAACTGCTAATGCTATCTACCCTATTTTTCCAGCTGCTGAATTACTCAGATTCAGCACTGTGTTGGAAGGATGTCCAAACACTTTAACCAGGTCTAGTGCCAAAAATAAGGGACAGATCTGAGCACATAAACATGGCGTCATCTGCGTACTGGGTCAGCTTTAAGACTATCCCAACTCTTCCCAGCAGGAAGAGGCTGATTCTAGTTTTTTTTTTTTTTTTGGTAGCAGAAGCCAGCATTGGGGGGGGGGATCACATCACACATGCCTTCGTGGTAAAAATGATTGTTACAATCACTGAGCAAAAGCAAGATGAATATCAGGAGCAATCTGAAGGCACTGAACCTGGATAGTGACAAGGAACCAGAATGGAGTTCCACAGAGCTTATTTCCTATTTACATAATGCCAACCCAGAACCAGAAGAAGGTTCTGCACCATGGAGAGGTTGCTTCTTCTCTGGTGCTGACATGGAAACAGATGAATGTGTGCCTTGGAAGCTTGTTTAGAGTTCTTGATGTCATGGTGCACACTATTGACAGTGTTAACCAGGTTTCTATGCAACACTTCCTCGGGCTGTCTGCCAGTATACCCTACACTGTTTATGGTATAGGGCAGATGTGCATCACAGCCAAAAAACTTAGCCCCTGTTGTGATGACTTAATTTACTGCATAAATCTTCATCTGCCCTGGAAGAGAAGCTGTTAATCTGTTACAATCATTTGGTACAAACCTCTCCTTAAAATGTGTGCACTGATTCCCAGTGATAGCTCTCAGTGTTTCCTACCAAATCCAGCTGCAGGTCATGAGCAGCAGGACAGAACAGCACACTGGGGGCTTGGGGCTTGATGAGAACAGCAATTAAAGTTGACTTTGCAGTATGATCTAAAAATGCTTCCATATGCACATGGGGAAAACACTGAAAGTCTTGAGATTTGAAAGAATTGCCAGAACATGGGGCTAACAAGTGTCCCCTGACACTTGTCAGTGCTGGAGGCCTACACCACAATGAACGAAGACCTGGTGAACTACAGAGACCTGTTTGGTGAAATAAAGACCTATAGGCTGAGGTTCACAGCATCCACAACCAAGAGAAACACTAAAGGAGACCTACTGCATGCTGAAGGGCCTGTATCAGCATCGGACAAGATCAGATAACCATACTAAGGAGGAGAGTGTGAGATCATTATTCTGAACAGCTGCTGAAGGTTCTACCAACAGACATGCATACCTGGGGATGGAACATGAACCCAGCAGTGGCCTGGCAGCTGTTCAGCTAGCAGCACAGTTCTGCATTGCCTACAGAGGATTCCAAAAGGGGCCAGCACAACACAACCATGTGAACTATCCCAGCAGAGGAACACTGGCCATAAAGGTAATGGAGGAGTCAGAGTCCCTGAGAGCTAGAAGGTAATGTATTGACTCTTTTCACTACCAGCAGAAGGGACACAATGTATCTATGGCCAAGGAAAAAGCCTAAACTGTCTTTCTTTTATGTTCCAAGACTACAACCTATGACTGAGTGCTCATCCATGACCCAACAGACTCTTCCAGTCACTGTTAATAGTACTGAACTTCTGGCTTTATTGCACTATGGCAGTGCTGTATCTTTGCTAAAGAAAAGAGGTAGGAGGTGGTTCAGTTAACTGAGGACCAGACAGTTGTGTAATATATGCATGGTGATCAGAAATTGGACCCTACAATTGGGTTTGGGGTTAATTGGTTGGGGTTAATGATTGTGTTCTTGCAGAAAGTTGCAGTGGTGGATAAACTACTAATGGATATGGTCTTGGGGTTAGATGTATCAATTTTAACTGAGTTGCACAGCACTGACAATACTGCTCACCAGTCATCTCCTGTTATTACCAGTTTACCAACTGTTACAGGAAATGAGCCCTTGCTGGGCATGTCTGAACTATGTGAGGGGCCTTGAAGGGTCCTTTCAAATCTCCTGGCAATGCTGCCATTTTGAAGTGGATGGGTATTCCTGATCACGTAAGTGAGAACCTAGACCAGTTTGCAAACCTCAAGTAGAACATGCCCGATATGTGTCTTGCTTGATATATTGTATAATGAGACGGGGGAATGTTTGGTTTTTCTATCATGCTATAGACCTGGTCTATATTTAGCAAACACCATACCTTGGATGGGTCGTTCAGCAGCACAAAAAATCTCTGCATAACATCTTGTTTCTGTTAGCCAACTCAGTACAAAGCTATTTTCACTCTTGTCCTGAGTGCCAGAAAGTTAAGTTGAATGCTGAAGACAAAGCCCCGCTTCACCTGTTACACTCCTATACCCCTAGACACTGGATCGTAACATGATGGAAAGAAAAGACAGCATTTGGTGCAGGAGTGATTTATATTTATAAATCAAAGTAGGCAATGCAAACAGTCATATATTAAAGACAGAGACACACAGGGAAAGGAATGTGAGTGGTGTCACCAAACAAACTAGCTAAAGTAGTCCACGTTATGCCAAGTTAAACACAAACTGGCACAATATTTTCAGCATCTGCTGACGCCCTAGCTAACCTACACTATCTACCCAAACCAAAATGCAGAATTCACTCTTTACCTAGTGTTTTAGACAAAGAAGGAAACCTACGCGTGCAAGTGCATGTCCTGTGACATCTGTTCACATTCCTTAAGTCATAGTTAACCATGTTCATACGAATAACACGGGTGGCAAACTAGAACAGGGAAACACCTGGACATACAAGTATGTAACATGAGTACATGTCTTAATAAAGAGAAACCACAAGTCAAATCCAAGAAGCAAGAGCAGGAAGTAAAAATAAGCAAAGTCAAAGTTCAGGTCAAACACAAACCAATTTAAATGTCACCTTGAATTCTACTGGCCAGGAGAGTGGTGGTGTTTGGCAAGAATTAGCCAGTGGTATTTAGCCCTTCAATCATTCCAGTTGACTATTCAACATAAGGTAGAATGAAAACTTAACTTAAATGTAGATTACTTGTCCTGTGGGTTTATATGGTTTAAATCTTAAATTAATGTCTGCATGAATTCTGTGTTTAAAAGTTCTGCCCCCCTACCATGGCCACAATAACTGAAGTGATATAGTGTACAAGGAGCATCAGATTTATAAAGAGGCTCTAAAGAGAAGAGTGGAGAAAAGCTGAGGGGTAAAAGGATGTGTTCATTTGGTAGTCGGTGTGCAGGTGTACAGCCTTTGGATGCTGCTAATATAATGTACATTGTTTTGTGGACCTGTCAATAGTTCAGCACCTACTGATGTAGTAACATTAAACTCTGCATGTGCACCATATTCCTGTCTGTGACTTTGTCATCCAAAAAGATCTCTGGGCCTAGTGCTCTTTTTGGCAAAACAACCCTCACTGAGGAAAATCAGTGTGATAAATACAAACCCTACAACACTTCATTTGTTGCTTAAAGTCACACTTGCAGCTCCTTCAGTGTATTGTATACAGAGAATAAATAGTTAGCATAACTTTGTCAACATTCTGGCTCTGTTAGATCCTCAATTGACTTCTGAAGCCCTGAAATACAAGTGTTCCCAAAGGACAATATTTAACTAAACATCTCTAATTGCTGTAGTACTACTCACCCTGGAACAACCTGTTGTGAATGGTGATATAAAGATGGCTCTGCTAAATAAAATGTTTGACCCCTTTTAAATGCCTTTTCAATTTATTGAAACTGCTTGTAAAATACAAAATGGTGTTTAGGCTCTGGTTTGATCTTTATAGAACTAGATATTACTTGTACAGAAATATGGTCCATATATGCAATATAAAGTATAAAATACATGTATAAATATAGAAAATGTATGTGGAAATTGAGCTGACTTGTGTAATTTAAGTTTTGGAAAACCTCTAATCAGGGCATTGCAGTAATGGGATATATGGGCTGTTTTGGATTCCAATAGTTTTGACTGCCTTGATAAAATAAGTGCCAAGCAAATATCACAAAACTCCCAACCAGGAGGCAAGGGAGAAAAATAAACCCCTGGGGGTCCAAGTGCCAGCAGCTGCCCACCCCTCTCGCCCATTCTACACATAGAAAAATAATGCCAACCGCTAAGAAGGTTACACTGTTAAGGACAACATTGTGTAGTACAGTAAAAGCTAAATACAGTGATGTCAAGGTGCAGATGAGCTGATCTCCATCATGATGTGGGGTCCTCAGCTCCCTGCAGCGTGCAGTGCTGGTCTCATCTGGCCTCACTGAGAAGGGGGCTCGACAATCTGCCCGTGTGATTCAAAAAAGCTCAGAGATGAGTTTTAAGTCTTGATTGAAAAGCTGATACATCAGGTGGATTATTCCAAAGCTTAGGTGCTCTGTAGTTAAAGGCACTTCCTCCTACTGTAATCTTACTGATCACAATAACTGGCATTTAATGGTTGTAGGCAACACTGTAGAACACAAAAATCAATATTCTCACAGATCCACAGTAGCAATGCCATGTACTGCCTTATGATTTAAGAGTAGGATTTTATAATATAGTCTAAACTTAACAGGAAGCCAAAGCAAAGACTTAAGAACCGGTGTTGTACGGTCATCGCTTTCTGGTTTGAGTGACAATTCCAGCAGCGGCTTTCTGTGTTACCTGTAGCCCAGATATAGTCTGGTACAGACAGCCTGATAGTAGAGCGTTACAGAAGTCGATCCTGCAGGAAACAAAGACATGGACCACCTTTTCAGCATCTACCTACTTAAGAATCGCCGCAGTTTAGCTATACTTCTGAAGGAAGAACGATTTAGTCAATGCAGTAACAGGAGCGACAAAGCCCAGGTCATTGTGTAATAAAACACCTACATTTCTTGCACACTCAGTACACAATTCAGTACATGAGAGTTAAACACTGATGTGATTTGGTTATAGGTCGCAACATCACGACCTACCAAAACAAAAGCCTTCTAGAGAGCAGAGGGGCGTCTCCCGCTAAGCTAAAAGAGCACCACCTTGTGGCAGAAAGACCAAATTGCTGTATCTAAAAGGCCAAGAATCATCAGGACAATTATACCAGAGTTTTTATCCCAAGCCTCCAGAAATGCTGTGTGAAGGGCTAAAAACTGCATTTAAAAAAAGTAAGGCATGCAGTTTAAGGGGAATTTCTACAAAGCAGATCACGAGAGAAGATTGAGGGTGTGGCCAGAGGTGCAGAAGGCCCGGGTGGAAGGGGAGAAAACCTACTTTGCCAGGCCAAACATTATTCATGCAGGATGATCATTGTTTTCAGAGGATGATACAGATTGTGCCTTATTTACTAATTACTTTCCACACTATGCAACTAGATTTTATATATGGATCCTGATTATATCTTTAATCACATACTGACAGGTATTAATAGTATGGACAATACTTATTTTCACTCTGTTCCAGAATGGGGTAGGCTCCATATCTTATGTTACCACATTGGAACAACCTTGTGGGCAGTATTCCTTGAGAAGTACTCTTTGGGAGAAAGTGTGGATGTTACTTCAAAAATATCTGTTGACAAATAAGGTGCAGGAAATTTCTTTCAAAAATTGACCCAAAATTTACCCAGTAAAACAATTTCTGATAAAATTTAGAAAAGATATGGCTGTACATTGTTCTTTTTGTATGGTACATCGAGAGACTATATCCCTTTTTTGATATTGTCATTATACTAGAAGATTTTGGCAAGATTTTTCCAAGTTTATTATTGAAATTTTACTGTTATATTAGTACGTTTTGCTTGGATTTTATGACAGACAGAATGCAAAACAGACATACATTATCAAACTGATTATACTAAACATCACATACATAGATTCACATTTGTTAACAGTAAGCCTGTTTTGTCTGTTTTTCTTAAGGAGTCCGAACAATGCATTAAAACTATTCAATGCTCCACTGACAAGAAAGCCATTACGACGGGAAACTGTTACAGAATGCACAATTTTTTGTAATATAGGAGACCGTTGCAACTATTTTGAATTTTAACTCTTAATAGTCTTAATTTAGTTGGAAGTTTAAATTAATAGGCTTTTTTGTTTTTATTTTCTCCTTTTCTTTCACTATTTCGTTTTTCTTACTGATTTATTTTTTATTTTTGTATACACGACCCTGATTGTGTTATGTGTTATGTGGTTGTTCTTTTTCTATCTGTTGTTTGATTCATTCAATTACAAAAAGAAAGGCGCTTTAAGCAGCACAAAGCAGACAGTTGGCAGTAAAAAGACACCGGGTTCATGTGTCTACACCGTTGTAGGAGAGCTCAGTGAGTGCAGTCCGGAAAAATAATCGTTTATATTTTAAAAACAAAAATCGTCACAAAAAGTAATTTTTGCTGCACAAAACAGCGCGAACGTAACACTAACGAAACATTCGTTTTTTTCCGTTCGTGTAGTTTCTAGGGGGCAGCTTTACGCTATTTGGATTTTATAGTTACAAAACACATCGTAAAGTTTCAGAATGACGTGAAATTCTGCCACCTTGCGGCCAACGAGCTGTACTGTTTTCTGCAATGACACCTTTGCAAAGACTACATTGTTTTTTCATGTCTCGTATATTTGGAGATTAATGATTGATTTGTGTTTTTTTTGAAGTAGCAACAACCATTGTGATTCCAGCTACTGAAACTATGCATGTTGTGTTAAAATTATACGTCTCCTGCATAACCAGCACAGACGTCTGCCTCTCTGTGCTCATTTAGTTACGCCTGTTTGCCGCTCCAGGCCGTGTAGTCGAAACTCGGCTTCATGATTTGATAGGCGGGGAGACTCGCAACATCCTTGTCTGTCCACGGTTTGGTGGAAGGTGAACTGGCCATAAAGGTAATTATGCCTAATTTTTTTCAAAGCACATCGCTGGGCGGTTTTTTAAAACGGAGCTTTACTTTTTCATTAATGCATTTCGTGTGAAACAAAAGCTGCCTTGCAGGTGGGGAGTATAAATATTAGTAAGGTCGATCGACGCAAACCTCTACAGTATCAGACTACTGCAGTTTTAGTTTTAAAAATGCAGTGTTGTGATGGTGTGGCGATTTACAGCCACTAATGTAGATATATTGATGCTGGTTTTCGCAGTTTCACAGTGTTGTTTAACGATCTCCCAGGACGCGTTGTGTCTGTCTTGCTAAACTCTGAGCCCCTGGCGGTGGATCCAGTGACGCTCCAGTGACACTCCTCTGTCCCGAGCGTTTCGACATGACCCCTGTGTGACCAAGTCGCTATGGCAGCGGCGGCCGTCCAGCCCAAGACGGCTACGACCGGCGGCGGCAGCCTCGCTGGCTGCGGGAGCGCGCCTGCGGCCACGGTCTCTGGTGACTCCGGCAATACACTTTATACGTCGGACCGCCACGCGCGGCTTGTTCTGGCCCAGATCAACAAGATGCGCGCCCGCGCGGATTTCTGCGACGTGCACGTGCGAGTGGGTGGTCGCCGGTTCGCGGTGCACAGGCTGGTGTTGGCGGCCAGCAGCCCTTACTTCTCGGCGCTCTTCGCGGGGGGCATGAGCGAGATGAACCAGGACGAGGTGCATATTCAAGGAGTGGAGGCAGACGTCTTTGAAATCCTGCTGGAATTCATATATACTGGTGGGCTTCACGCAGCAACGAACAACTGTTACTAACTCTCGTAGTTATAGAGCACATTCCACAGTCCTGTTACTCCTAGCATTTCCTTATCATATATAATTTATTTTTACAAATATTATAATAAAGTCTTACAAGTGTTGTAACCAAGTCTGAAGATTTTCCAGAACCTAACCAGCAAATAAGTCTGTATTACTAACTGTGATTTACAGTAGGGGTTAACATGCTACTGTGAATGATTTGCAGGTGAGGTCGATGTGACTGTGGACAATGTGCAGGAACTGATGGTAGCAGCAGACATGCTGCAGCTAAGTGAGGTGGTCACAATCTGCTGTGAGTTCCTCAAGGCCCAGATGGACCCTTCCAACTGCATAGGCATTTATCAGTTCCTCGAGCAAATCGCCTGCCTGGACATGCTGGAGTTCACCGAGAACTACATCTGTGTCCACTTCCTGGAGGTGAAGCCCTGCAACACTCACACAGTGGCTGTCTGCATTGTTACATTTTACAGCTCATTATTTTCCTTAATAAAGATGATGGATTACAACCATTCTGCACCCTCCCCCACATTTCTCCCCAGGTTTGTGTCTCAGATGAGTTTGCAGGCCTATCAAAGGACCAGTTAGTGAAACTGCTGCGTAGTGAAGAGTTAAGGATTGAGGATGAATACCAGGTGTTTACAGCTGCCATGAACTGGGTCCTACAAGATGTGCCCAAGAAGAAGAAATATGTGGTAGAGGTCCTGGACCCTGTACGCTTCCCCTTGCTGTCTCCCCAGCGTCTCTTTAAATACATAGAGGGTAAGAAAGTGGTCATAATTAGAACCCTAAAGTCTCTCCTTGTAGAGTCTTCTCTTGTGCACACTCCATTTGCTTTGATTTATGGCAAAGAATCACCAACATACTGATCGGTTTTATTTTTTTCTACAGTGGGTGAAAAGGAGAAATGGTGACTTTCTTTGTGTAGATTATGTAATGCTGACTGAAAGCAGCAGCTAATAAAACTATGGTGCTGGAGTTATGGTGAGAGGTTGGTTTTGAAACTGCCACATACAGGCCAGCTATTCTGTCATATTTTATTAGTATTTTTGATGCATTGTTTGTAAAGGCAAAATCTTAAATTGTTTATATAATGAATGAGAATTTAGGACTCATTAAGGTCATTGAGGGGTAAACTGGAAATTAGGTGTAATTATTTTTCCATTTGTTTATTTTGATTGTTTTCCAAGGTATTTCTGATTTCAGTTTGCGAGTTGCACTGCAGACACTGCTGAAAGAGTACACTGAAGTAAGCAAGTCTCCCAAGGAGAACAAGATGTTTGGCTTGCTGCAACTGGCCAAAAGCCGACCTAGAAGAAAGGCAAGGAAGTATCTTTATGCTATAGGTAATCAAGCTATATTCATTCCAAATATCTTATTGTCATAGGTTTCCTCTTGGCTCTTGGGTTGCTTATCACTGTAAAATCTGAAAGCAGAAGTGTACCTGTTGAGGGTATCAATGGCGATTTCTGTTTTGACACCCTTCCTGTTTTGTGATATGATATCCGAAGGAGGCTACACTCGCCTACAGGGGGGCCGCTGGAGTGACAGCCGGGCGCTGAGCTGCGTTGAACGCTTTGACTCTTTCAGCCAGTACTGGACCACAGTTTCCTCCCTTCACCAGGCCCGCAGCGGCCTGGGCGTGGCTGTGTTGGAAGGCATGATCTACGTCGTGGGAGGTAAGCATCTGGGTGTGTGAGCTGGTTTGCCAGACCATTGCTACAGTTTGCTTCAGGGGATCAATAGCTATGCTTGTAATTTCAGGGGAAAAAGACTCAATGATTTTTGACTGTACGGAGCGCTACGACCCTGTAACCAAGCAGTGGGCGGCTGTGGCTTCTCTCAACTTCCCCCGCTGTGGAGTGGGTGTGTGCCCCTGCCATGGAGCCCTCTACGCTTTGGGTACCAGCTTTTCGTCTCCTGCACCATTAGTTTTACTAAGAATCCCCACTAAGTCCCTTCCTATCAGTAGTATAATTTATGATGTGACTGTCATAGTCTGGAGCACTATTTGACTATGTTTAGTTAAACACTTAGCTAGACTCACCAAACTTCTTGCTGTTAGCAGTAAGTTTCAAACACGGTTACTATACTTAATGAAATAGCCTCCAGATTACATTACAGGAAAACATTGTAAGGTTTCTTTGTTCTAATGCATGCAAGCTCTGTATGTAATTGTATTTTCAGGAGGATGGATAGGTTCAGAGATTGGTAAAACGATGGAGCGGTACGACCCTGCAGAAAATAAATGGGAGATAATAGGAACCATGGCAGTTCCTCGTTACTACTTCGGTTGCTGTGAGCTACAAGGTACAGGACGGTGCTGCATACATGGTTTGAATTATTTTCACTGGTGTCGTGTAGTGATTGTCATGTGCTCATGCCAGTATGTGTGTCATTATCTTTGGTCTGATAGGTTTTATATATGTGATTGGGGGCATCAGCGATGAAGGTATGGAGCTCCGTTCAGCAGAGGTATACGACCCCATCTCACGCCGCTGGAGTGCCCTGCCCATCATGATGACGCGCCGTGCCTATGTGGGGGTGGCCAGCCTCAACAATTGCATTTATGCAGTTGGTGGCTGGAATGAAGCACTAGGCTCTCTTGAAACTGTGGAGAAGTACTGTCCTGAGGAGGTAAACTTTCACTGGTCTGTTCCTTCTCCCTGGGTCCTCTTCCCTGGGGCTCATAGACTGATATTGATAATCTTCTTTGTATTTTTAGCAGTCAAACCTTCTTTCAAATGCACTAGTCTGTGTTAACATTGTCCTAAAACATGAAAAAATCTTGTCAAAAAGTGTCTGTAAAATCTGGCTATAATTTTTTTTTTTTTTTTTTTTTTTTTTTAGATTCCATTAGAAGAAAACTGTAAATTATTTTACTTCAACAAATCTTTTTCCTTCTATTGTTATTTATATTATATTTTATGTTCTATTAAATATATGCAGTGGAAAGTGTACTGTTAAAGCTTCTCAGTTCAAATCCCATCACCTGCTTTAGTATCCTTCATCAAGATACTTATCCTGATTTAATAAGCTTAAAACATTCAGCAGCAGAAACGGATGGTTTATGGTATAAAAACCTGTAATTTTAAGTTACTTTAGACAAATGAATCAGCTAAAAATAATAATTTACATGAGAACATTTGACTATAATTTGAGTTTCTTTGAGTCATGTGACGCTTCCTACACCCACTCTCTTCACTGCAGGAAAAATGGGTAGAAGTGGCGCCCATGGGTGTTGCACGGGCGGGAGTCTCCGTGTCAGCTGTCAACGGTCTGCTGTATGCGGTGGGGGGACGGGCTACCAGCCAGGACTTCTCTGCTCCAGTAACAGTGGATTCTGTGGAGATCTATGATCCACATTTAGACACCTGGACAGAGATTGGCAATATGATAACCAGCCGCTGTGATGGTGGTGTAGCTGTGCTTTAAGAACCAGCAAAATTTGCTTTTTCAAATGGGAGAGTAAAAAAGTGTGGAAAAAACAGACTTAGCTGCATTGTTCGCCTTCACTAGCTAGTTTTTTATGTACTGCATTAATTGTGGATTTCACTAAGATTTCACATCTCTGCACTGACACCCAGCACTCCTGGCTGAGAGCAGTCAAATTGCCTCCAGAGCACAATAGAGGGACAGTAAGGGTGATTCAGTGATTCATTTTAAGTGACTCAACCAAGCCTCTGTGCCAATGGGACATGTGTTGCATGTCAGAGCAAAAGCAAAAAAACTTCCTTCAAAGGGGTTATATCAGTTATTCTTGTACCTGATCTTAAGGGTGAAAGCTACAGGATTTGAATTTTTTAAAAATACTTTTACATGTTTCTTTAGACTGCTTTAAAGTTTAAACCCACAAGACAAATTACATATTTGAAATGATAATTAGGTAAGGAGAACAAAAATGCACCAAGTGTCTTGTAATTTCATTAGATACTTGTCTTACTTGAGTTGCTCTGTGAAATGGGCCCTGGTACTATACATGTTGAACTGTTGTCAGTTGGTGTCTGTGTAGCAGACGGCCACAGCATCCTTGCACTGTCCTGTGAAATAAATATTTAGTCAGTTGCACTCCAGCAGTTCAGTTATATGTGGGGAGGTTCTTTAGACCAAACCCATAAGCTTCTAACCTTCTTCTGGTAGTTGAACCAGAGCTTGCTATGTTGAGCATTAAAGCTCTAAGTAATTTGAGCAAACAATGAATGAATCAGATCTTTGGGGTCTGGTATTACAAGAGTTTTTAAAATCTTTCACAGCCTCTGTCTGTGAACTAAAAATACACTTTGCTTTTGCTTGTTTATATGAAAACTAGTCATGTGAATGCAGAAAACACACGAAATCACAGTGTGGACATGCTTTGAAGTGATATGTTTACAGGGTGAATTTGCAATGACCACCACTGAAGTGGAAGACACTTTCATAAGGATCATGGATGCCTAAAAGTATTGTTAAGAACAACATAGGTCATAAAAGCTGCTGTGTGACATTGATGTCAGTTACAGTGCAATTTATAACTGATAAATTGTCTACTGGAATTTCTGAGTCTGTCAAGTCAAAAAAACCATCAAAATATCTTAAGTGTTCAATGGATCATTGCTTAGTTGGAGACCAAATGATTTAATTACTATTTTTAAAATACAGGTCAAAATGTTGCAATAACATGTTTGTGTATAAAGGAGCTGACCAATAGACAACGTATTGGAACAAATTTAGGTTTGTTCTGTCATCTCCTTGCTGTAACTCAACATCACCAACATTTCACTTGATCAATAAAGTTCTGTGGGCAACAGATAGTGTTGGAGCTGTATTTCATACTGAAGGTCCTCTTTTGAATCATTTTAATTGTCCAACATTGTACATCCCTTTAGATAAAGGAGTTCATAACACCAAAGTGCTTGGCTGTATATATTTTTTAATAGTGTTATGCTCTCTTGAACCACAAGAGAACACTTATGAGATATTTTGCCATTTTGAAATTGTTCGTGTGCATTTGGAGTTTGTTGTGTTATGCTGCTCACTAAAATATATAATATGGAGTCCGATATCCAAGTATGAATTGTACTTGCATCTAGAAGGCTCTGTGAAGTCAACTTGTGGTTGATGTGTTTTTCTCAAAGGAAAACAAGGAAACATAAACAAGGAAAGTGAAATTGCTCCCTCAGAAGAAAAAATAGGTTTGATCAAAAGGTATAGTTCTTTAGCAAGATTGGTGTTGTGAGTGGATGTACAGTTTTCCAAAAATCACAGCCAGTGTTATTTTACAAAACTCAACTTCATGTAAAAGGATATAAAGCAGCTTGGTCCAAGTTTCCATTCTGAAAGAGCTAGAGGACAGGGAAGTTCTGCGGAGAACTCCACTCCACTGTGGAGCATTTCACATGTGTGATGGTCCACATTAATTTCCTCTGAGTTGGTCCTGTTGCCAGACTTTCCTGTGACCACCTGGAGAGCAGCAAGCCGGGCTCTATGAAAACCTCTTAGGGTCTCTCAGAGTGTCAGAGCAGGTGAGCAGTTGTTCATATGGCTGATAAAGTAGACTTCTGACTTGAGTAGGGTGACAGTTCTGGTTTCACCACCAGGACTGCTAGTGCCTTTGTTGAACAATGCACTTATCCTTGGTCAATATACTTCCAGGAGCAATGACACCTCCACAAGAGTGATACTGGAAACTCTGGAAGTCACTTTGAATAGATAAGGTTCTGGAGAAGGTCCTCCTTGGGTGAGATGTAGGTGCTATGGCTGTAATGTCAGTGAAGTAGTTTCCCTGCAGCTTAGTGTACAGTTTCTCTGGGGTATTGGGGTCACTGCCAGAAGAGGACAGTTTTTATAATGGGTCCTTCATATTCATGCAGCAGCAACCCCTGGAAATGACAGAACAGCTGGCACACGCTCTCATTAGAATGAACATTTATTACCTGTGGTAATTAAGGAAATGTATCTTGCTTCATTTAGAATGATAATTGCCTGAAGAACAAGCAGGATTCAGGAAAAGTCAAGGAAAAAGGGACATTGCAGATGTGAGATAGACCCTTGACACCTGCTCATCTAGGTCTCCGTAGGAGTGCCTAATGACCTTGAAGCTCCTCTTGAACAAAAGGATCTAAAAAAATAAACTTGCATGAGAAGGTCTAACCAACTTTGGCTGGAGCCTGCCACTACCTGATGAAAATGATTATACCTTGTACTGCTGGCAGCAGTTTCTGCACTGTAAAGTGTGTAACCTTTCTAACTGCTAACCTTGTCCTGCTCCACACCCTCCACTCAATGCCTGGATCTGTATCTGCAGGTTTCCTGTAGTTCACTTCTTTTACTGTTATACCTCACAATCTTGTTCACCTATTGCTCAAGCTGAGGGCTGAACTTTTTTTGCCTTTTTGTCTTTCTTAGAAGTGCAAGTCTCCTTTTCTCCGCAGACCCAAGTGATAATCACATTTTTGTGCTAAAAATGGAAATGAAAAGCATTATACGCTTATACTGTACTCAGACACACTTGAGCACTTTGTTATATACTTTTTGATTTCGTGTGACTGAATGCAAACGCACGTGTGCTCTTGTTTCAGTTGGAAGTTGTGACGACATTTTACCCATCCCTCTGTTGTTTGCAGAATATGTTAAACATATGGTAACAAATCACATTTTAGCTGAAAGTACCATTGACTAAATCTTCAGAATAGTTGAATCAGTATGTCGTTTTATTTAAATAAAGTCTATCCAGTGTGTTCGTGTGCAAATATTAAAAATGCCACAAGCTTTTCAGTTTTTGTTGAATCCATTTTTGAATTCACTCAAGTTGCTGACTTTTGAAGTGTCTGCTAAATGTATATATGTATATTCTGCCTGATATTTTTATATTAAACTTACTTTGCTTAATATACTGTAGGTTTTGAGACAATTGTTAAATAGGGAAAATGTCACATCTTACTTGTTTATTATTAATTACAGAAAAGAATTAATGTTCTTGTGAAACTTTCCTCAATGCATTGTGTACTGTGAAAGGCATAAATTCATGTGCTTTTTCTGGATTACATTTTTATGCATTACCAGATGTTCTGCTTCTGTGAGAAAGTTTTAATAGCTGGTTCATATAGCTTTTAAAGCTCTACTTTGATGGCAGGTATTGATTTATTTCCATAACAGAACAGACAATTCTATTGACAATACAATGACACTAATTTGTATTGCATTACTAGAAGACTTCTTGATCTGTCTGACTTCAAACCACATAGTTCACCAAATATTAAATCCTGTATTGTGGACTTCATCATGGTTCCCCTCTTTCATTTAATAAATAATGTCTATTTCAGCATCACTAAGTTAGTTGTCCGATTTCAGTCTCTTCTCTGGATACATTTCTTTCAGACAAAGCATAGCCACAAGAGAAAACACAGCCACAACTGTGAGAACAGTCCTCAGGGCTTTAAACCAGCTAGGATATGTGGGTAAAAGGGATAAGTCATAGTGCAGGGAAATGCCCAGGCCCATGATCACCATCATGGCTGCCTCTGTGATGTTATCTCTGAAAAGGAGTGCAATCCAGGCCAGCAAGGAGGGCACCACACTGTTGGCCAGGTTCATCCAGTCGGGCTTGGCAGGGCTGCCCTCTGGAAGGGCAAAGCCCCAGCGTGCCCCACCTAAGAAGGACACTATAGAGGCCCCATAAACAACCTGGGCATAAGCCAATTCAGGCAGGTAGTGCTCTGTTACTGCCATGAACAGAGAAGGGGAAATGAAGGGTATGAGGCCAGCAAAGCCCAGATATAAGGCTGGCTTAGGCCCCTTTATCAGCTCCGTCATGTCATAACGCACCAGGTCCAATTCTTGTGGCTCAGGTTTCTGGGCTTTTCGGCGCTGCGTCTGCTGTGGCTGCGGCACAGAGCAGTGGAGTTCCTGAAGCCTCAGCAGCATTCCAGCTGTCTGTGTCTGTTTATGTCTGGGGGACAATAGCCAGGACTGGGTGAGGGGAGCAATGAGGTGCCCTTGCCCACTGCAGGAAGGTGCTCTTACTGGACAGACTGACATTGTAGCCACTGGAAGCCTCCACCATGGCTGAACCTGGAAGCCACAGTTTAGACAGGTTTAAATTGAGTACATACTTTTATCCAATGCAGCTTGCAGTATTGTTACATACAGTGAGTTCTGTATTGATACAGATTACACCTGCAATATACTACCGGAATCAGATTATTCCACTTCAATTTGCAGGCACATGCATTCCGAACAATGCAAAACCTTCGAGAAACCCGTCAAAATCTGCATTTTTACAACGCAATGTGCTTCCAACTATCGATTTATCCACGCTTACCTTGAAAAAGCGCGCCATGGCTCTGCTAATGACAAATGACATCGTTTTAATAACTAGGAGAGAAAACAGAAAGAGTTTAAAAATACGCGGTGGCACATTATATAGACTTCCTGCAGCGTCTTCACGCTTCTATTTCTTCAAGAGACAGTAACGTCTCCAAATATACATGTAGCATCTCTAAACACACAAATTTACAACATAGCTCAGTACCGATTGCTGAAAAGTTTCAGAAATGGAAACATGCACAACACGGTCGTCCTAGTTCTGCTTTAAAACTATGAGGTCGTCTACAGCCTTGTGCGCATATCAGTAGTAGTCCGGCTGGGTACACGAGACCGTGTTCAGATAGTTCCAGCCATTTTACATCCCTAACGGAAAACTCCACAACGCACCCAGGTAAAGACTTTATAATGTGCAGTTCTTATTCGGTCTATTTAAAATTAACAATCGATGTGGTTTTCTTACAGTTATTGAATAAGAATGAAATAATTTATTCCATTACATTAAATATAATTACTGAACCATATTATTTTCATTATTATTATGATTTCGGTTTATTTAAGGTTTTATTTTATGTAACGTTACACAGAAGCGCGAACACAACGAAGTCCAGAAATTTCCATTATAAGTTTGCGTCTGAGGGACACCACGTGACCCGTCTGTTGTGACGCCTCCTCGATCGGTTAGCTCTGTGCTCTATTAGCGAGCGCTACCGCTGTGATCGATTGACGTTCCTAAAAGCCGTAGTCAGGAACAGGGCAGATAAGCTGGTTTAGAGCGGCGGAGCGAGCGCGCTGAAAAACCCAAACAAACGACGTCTTCACATCAAAGGCTGGACGAAAACACAAGACTTATCTAATATACGTGCGAAAACACACGTTGTGTGCTATCATATTTTGGAATAGAGCTAAATAAGAGTGTTCGCTCAGACGATAAACAAGGTGAGTGTGTGAATGTGTGTCCCGTGCGGCTGGTGGCCATTTTGGAGCCGTGTTGTTCCCCAGCCACAGGACCACTGTTTACCTCGGCGCCACCGCTAGCGGGCTACCTCGACCTCCGCGTTGCCTCACTCTCGGTTGGTCGGCTTCTGTTGTATTATTGTGCAGTGGAATTGTTCGCTTTGATTAAATAAATTCTTAGCTATAGTTTACTGCAAGATGGCAAAATTAATGTTCTGTTTACTGGGGTCGTTTTCACAGCGAGATATGCAACTGCTACGAACACCAAAGGGCCTAACATCGGCCCTGTTTGTGCTAACTTGGTCAACTGGCGCAGTAGTTTGTGTTTTGCGAAGTTGACGCATTTCTTCGCATTTATTGCTTTTTACCGAAGGTTACACACAGAGTTCATTAGCTGTGTTAGCCACAAAGATAGTGCGACAGGTAGATAGTGAGACTGATGCTGAGCGGCCGAAATGCATTGTTGGAATTATGGGCTCGATATGATGGTTAACTATCAGGCTGTCTAGTTGCTTCTGGGTCACCCTGACTTTACTATTTACCAACAAGTTGTCTGTCACTGAGGTTTGTGGCGTGGAGTTTGGAGTCGTGCGCACGCGCTTGTTTGCAACTGCAGTAAAGTGTCACCTGAATCGCGCGCCGAGTGTCACTCACTGCGTCACACCTGTAGTGCAAACACCTGTGGTGGAGCAGTGACCAGGAGTCATGGAGTTGTTTGGTGTTCAGTCCATTCCTCAAAGTTTGCCTTAAAAACAGAACAGGTGTTGAATTATTATTGTTAAGGGTTATCTATGTATCTGTCTAGCTTTGTTTGTTTATTTAGGTTGACACTTTATAGAGACTTGGCAAGCTACTTGAACAGTGATTCATACAGCTGGGTAAATTTTACTGAAGCAATTACAAATAAGACATTTGCTCAAGCCCGTGTCCTTTAAGTGTATGTACTTTATCCACTGAACCACCTGCTGGCCCGTTTTTTTTTTATTTATTTATTTTTGTAAATTTGTTTTTCGAATAAACTCGCCACACCTGTTTGTACCTTCCCAACTGGGTGCTGCTGTTCAGTACTGTTCATGTTGTGTAACGGAGTTGTTTTTCCTCTAATAATAATGCGTTCTTATTACAGTATTTGAGCAGTAAATAACTGCAATTTTACTTTGTCAATTTGAGGCAAGTTCCTAGATCAAGTGTAATACAGCAGGAGTGAAAGTTGCGTAAAAACTTGGGTTTTGAACCGAGAACCAACAACCTTTAGGCTACAAAAGCATAGAAGTTAATGAGATGCAGTCTGCACCTGTTTGAGGTACTGTTATGATCTCTGCTTGATGCTTTGTATTTAAACACTGTTCTGCACTTGTCCTCTTATTTTGGTGTAGCAGTTGTAATCTCAAACCTTTCTGTGTACTTTTTTTTAACTGACTTCTATAGTTTATGATCTAAACACAGGTTTCTTTTGAAAAAAGTATGTGCCTGTGATTTTTGCTTTACAAATGCAACTCCAAAGGGTTTTGCAGACATTTGAGCAGTACATTACCCAAGTTATCATGAAGAGTTGTTGTCCTTTGAATGAATGCAGTGCCAATGCTGAAAACTTTTTATTTTATTGCCATCTCCTTTAGCTCTGACTTGTAGCATAATTCATACATTTACAAATGTTTGAAGTTCTGCTTTTTGGCATCATGCTTTTTCTCCACATACGTCACCATAATTCATGTGCAATAGTACACTTAGTTATTATCTGTTATATTGTCTGTTAGAATCCACATTCACCTTGTAGTTTTCATTTAGGCAATAATCTCCAGTTAACTAGTTTTAAGATTGTGCTTGTAGTCTAACACAAGGAATCCTAGTGACTTGTATTGAAAACCCTGGATCCTCTGTGTTGGCAAAACATTTCAGACCTTTTATCATCTCACGTGACTCAGTAAGACTAATAGGCTACCACATATGTTTTTCATTGTTTCATTAGTTCTTCCAGAAGAGAACTTATGTACAAATGTAAATTTCTTTGCAATTTAGCAGTAAACTTTGCCAAGTACCATCATTGATGATGTTAATAATGATGCCCAGAACAGGTATTAGTCCCTTATATCTTTTTGTATATTCTACATGTGGTAAACAAGAATCCAAGCTTTTTTCCAACACTGAACACACAATTTTAATGAAATGTATGTTAATAAACTAATTGCAGATCATTTTTTGATAGAAAACATGATGTTTTTCAATGATAAATTTAATGCATGAACCTTTAGTGTTCACTACCAGTGTCAAAACCAAAAACTGAATTTCAAAACAGATGCTCTAGATTGGACTCAGCTGCAGCTCTTGGTTCCACAGAATAATGGAATTTTGCTTATAATGCATCATTTACCATTGTTTATTTACTCCAGTTTTTTGTCTGTTTCTGTTTTCAGAATTTTGACTGACAGAGGAAAAGGTGAAAACAGAAGACAGTAGAAAGGACTGTTGTGTTTGGATTGTTTAATGCTGTTTAATGTTTGGCTTTACATTTCAGAAAAACATACTTATTACATACTAACTCTGGACAAGACCAAAGTTTGGTGCATGCTATGCTTCAGCTTGCATTTTGACATAAGAAAAAGACAAAGCTATTCAGCAGCCACCATTTCTTTGTGTTTTGTGTATTTATGGGTAGCTGTCATTGTCAGTTATTGACAGTTTAGTATGCCACAATCTGCATGTTAAGAGTCTATATCAAAAACATAAAAAACTAGTGGGACAACTTATTCCAATAAGACCATCTGATGTTTGTGCCATTTTGCAGTGACAGTCTAATAGTTGCCACGTTGGCCTACTTTTGGGCATGCAAAATAAATGGAAGCTATGGTAAGGCCTAAATTTATAAAAACATACTGAAAACTGCCTCTGTATTTAGCATGTTTCTGTAAAAAATTGCCCAAATTCCCCTAAATTGTCAGTATCTAATAATTTTAAAATACAATGCTATGTTGTAAAAATTAGCCATTTTACATGTTATGTGACTATGTGACTAGGTCCCTTTTTCAGGCATTCACAGCTTACCTGCTATTTTAATGAGGTGAGCAATACTTTCCAGCACTTTCTTTCTTGCTGTTCCTTGGTCAGTTTTTTTCTGTGCATGTTTGTGGGCAAAGAGTAAAATGACTTGGTGAGGAAGGATCCGCGAATCTGCTAGCACGTGGTGCTGCTCCTGAGCCTCAGCAGAAGAGCCGGGCGCCTCTTCTATAGAGTGGTGAAGAGTTGCGCCATCAGAGACTTTCGGCTGCATCAGAACATTGTCAGTGCATTGGACTGTGGTTGTTGTAGAACAACACTCTATCTCAGGTCCTCTTGGGACACGTTCCAGGAATCTTCTTAAAGCACTTCCTCGTCTGGCCCATTCCTCACCCCTGCTGTTCTTGGTTGGATCTGTTCTACGTGCCTCTTGAAGAACCCAAAGCCCCTTTGTGACCACAAACTCAACCAACACCCACCCCTTCACCCAACACCTCACCCTGGAAGAACCGAGCCGGCCTCCTGCAGGGACTGCACTGTCCTGGGTCCTCTGGGTGCTTGAGGGACAGAGCCCAGTCGGATCGCACCACTGTGCACAGGCAAGCATTGGGCCCACAGTGCCACCTGTGAGGGAGGTTATAGGAGTCGCTGGACTTCAGAGCTCACAACTCTGGGTAAGGGACCTAGTTGTCCTCACTTCAACATGCTCCAGCTTCTCTCTGGGAAAATGCTAGATCTGCTTGGTTGCCACAGCAAAGATTCTAAGTAACAGACCCTTCAAGGTCTGAGTCAACTCTTTTCAGCAAAGAAAGAGCAACAACTTTGAGTAGGTAACTGCAATGTTACAGTATAGATTTTAACATTGCTTTAAAGGTCCTGTTTTTGTCTGGTCTCTGCATTCTATTGAAGTATATTGTGAGTGTAATATATATCTTTTTTGTATGTATTGATAATATCCTTGTATTGTTGGGCATTTGTTACAGTTAATCATTTTAATTATCTGGTCTCCATTTTAGATTTTGGCAGAAGGATTTCATATCCCTTGTCATTAAAATGACTCATCAGAATTGTTACCCCAATTTGCAGTGACCTCAGTAACCAGTTTTTTTGCAATGAGAACCAGTTGTTCATGTTAAGAGGATAATTTTATATCCCTCAACGTCTAATTGATACCATATTAACTTGACATCATTGCCGAATTACGTGTGCTAATTTCTGAGAATTTGTTGTGTAGAAACTGACCGTATACACAGCAGTAAATGAAATCTCTAAAGTTAGGTGATCACTAATTACCTTTCCAACTCCCATTTTGTGTTCTGTCAGATTGTGGCCATGAGGTTTGATGCCTCGATCCACTGACTGGAGACACTGGACCTAAATGGCGCAGCATGACTTTGTCCCTGCCTGGCTTAACTTCTCAACGCCTCAGCCTGCCAAGGTGAGAAAAAGGTCACTGGGGTCACAGGATTGTGTTTACAACACATGGGTTGCCAAGTTCTCAGGCTGGAAAGTAGAAGGTCTTTGCAGCCCCAAACAGTGACAGACAGAGCTAAGCAAACCTAACAGAGTGGAGGAAAGCACATTTGCTGGTGTTTGGCCATTTGGTTGTTTTCAGCATTGTGTATCTCTCGAGGCGTTTTCCAGTAGAATTCAATGACCCTTCAAACTGTCCCAGTTAATGTCCCTGAGATGGGGTCTTTCTTCCTGGGCTGTTAGGAGTGTGCATCTCCATCAGTGCTGTTCTAAACCATGAAAAACAGAGCAAGTCCTGTAGAATTAGCAAAGTGGAGACACAAATTAAAAGCTTTTCTCATTCACCAAAGCAGTCTCAATATGTGAGGCCTGTTTGCTTTGTTGATTGAAGGTCCCTGTGGGATTCTGTTTCACTTTTGTCACAATTTTGAGTGTTGCTCATATTGCTTGCTTTCATAGGCCTGGAGAGGATACATTTGGATGTTGTTTTGGCTACAGGTTGTCCAGTACAGTCTAAGCACAAGCTAGGTTTATTCCAAATATTAATTTGCACAATGAGCTGAGCCTTTACTGTGAAGTTTGTATTACACAGTAGATCGCTATGCATCTTCTCTTGTGGAAAATTTGCAGTTGAGCTGGATGGGAGTGAGGGTGTCCAAGTATAACTGCTGCTCCTCCTGTCTCTCCAGTGCCCAACCGCCAACTTTGAGAGGCCCACAGAGCACCTTGCCCGTGGTGATGGCCGGCCCTCTGTGAGCAGGCGTCGCCACAACTCGTCTGATGGTTTCTTCAACAATGGGCCCCTTCGAGCTCCCGCAGGTAATGACCCTGGGTTCCACTAAAACAGAAGATGGTGCCCCACAACATACGAAGAATCTGGCCAGTTGCTTTTGTTTTGAGCTCATACTACAACATTTAAGCATTTCTAGCCTGAAAAGTTCAGTAAAAGTCTGTGTCATTAATTAAAAGTGAAAAATTGCCATTTTGCTGAACGAATTTCAAAGGAAGTATATAATGTAATCTCAAAGAAGCTTATTTTTACACCTAGCACTTATGATCCCATTGCATATTTGTAAGTAGATGCATGTAAACAATTTTGGTTTATTAATATTTCTTATTTGGATCATTTTGCATTTGTGGAATGAATTAAACAGACATATAGTTTCACAGAGTTCATGTGAGTTTAAATGAATCTAGACAATCTCCAGTAGTGTCTGTCTTTTTGTATATTTTTCTCTGTATCCTTTGACTTAACCCCCAGGTATTTTTACTCTGAATAGGAGCACATTGGTAAATATGGAGGTTTGTAGTAAAGGGCTCTCACCCTCAGGTGATGGGTGGCAGCAGCCATCACTCCTGCGGCATGACTCGGTGGATTCAGCCGTATCCAAGGGCAGTCAGGGCGGGCTGGCAGGTGGACCTGGGTGGAAGGAACCCTCGGGCTGGCACACAGCGCCACGGGGAGGTGAGGTCCCCCTTCAGCACCATCATCACAACACAGGCCGACATCAGAAGCGTGGAGGGGACCGCGATCGGGAGAGACAGGGTGGACACCGACAGCGCAATTGCATCTTCCACCCCCGCAAGGGGGGCCCCTTTCAGGACAAGTTCTCTGCCGAAGAGCGCAGGGATAGCAAGGAGGACAGGCTGAAGTTTGTGGAAGAAGATTTTGTGAGTATTGCCTTACTGTACAGTTACCTTTCTACTTATTGTAATGTTAATTAAAAAATTAATAGTTTATTATGTATTTAAAATCCCGTCCGTCTGGTGACACAGATAGTGTTGAAAAAGTATTTGAAAAATTACTAGTACTTTCGGTAAAAGTTTGGATTATAAAACTGACTAATGAACACCACCAGAAATGATCAAGTTACTGGGGATGTCTTGTGCTCGGTTAAACCTTCAGCCATAGGATGCTTATTAGATTAATGTGGGTATTGTCTGTTTTTATGACAAATGGGTTTTCACTAATTAATGGTTGCTGCATCTAGTATTGCCATTAATGAAGGGCTTTGATTAACATTGCCCTCTTAGATTAAATGAATATGAAAATTGCCAATTAAATTGTTACATGTCCCTTAACTGTTTTAAATGAATTGTGATTACTCTTTTTTTAATTTTTAGATAGCATGAGTTTTATTTTTGATAAGTCTTTTCAACACATATCAATAATTTAACAGCCCTCCCTTAACCCGGAAACAACTGGAAAGCCAGTGAGCCAGACACGTGCAGTGGCAGCCCCTGCTGGTGTTTGGGGTAGGTACTTTTTGTTTCCTTTTCTTCTGCTCCTTGTTTATACACATCGTTAGTACCCAAAACGACATGCTCTCATGCTCTTTGCTGGACTTGACCTTATGTATGCAGAGAATCCCCCGAGTGCCAAGCAGGTTGTGTCCAAGATGCTTGTCATCAAGAAGGTTTCCAAGGAAGACCCCTGTGCTGCCTTCTCAGCAGGCTTTGCCAGCACCGGGCCTCTATCTGCCAACAGCAACAAAGTCCCCATATCTGGACCCAGTGTTTACAAAAATCTGGTACCCAAGTCAGCTGCAGCTGCTGCCTCTAAGGTACATTCCTCAGCTGTGTTTTTAGTTGTACAAATGACAAATTAGCTTTAGCTGTTCTCAGATTGTTATAGCCCTAAGGTGTGCAGGGTCTTGCTAATTATATAGATTGCCACTCCACTTTAATGTTCATATTTCAGTGATCATTTAAATGTTGGTTTCCTTTAAACTGTTTCACTGATTTGGCGACAGCTCTACAGATTTCTGAATAATACTGTTGGTTTAGTATGCAGTGCATTTCACAAGTACTGGTCCAGAGTTCTTCTAAATCAAGTACTTGGTCATTCTCTACAGACAGGTCCTTGGAAGTCCAACGGAAGGGAACCCAAGTCAACCCTACACTTCTCTGGCCGGGACTCTGCCTTTGTCAGCCCTGTTTCTGTGACCAAACCCCAGACCCCTGTTAGTGCTCCACCCCAGGTGGCCCCAAAGGAGGTGAGGCTTTATCATAAAGGGCCACAGTGATACAGCCTGACTTGTCACTCACTGTTAGTATGGAAGCAAGACCCTAGAACCAGTAATTTATTTGTATACGACTTTAGTCACAACTATGTCATTTTGACATGATTTGTTGAAAATAACTGTTTTGATGAATGACAACTTTGATAGTTTAAAAAAAATATATATATATATATATATATATATATATATATATATATATATATTAGTAGAAAAGACTCAAATCAGACATCTATCACAACAATTCCCTGGCAATTACAGTGGGACCAGAATTACTTTTGTATATGATTGGTTACCAAACTTCATGACCATCTTTCTGCAAACCCCCAGCTACCCTCTAGCACCACTCCACCTATGGATATCACTCCTCCACGACTGAAGTTGATGCGTCGTGGCCCTGATCGCAAGAGCGACTTCCTGCGGGCACTAAAGGATGGGCGCAATGGGGAGTTAAGCACTTGTGGCAGCCCTGGGACCCCAGGAGAGGTAAGGGGGTGGGCTGGTATTGGTGGGCTATAATGCAGTTGCTGTAGTAATGTTTCACCACTGATCTCTGGGTGAATGTGTCACCTCAGGCTGAGAGTAACACCCCAGAGTCCAGGGAGTATGGCGAAAGCGTGTGCCACGAGAATGGAATCTCTCACTCCCCCAGTGATTCGGACACTGACCACCAGCTCCTGTCCAGCTCGCTGGAGGCTGAGCACAGGTGAGTCAGCCTGACTTCTCATTATAGGTAAACAGAGACCAGAGCCCAAAGAGCAAAACCAGAATATAAGCAAGATGTCCAAAAACACCCCCGTTCCTGAATGAGGCCATCAATCACTCAATATACAGTAATCCGTCAGTATCTAATTTGTCCCTGAAAAGGTTCCCACGTACCAAATTTTTTGGACAATGCCGATATAACTATCAATCCATGATTTCAGCTCAATAAAACATTCGAAACACCAGTTACCTAATTAGAAAACACTTAAAATTGTCATTAATTTGCATGTTTGTAACATTGTTGTAAATGGTGTAGTATGTACAGCACAGGCCATTTCACATTAGTGTCCCCCCACAGGGTCACTGTTATCCACAGATGAGAGGGTGCATGTGTGGCCACAGGTTACAGCAGGAGTTCAGTGTTATGAGATGTGATTAAGGAAAGAACTGGGTGAAAGTAACCCATTGCATCCATGTGTTTGTTAGACACAACTGGCATTTAAATAGATCACTTTTTTTAAAAAATGAAATGTAAATAAATAGTACAAACATGTTCTGGCAAAGCAGAATGGGGGAAACAGCTGATGACACCTGTGCACATGCGTCTGGCTTTGGTAAAATAAATCAGTATACAGTAGTTTATTACAATACAGTATTTTATTACTGTACTTTACTGTACTAAGCTTTGGATAAAAAATATCTTTATAACAAAAGTTTCCATTTGAATATGGATATGTAGGTATTGATTTTCAAGAGCCTTTATAGCAAAAATTCAGATATAGAAAGTTCAGATCCCGAGGGATTGCTGTATTTATGGGTGACAGACAGTGATGACTAATGACTACTAACTCCTAGCCAGGCATCCCTGGCTATACCTCTCCCCTGCACGCAAGGACCCACAATTGGTGAAATAGATAGGTTAAAACCCCATAAATAGTTAACAAACCTGGTAAAAGATCGCAACAGGAAACAGAGAGAGACAGTATATAAAGTAACCATGTAAGAGCAAAACAAAAATAGTTTAATTATTTCAGTACATATATGATGCACTCTCAGTCTTTCAGATGAGTCAGGAAAGAGGTGGCTGATGCCATGCTTTCAAACATGCAGATTTCCCCTTTGTGTGGACAGCTTAGTCAGGCTGGGAAAGTACTACCCTGGTAGACTTATTTTTTTTATTTTTATTTTTTTTGAAAGCTCTGTCTCTTACAAAAGCTTGGCGTAGAGTTGCACATGGTTATTTTAAAGGGTAATGTTGCAATGCTTTGCTGCTGCTTTTCCATGTTTTCTTTGAGATGTGTGCAAAAACTAGACCAGTACAATCCTTGGACAGGTGGTCAGGTCAGGACTGCAGCCAGGAAGATAGCAGGTGAAAACAATCTCAATAGGAGCAGTTTCAGCAAACAGTCCAACCCAGGAATGTAATTCGTTTTGTAGAAATTAAAGGCAATATTTCTTTGAAATAGTGTTCTTGGGCAGACCCACACTTTTTACATTATTGTGGTGCATTTTTAGATTCCATTTCTTCCAGTCTCACTTGCTGCAGTTTTGCTGTCTGTGCAAGTGCAGCCATAGAATTTGCATTTGATTCCAGTGATTCCCGTAGGTCAGAGATCCTGTAATCGGCATCAGTGAGATAAGTTTCTTGTTAAACAGCAACAAAACATGCGTGGATAAACCTGTATTCAGAAGATGATATCCTTAGTGGCATCCTTAACACAAAGGAGGCAGAGGATATCATCTAGTTGGAGGAAACAAACTAAAATCCAGTGTATCCAAAATAATGAACACTGAAGTGATTCTTCAATGATGTCTGATTACTGCAGGCTACTGAAGGCAATGGGATGGCAGGAATATCCAGAGAATGATGACAACTTCCTGCCCCTCACCGAAGATGAGCTAAAAGAATTTCGAACTAAAACTGAGCAGGTCAGTGAATTTATTCTAGTTAATTTAGTGTTTATGGGGTATTAAACAAAACTAGTTTTTAATTTTTAAAGTAATGTGAACATGAAATTGCAATGAGTGTTGTGTGTACAGTGTAACCACTACATTCAAGGCAGCACTATTTTATTGTGAACATTTTGCTTTCCTTTTCAGCTGAAGAAGAACGGCTTTAGGAGGAATGGTGTGCTGTTCAAGACGCGGGGTGTGACTCTTCAGTTCACACCTTGGAGAAACACTGTGGACGTGGATGCAGATGAGGGCTCTGAGACCAGCAGCAGCCAGACCTCTGATGATGATGATACCTAATGTGGCTTTAAAAGATTTCTTGCCGTTTTTAGAATTTTTTTTCCCTCTTTTTTTTGCACAAGGGAAACCAATCATATCCCAGCGAAGAAGGAAATTCTGGCTTGTAGCCTTTTTTTTTTTTTTTTTTTTTTTTTTTTTTTCCCCCNTTTTTTTTTTTTTTTTTTTTTTTTTTTTTTTTTTTTTTTTTTTTTTTTTTTTTTTTTTTTTTTTTTTTTTTCCCCCTCTCTGTTTCATTTTCCTGCTTTGTGGAACAGTGTTCAGCAAAAGAAGGGCAATTCACATAAGATTTTGCTTTAAAAAGAGACTAACTTATAACAGTGACAATAATGATATTAACAATAAAAAATTGAGTTCAAAAACTGAAATGTCTCAGAACAAAACTGGCTTGGACACATCTATTCATAAAACAGTACCTAGAAGTAGCAATGAGACGAAACAATCACAAATTACACACATCAATATTACTGCTGGTCCCTTGTGAAAAACATGGCAGCATCTCCACTGTAGCATGGTCATCATACGATGAGGGAAGCGAAAGCCTCGAACAATCTTAAGTAGTGTGTGCGTGCGTGTGCGTGCGTGTGTGTGTGTGTGTCTGAATGAAGCCAGCATTGTGTAGAAGCATGCTCAATCTCCAGATAGACTGCTCGCAACTTGTTCACCTTCAAAACCACTAGTCTGGGTGTGACTTGTTTTAGTGTTAGTACTGTTCAGTACAAACACAACATCATCTTGTTCTGTGTATTGCCACTTGGAGCATTTTTAAATAGTTTTTTGTACCTACAGTTTGTAAACAGATTTCACGGTTCTGTTTTGATCCGAGTTCCAGTGCAGATAAGGGGGAGTTGAGTTTGAAAATGTTTAGTACTACTGCAGTTTATTCTGTTGATACTGATGTTTTTTTTTTTTTTGGACTTCCAGATTTGGTGAACATTTTAAGTCAGTAACATGTGACCAAGATACATGCACTTTTTCAGTGTTTTAACATCTTTTGTAAGGAATATCATGGGGTAAGAGAGAACCATTCTTTTGTAAAAAAAATGTCTTAAATCACAAATTATACAATGCCTTTTAAATTAAACTCAGTAGTGATCTGTTGAAATGATTCCATCTCCAGTACTAAAAGAAGTGTGTAGGTGGTGGACCTGGATTTTATTTGTGGACAAAGAGCTGTTACTGTGGACTGGATGTGTAGAAGAGGACCAGGCCTTATAACTCTTGCTAACAGCATGTACAGCTTGCAGCACACTGGGCAAATCACAGCTGGATTTTTTCCCCTCAGTTACCCACCATAAGCTTTCACAAGCCAGGAGTCAGTAATAAGTGTCTGTAATGATCCAAATTCCTCCTGCTGAAATTACGTTCAGCATCAACCATTTAAAAGATTCCTAAAAGTTTTTCATGAGGGACTGATGTGTTAAAGTGAACCTGGAAACTAGCACTATTTATTTTCCTGCAAAAAGAATATAAAATGCTTTATCACAAACCTGTTTCTTTGGCTTTTTTTGGTACAGCTGTAAGATTTTCACAAAAATTGGCTTTTGATTTTTTTGCTTTTTGTTCCAGCAGCCTTGATATTCAGGGTGGATTGTAAAGATATAAAAATAAAACATTTTGTGAGTTTAAAGAGTATTATTTTGGTAACATTTACAATTTAAGGGTGTCAATAAGATATGCCTAGTAAGTATGAAAAATATTGCATTCAGAAAAATATCCTGCATCAATTAATGAAATAGGTCTTACTCATTTTCATTTGGTACTTACACAAAAAAGATGGATTTGGTTGAATTTCCACATGCATAGCAATAAAATCATGTAATTTCTAACCTAGTGCTGTAATAATTATTGAGTGCATATATGGCCACAGTACTTTGGCACCTGGTTTGACAACTTTCAGTTTCCATTCTAATAAAGAAATTGACTTAAATGTAAAGTTTATGAAGTGGGTCAGCTTTTGGCACTTAAAGTCACAGTATTGTGATCTACTGGCCCTGTAATCAAAAGCCAAGAAGTTTCAATTGAGCTTCAGAAGTCTGAACAGCCTAAAGTTTTCCAGTAATCATTTACCTTTCAACAATTCAAGTTGTCATATTACAAGACATTAGAACAAAATGCTGGCAACCCTACATTTATGAGTTCTACATCAATGCTGTCCAGTTCAGAGCTCAGCTGCAATTATAACCCCCTCAGGGGAAACACCAACTGGGTAGGAAGGCTTACTGATTAGTTTGAGACCTGCAGCAGTAAACTCCTGGTTAAATGTTGAAAATGCCACAGAAGCAAATGAAATCAAGTGTAAATCAATAGGATATGAGATCCTTAAAAGTCACTAATTGTGGTACAATGAAAGTCAGTTCAAGTCAGTTTTGCAAATATCCTTTAATGAAATGCAATTTTACAAGAACAGTTACAAAAACATGAAAATGCTTTATTTATAAACAGGAACAAAATAGAAGAGTGCTTTGCTGATAGAAACATCTGTCTCCATTAAGTAAAATCATGCAGGGGTCTCCACAGGAGAGGTTGGCTTCACATGCTAAGGGGGAGGGGGAGAGCTTTTCACCATCAAGCCAGAGCAAAACTGTTCCTGCACAATTTTGTCTCCTACATGCTGATCACTTACCTCTTCTTGCTCCTGACTGCCACTGCTAGCATCTTCACTACCACCAAGCACAGTCTCCTGTTTAGCTTTTTTAGCGTCGCTATAACTTGCAGGACTCTCCTCTGGTTTCCTCTGCACAACAAATGAGAAGCCATTGTACCAGTCACTCATCTCATCCCATGCCTTTACGTACAAGGTAATTTGGAGATTATCGTGCATCGGAAAGCATGTGGAAAGTCACAAGTAGGACTAACCTTTTTCCTGACAAGGTGGGAGATATCTGATGCAGACACAGAGGCTCCACCAGCTGATGTGGTTGCCTGAAAAACACTTCAGTCTGGTCAAAAATGCCAACATTTTACCTACACAAAGGAAAACGGGAAAGTGGACAGCAAATATTTATGGTATACATGCTTAAGGAACTCAAGTTCCATTACAAAATACCTCACTCAAGGATTTGATTCTGGGACCCAAGTCCAAAGCCAGCAGCTATAACCATTATATTACATGCTGTCCTTTACATTTTTAACTCAAGTTATCTGCAGTATTTCTCACTTTACAAGAGGACCAAAAAATCTTACCATAGAAGATGTAGTGCCACCATTTTTAGTTGTGAATCTTGAACATCCTGCCTAAAAAGAAAATTAAAAATCATACTACCAGTTATGAACTGAAGTTCTTGGGGGGAGGGGTGTAAAAAATTGCTTATAGTAAATAGTATAAAACTATGGGGCAGAAATGTGCCACACATTCCTGCTATGGATCAACATACCAGTGTCTGCTGGATGGCTTCTGAAGAAATAACTGCAGCCTTCTGGCTCTCTTGGGCATCTTCTACCTTTTCTCTGATGTCAGGCAACAGCTGTTTAAGCTCGTCCATTTCCTTTTGCTCCTCAACAGTACTCTCTGCCTCTTCTGCATTATCAATGACCTCTTGGAGTGTCACTGTAGAAGGCATGAAAAGTAAACTCCTTTCCTTCAGAACAATTACTACATTTCACAATAAACAAGTAGTGCTTGAACTGTGCTCCTAAACCTCCATATTGAGAACAAAGGATCAGCCTGAAACCTGAACATAAAACTCACATGAGAACTATTTAGAGCTGTATCCAGCTATCCATATTTTTGGTCATCTGGACCCTTGACAAACAGTACTAACAATCTTTAATAATTTTTTTAATTTTGAAATTTTAAAACCAACTGGCTGCTTGTAGACCATCCACCTCAAGATCTTCTATTTCCAAATAAACGTTGAACACAGGCAGTTGAAGCTTCATTTACTCCTTACCAAGGCAACTCTCAATGACCTGAACTGAGCTATTAAAGTGCTGGATGGCTTCACTGTACTTGTTGGTATAGCCAAATGTCAGCCCGAGCTGGTAGTGCGTTTCTGCCAACATCCGGCTATGGGGTAGAAGGTGTTTCAGCTGAATGGCAAGGCATTCCTGGAAGTCCTCCAGAGCCTGGCTGTAGTTACCTAAAGAATGCAACAGAACTGGTCGTTAACTGCTTACATTTCATTTTCAGAATATCCCATCAGACTAACCAATTCTATAATTTGGCACCATCAACTAGTTTTCAGGTATGCAGGTAAATTGTACTTTTGAGCATGCCATTCATGTGTTACCATTACTTACCAGATTCTACACTTACTTCCCCCAGCTTGAGGTGGGCCTGTGCAGCCATCAACTGGTCTTCATTGTTTCCTTTCCTTCAAGTCAACATTTAAAGTAAATTAGGGACTTCTCTTCATGATTTTGAAGTCAATGATATTAAAGCTAGATGTAAAAATCTTTACCTTTTGTAGATTACTTTGGCAACTTCTAACATCTCCCAGGCCAGCTGCAGGTTCCCTACCTCTTCCTCATTCTCCTATGACAGGTGAGGATGGGAATTTAAAGCACGTCAGAATCATTTATGTACAAAACCAGATTTTTAAGGTTTAAAAACTTTACATTGTCTTCAGCAGCATCATCATCCCCTTCAGCTTCATTGTCACCATCGTCATCATTATTATCCTCTTCTGAAATATAGGCAGCCTGTCAAATATTTGACTAACAACCAGCCTGGTATCCAATTAATAACCTAAGTCCAATACCAAAAACAACCCATTAGGATAATACCCAAGAAATTACTAGTTGCACCATACTGTATGGGGATTAAGTTGGTAGTGAGCCTTGTGTACATGTTTTCTAAGCCATTTCCAGGCTTCACTAAGTGAAATTATTCTTCTTCATCTCAAGTGACTGTCCAGCTCCATTTACCTCCACCTTCCTTCATTTTCAAAGCCTCCTCCTCCTCCTCCTCCTCCTCTCTGGGTTCTTCTGATGGAGTCTTTTCCTCTTCTACAAGTGCCCCTTTCTCCCCATTTTGTTCTTCTGAACTCGTTTCACTGCCTTCAGCTGTCATTTCATCCTTTAGGGAGACTGCACAATCTTCCACAGGGGACTTTTGATCATTTTCTTTTTCTTCACTAGCCTCACTTTCCTTATCACCATTTTCCATCTTTAACATCTCCATTTCCCTCTTTGACATGGCATCAAAGATTTGCTCCTGAAGTTCAACCCTGGTTTCTTCTGAAAAACAAGGAAAAAGGGCACAAAACCAAGATTAAAAAGTTACTATAGCAGCCTAGGCACTGGCAGCCCTCCCTACACCAGTCTATGACAGTGATAGAGTCTACTTAAAGGAACAACAGCCTTAAAAATATTCACATCAGACAATGGGAACAGCACTCATAAAATAAAATTTGGTGTTTGTTTGAGGAAGGGGCAATGTCGGATCCACACACATTTAAAAAAATTAAGTGCAGTCACCCATACACTGAGGGAGGGACATACAAGTTCAGACATCAGTATTTTTACACCAACCATCGACATCATCTGTACTTTCAACTTTGGAGTCATCTAGCTTTTTCCCCTCTTCAGCCTTTTCCTCTGGGACCCCATCCAGAGCGTTCACCAGGACCGTGTTCTCCAACCTGAAAGATCCTACTCATTTAGTTAAAGTTGTTTCATAAGACCCAATATTAAACAAGATTAATGGTCCACACTTGAATTTACTTAATTAACTACCCCATCAAACCTTTAGTCCTTATGACATTCAAGAGTCCCAAAAAAAAAAAAAAAAAAAAAAAGACTGAAACCTAACTTTCAAGATGCTCTAGTGTTACAACCTCAGTGAAGCACAAGCTCTCTGAGCTCTTGGTATAAATTTTATACCAAGACAGTGACTTAATGCAGTTAGAGAAACTTAAGGGTTACAAATGACAGAATTAGAGTTGATCACAAGGGTGGCTGTGTCCAGAACCCAAAAACATTTAAGCCTTCAGGAAAACCTTGCAAGTAAACAAATGCAAAATAACCATCTACCTGGCCAGTTCCAGTAGAGCCTTGCCATAGAGAAAGAATGCCTCTGCACACTCATCAGCTGTGTCCCCATATTTCTTGGCTCTAAATTATAGAAAGTAGGTTAACATCCCCATGCATCACAATTGAAGTGTGTCCACTTGTTGGCTACATTTTGTGCACTGTCATCCAGGAGTGCTGGAGCTATTAAGTCACTTAGTGTAGCACTGACAAATATGAAGGACTATTAAATGGCTTCAGCACATGTCAGTCCAGCATGCTGCAGAGGGGTCAGGGTACTCACAGCATAGCACATGCCTCCTGGAAGACATTCACCGCCAACACCACATCACCCATAACCAAGTGCCTCTTCGCAGTCCCAAGGAGCTTCTTGGACTTCTCCACAACTGCATCAGAACTGCACATTGGTGGCCAGCAGTTATTACACTGCTTTTACAACTTCATTCAAAACATATTTCAAACTACATAGTAATTGAGTCAGAATGTACAACTATTTCCCATGTTTACACTTCCTCAGAATTCCCAGTGGTATTTCAGGAATTAATCATTTTTCTGGTCGAGCAGGAAAGCCGTTTTAAGTAAGTGCTCGCGCACGACAGTCGGCAGGGGGCGAGCGAGGCTCACCTGGGCGAAAGGCTCGTGGAGCAGCACGGCTTCTCGTCCATGCTGGAGGAGGAGGAGGAGGAGGAGGGTACAGCGACACAACATAATATAATAGAGCATATTCTTTACCCAATATGACACTTGCAATCAGCAAAATATGGGCTTTTAGCTACTAACCTCAACTGGCCACTCAAAGTTATAAAAGCAGCAAACATAGGCAGCAGTGGTGTACATACTACTTCATACAGTTCGGCAACAAAAACGAGCCTAACATGCTTTCGTAGGAAGAAATTCGAGTTCTTTCTCATAAAAAACAAACCCGATGGCCTGAACGTCAGTGGAGTTGCAGGAAGCCACCACACAGTTTCAATTATTCACTGAGTAAGAGAAAACTGTCGCATTTGAGGTTCCAGCTGAGCCAAGCGCCGGCTCCCGCAGCCCAGTCCTCCCGCCAGAGGGTCGCCTTTCCAGCGCGGCTCAAACGCCGAACACAGTTTCGCCAAACACCCGATGAACGCTTCAAGTCCATCGCTCGCATACAAGGAAACGTACTTCAAAACACAGAAATTGACTGGTATACCAGGGAAAGCCTCTCTGCGCGTCACCTGAATGAGCACAGTCCAGCCCCCACGGCAGAGTAGTACGCTGCCCACTCCCCATAAACCACTTCGTGGAGAACCGGAGTTCTGACCAACTTCGGTAACTTGTGCTGGCTGCACTCCTCACCTGTCTTTGTTTAAGGGGGCCACACACTCCTCTGACATACTTGTTAAACAGAACAGCCAACTACGTTCAACTTTTTCCCTTTAAAACCTAAATAAAATTTAAAAAGGTAGCCAGTGCTGTGTTCTGACGCTGAGAGAAAAGATGGCAGAATTCTGTCTTTATCTTCCCAGTAATTCAGTTGGCGCCTTTAAATACGGACCGTGCACTCACTTCCGGTTAACTCTGACCCCAGAATAAAACGGAAAAGGCAGGAGTTGGAATTCAGGAGCCGCGCAAAAACCTCCAGCTGTTGGAGCACTCATATCCAGACGTGCGCAGTACGGTCTAAATATTTCCTATGTTTTTCTCTTTTTTTGTCTTCAACATCTCACTTATCTCTGTAACAACAGTTAGGAAACCTGGTAAATAAATCTCAGCGATGGCGACGATATTTCACTGATACCTTTCTAAAGATAAAGGAAACTTCTAGGTGTTGATTCTTCCCCGTCTCTTATCAGGTCTGAAAGGTCTGGCTGCTCTTGTCTTTTAATACTGTCCAGAAGGTGGCGATAATGTGCCCTCATTTGGCTATGAATGCAGTATCCAGAAGGGGAAACAACTATAAAGTAAATTTTATTTGGCTAACGGAAACAGAAAGAGTCATTTGAACATTTGGAAAGTAAAAAAAACAGGCATACCGAAAATACCTGCAGGATGGCTTTTGTTATCTTAATTAAACTTTTAAATCTGCATTTTTAATATCCTACACTGAAAATGCATGTGATATCATCATTACTAAAATGTTACAGTATGGTATAGAATAACTGTAGCAGTTAGTGTACATCCTGAGTCCTGAGTGTTCAGACAGACAGCAAAAAGCAGAAGTCTTTTTTTCACTGAATAAAAAATGCTGTTTCATTCTGTCTGAAACTGTCACCATGACTCATGAGATTCTGCCATCTTGTAACACAGAACAGCAGTTTTATGAGGCTGTCTTGGTACTGAACAAGCAATGTGCTTAATACAATGAAATAAAGTCAATACTGTCACTGAAAAATGCATGCAGAATTGTGCAATTGATTATATTCAGAAACTAACAATGGACATTATTAAAGCTAAACAATTTGTTAAATGTTTAATTATATACAATATGTTTGAATATATAATTTATAAAACTAAAAAGTTCTCAGAAGTTTTATAATACATTGAGAAAAATGCTTGGACTATTAATGTACAGCAGCAATACAAAGTTTGCATAAAGTTGCTGGTAACTGGTCGTTTTTTTCCCCCAAAGCAAGTAGAAGTTTTAGCAGAAAATCAGCAGAGATCTTTCCAGCTCTTTTGCATCAGGGATGCAGGACACATGTAGGTCACCTTTCTTTCACATTTCTGTCCAAATCTACCCAATTAAATTTTGCCCAGTCCACAAATTCATTTTCCTAAAATATATGCTATATGGTGTTGTAGACCATGATGTCATCCTTATTTCAGTGTGGCAGTTTGGCCTCCGGGTTCTCCCACAGGCAGCCCTCCATTTAAGTAAGTTTCTTAGGTTGTGGCCCAGAGGGCTGTCATTGAGATCATGTGAACATGCTGTAACAGCCTGCTGTGGAGGGACACTGTCCACTGATAACTGCCTAACAGAGACATTTATAAGCAGGTCTGGACTTGACACCTTTGTGCACCATAAGCAGTGACAGAGGCCTTAGGAGGTTATTTCTCATAGATTCTACTAAGAGGGACCCTTTGAGTTAAACAAACAAACCTTCTTGTTATTATATAAAGAAGAACTGTAAATAATAATAACAAGCAGTGACTCATTTTTAAATTGTTTCTTAATTATTTTTATAGACTGTAATGGGTACCATTTAATCTTGAGAAAATGCTGCTGTAGAGTCCAGCAAAAGTGTGTTCACCCCAGACACCAGAATCTTTATATGAGAGTCCTGTTAAATATGAGTTTTTGGATAGAATATCTTTTTATTTTCAGTCACATTAAATTACTTTTAATGTAGTTCAAGGTTGTAAATTAATCAAGGATGTGTCTATCATTTACCTTTTGAAAGCTGTAAGTGGCCAGAAACTGAAAAACATTCCAAAGACTTGGGATCAATCAGTCAATGGTTGTAATTGAGTAGAATGTTGTAGAAATGACTTTTTTATTTTCAGTACAAAGACTGAATTGATCAAAAACGTCTTAGTTTTTATTCATTATATCTTTATCCACATTTTTTCTGAATGTAACCAGCAAATAAATTTAGGGACATCTGTATTACTAAACTTCTATTGATTTTGCATTAGTGGTAAAACTGACTGAATTATAAACAAATCAACTTATGAATGAATTTCTGGTCCAAAATGTTTTAGTAAATTGATAAATTAGTGTATGTGGAACAATACATCAGTCCTTTTTTCCTCACTGGAAGTCAGGACTCTAGAGAGGAACAGAAAGTAAACACAGAGGTAGAAACAAACATGATACTTCATACTTAAGGCCTGTTTAATTATAAGCACTATATATTCATGGCTAACAGAGCATACTCTTTTTTTCCTTGTGCACTGCATTCACAAGAAGCAAAATCAATGACATAAATGGGTACAGTCTTAGACATAAAAGAAAAAAATAATAGTTTACTTATTTTTATTACCTTACTGTCAACTCATGTATCTGGTCCACAAGGTCATAAGTGAGCCATTACAAACTTTATTCTCATTTGCTTTAACAAACATTCTGCTGAGAACCAAACCTATATTTAAGGCCCATATTTACTATCTGCCAGCTTCACAGAACACAGCACACTAAATACTACATCTGTCAAGTTTTTTTTTTTGCATAAACTGAATTGCAATAATTCTCACCTTGAGATACTTGAATACAGACTGAAAATATATTGTAGAAATGACCGTACAGCAGTTACAATTTTGTGCATAGTGGATTTTTACTGTTTTCTGTATTCTTTGTAAAAAAAAATAGACTTAAATGATAAATAGAATCCAGATTCTGCTTCATACTGCTTTGCATTATTACTATCCATTAGCTTGTTTTTGTTTTCTAGTATGAGTAGATAAGTATGGATATTTTGCTCAACACTGCTTGGAATACTCCTGCAATTTAAAATTCAATAATAGGAGAAATGAAAAACATTTAATTTTAATCAGAGCATTTAAAATTCTAATGCAAATCCCCATTGAGCACAACAACAAATGGTTGCTTCTCATGCTTAGAAACCTGTGTTTTTTAAATGAGTAAAACATTAGAAGCCTTGGCTTCTTTTATCTGTAGCCTACATCTGTGCATTTAATAAGTTCTTTGTCTGCACCTCCACTTATCTGAGCCCTTCATCTGGTCTCCATGAAGATGAAACCACTGGTTTGCACTACTAGAGAGGCAGGATCAGAATATGCATAACAATATGTTTTTCTGGAAGCCCAAGGTGAATTGAACTCCAGTGTGGCACAAAATATAAGTAGGCTCTGTGTATGTTATAAACAATAAATTCAGTTTAGCATTTCGCAATTTCTTTTGTCATCCACCATGCAAATGTTGAGCCAAAGAGGAAATAGTTACACTTGGATTATTGCAACATTTACATACTATCATGTAGCATGTTTACATTTCGAAATACCACAGCTTCTACAGTATGAAGGCATGATTTAAAGAATCACGTAGCCTGCACTCCTGATTGCTGAAGCAGGGTGCCCTTTTCTAGTTGAAAAGAATTCAGGCTTTGAGAATATGTTTTTTGTTTAACAGTATACTGGATTGTTTAACTTTGCTATTCCATAGTTGTTCAAGGGTGAATAAAAGCTGGTAAAAAAATGCAAAGTCATTCCACATAACTTGACAAGCGAAGAGGCGAGATACATCTGTGGCGTTTCTACTGTACGTCAGAGGAAAGTGGAACAAGGCGGCCCGCCTGTGATATCGCGATAATTCCGCCTTTATAAAAGAGTGGACAGCGAGAGTTGGCAACGTCGGCGACTCGTTCGGATTTCTGGTGTAGTATTTCATCTCCACCAAGTAAGTAAGTAAATTAGTTAATTAATGAGTTAATTTAGGTGTACATGCTATTTTTCGCTGACATACTGATTTTATCTTTTGAAATATTGCGTATATATTTGCATAACGTAAAAATGAACAATTTTAGATACTTTTTTCATTGTGAACTTCACTTCTTCTGATTTCTGTTTTGCGGCGGTTCTCAAGTTTAGCGCACTGTAATTATGCTTCACTTGTTGCATAATGGTGTGGGGGAAAAGAAGAACAAAGAAACTACACTATTTCCTGAAATTCCACGTCCTAAAATGTGTAAACCAGCTTTGGATGTAGTGGAAATATTAAATTGAATCAACATCAGTTACCTTAATGTTTTTAATAACCTAAGTTATATTTTGTTTCATTTTCATTTGTGAGGTGAACCGGAACAGTGACCGGTCCAGTAGGTTGTCACTTGATGTTCATGTTTTCTTCTGGTGTCAGTTTGACAAAACATTTAATTTAGCAGGTTTCCGTCAAGTAAACATCACTTTCCAATACGACTGCGCTGACTTAACTATGTTATTTAAACTTAGCCGTGTGGCGTGTGTTTTCTTTTTTTGGCGAATGTGGTATTTTTAAAATGATGATGTCGCAAGCGTGTCCTCGGACCCACAGTTAGTTCTCAGTCATGATTTGTTCGTCGCTGTAGCCACCTGGCGTCTCACACTGTTGTGTGGTTGTGTAGAACGTAGTGAGCAATGATGAGCGTTTCACCTGAATACATTTTTCTTTGTATATACAGTGTCGAAAACTGTGCTAAAATCTGCGTTTTAATTGGACTTGGACGTCCTTATAACCGATATTTTATGGTGCATTTACTAACTAACTTTAACGGTTCTTCAGTCAAGGTAAAGATGGCTGCTGGAAAAGCTCATATTGGGAAACTGGCTCCTGACTTCAAGGCAACAGCTGTAATGCCTGACGGCCAGTTTAAAGACATCAAACTCTCCGATTACAGAGGTATGACCACATCCATACAGAAGCTATTATTATTATTATTATTATTATTATTATTATTATTATTATTATCCATTTAATGGCTGTTTTTTCTCTAAAGTGACCTATGACATTACGCTGTTCAAAATTATTCACCCATTTATACAGCTACTTATTTTTATATTATTATTATTATTATTAGTAGTAGTAGTAGTAGTAGTAGTAGTAGTATTACTGGTGCAGTTGATGGTTAGTATTGGCGGTACTACAGCAGAAGCACAGACTCAGCCCTAGTTTCCCATTAAAGCCGATGCTATAGCCCTATACATCTGCCCAACACTGTTAATGGGTTTCTTGAAGAACAAATTAAAAACTTTTATTATTACAAAGTGAACTGCTAATGAATGTGAAATGAAAATTCTGAAGAACAATGCTTAAAAGGTTTACCTTTCAGTTGTCAATGCTTTTAATGACTAAGCTGTGACCCATCAGTGCAGAATGTTGCTCTTAAGGGTAAAGTAATCTATTATTAAGATTGACAGTTGACTTTTTTGTCTATAGGAAAATATGTAGTGTTCTTCTTCTATCCACTGGATTTTACTTTTGTCTGCCCAACTGAGATCATTGCCTTCAGTGATGCTGCAGAAGAGTTCAGGAAGATCAACTGTGAGGTTATTGGTGCTTCTGTGGACTCCCACTTCTGCCATCATGCCTGGTATTTTGTAATCTACATAGCTTTTCTTCTGAATAGTGACTATTTATCGTAATATTTTGTATTATTCACAGAACACTAAGGTAACCACTGTAAACCAGTGTCAGTGCAGTGTATAATTGTTTGAAGGCCTAAGACAAGAGTCAGACAAATATCCCCTGCAATCCTGCAATAGTCCTGTAGGTTTAGGTAAACACCTGAATGATTTATAATTAATTAATTAATTGTTTGGATTGAAAAAGAATTTTTTGTGGTTAATCTACTGAGTAGCATTGACCCAGTAAAGTAATTATACATGTCTGGTGGTTTTTTTTTTTTTGGAAACTTCCTGGTTAAATTAGACACTTTGTATTAAAATGTACTCACTACATTTGTGTTTGTGAACTGAATTTTTTAATCTTTTATTTTCCAGACACCAATTTAAGTCTGATTAATGCATGCTTTTGCAGCCTTGTTAATAAATTGCAATGTCATCTAACAGGATTAAAACACCACGTAAGCAGGGTGGTCTGGGTCATATGAAGATTCCACTGGTGTCCGACACGATCCGTACCATTTCCAAGGACTATGGTGTGCTGAAGGAGGATGAAGGCATTGCTTACAGGTGAAGGCAGTAGATATTGTGGTTCTACACTTGAAATATTGTAATATTGCTCTATTGTCTATAGATCCTGAACGACTTGTTCAAAGATAACTTCAGTTAGGTAATAAAGGGCAGTTTAAATTTTTTTTTTTTTTTTTTTTTTTTGGTAGGTATATTGCAGGTGTTTCAGGTTTATTCAGTTTGAACAACCATGTGTTTGTTTGTAATTAACTAGCAACGTGTTACTCGTATAGTTTTACTGTTTTATTGTTCAAAAATATTTCAGGGGTCTTTTCATTATTGATGACAAAGGGATCCTGAGGCAAATCACCATCAATGACCTTCCAGTTGGTCGCTCTATTGATGAGACTCTGCGCCTGGTGCAGGCCTTTCAGTTCACTGACAAGCATGGAGAAGGTACTGTGTCAAAGTAGAAACCTAACTGAAATCTTTAAACTAAATGACCAGTGAATACATGAAATTTAGAAAAGCTGCTCAGTTCAGAGCACTTAGAATGTCACGCAAGTTCATATAGGGAAACTGATGCCTTGAAGAAGGTTTTTTGAGAGTGAAGATATGTTATTGTAAACCTAATGTGTTACTGTTATTTTGATCCAAAATGAATTAATCCTTAAAACAATGACACCTCACCCCAGTTTACATTTGGTATCCTTTCCTAAAAACCAGAATCGGGAAAATGTAGATAAGGAGCCTAATATTTTAAATGGGAAGAAAAATATGCTCCCCAAATACCATTAAAATGCTGTAAAACACTTATAGAACTAACAAACAATTGTTATTCTCTTAGTTTTTAGATTTTTTTTTTTTTTTTTTGTTAAAAATTTTATGTCAAAATAAGGCTGGGTATATCATTGGGCTTAAAAGACGTTATATAAAGAGCTCCAAATTTAAACAATTTTTGTTGCAAAAACCAAAACGTATTTGGAGGACCTAAATAGTGAGTACATATTCCAAAAGATAGGTGTAATTGCTGTTTTTGTTTTGTTTTTAAATATACTAGCTGAGCCCCGCAGCATTGCCCGAGTCAGAAATTGGAAAACTAAATGGCAACAGCACATTATATATCCCTGAACTGTATTATCAGAAAGTGTTGCATTGAGTAAAAAAGTATTGTTGAACATGCAGACACTGCAGAGAGTGACGTTCTAGTCATAGTCAAGTAGAAAGGATAAAGTAATAATATATACAGTTATAGGCCACTTTATTAGGAACGCCATCACAATACTAGTTAGTATATCCCCTCATAACAGCCTGAATTCTTTCTGGCATGGTTTCAACAAGAGAGAGAGACTGTTTTACACTTACTATGAAATGTGACTTCCACAGTGTGCCCTGCTGGATGGAAGCCGGGAAGTGACACCATCAAGCCTGATGTCCAGAAGAGCAAAGATTTCTTTTCAAAACAGTAATAGGTGGACACAAAGCTGCACCATACTTTAGTATTTATAATGAAGATGCTTATTACAGAAAATGTTAGCTTATCTTTTCAGGCCAAAAGTGTGAACATGTAGCGTATATGTTGGGTATAAGTTAGCTGGTTCATGATATAACACAGGCCAATAAGGTCAGTGTGTGGTTAAATTTAATGTAATATTGATTCAGATGTGTAAAGTTAGCTACAAGGTTTTTTTTAGATGTTTGCCAGATGACTGGTGTAGGAAAAAAAAAAAAAAACTTTATCTGTAGTTCTAAATTAATGTGTAAAAATGCTCTTTTACCAATGTTGACACATTAAAGAGGAATTCCTTTTGTGAAGAACTTGTGTTTTTTCTTTTACAAAGTATTTTTGTGTTGTCTCCCTGTTTGTTTGGTGTATTTATAAATAGTTGTCCACTTTTGTTTGCCAAGTATCCTCCATGTGAATCCGTCTTACACGTTCATGTACACAGGTTCTAACCTGTGTGGCACAATAGAAACAAACTACTGTACTAAACAGCTTTAAGAACTTTCCTTATGAAATAATGCATTTTTAGTTTAATGATGGTATTCATGTTTCTGCTAAATTGATCTGGTTCATTGCACTCAAAGTGTACTTGGGTGAAGTCTTTTGGTAAACATTGTACTTGTTTTTATGTTATACACACTTAAGACGCTATTTGCTCTGACAGATTCACCAGTTTCGTCGAAGAGGACCGCGCGCGCGGATCTCGCGCTCGAGATTTCGGCGAGTGAAATGTTACGTCAGGAGCGTCCTACTCTTCGGCACTTCAGTATTTGTACAGTATATACTTAAAAGTGTCAAAACTAAATAAACTTTTCTGTCCAGTTAATTTGCAAATACTCTCAAATGGCCACCGCGGGAAAACGGCGAAAGTCGACAAGACGGGACAGTGTGGTGGTAACGAATACTAGTTACTAGTTCTAGAATACTAGAACACTAGTTGTGTTTTATGTTGACATTGATGCTCGTGGATTATAGCTGTGGTTAAGGAAAACTGAGCATTTAATGGCGGATGTTTGTTATACATTCAGTGGAAAAGTCTGTTTGAAAACGAGCTGAGGACACAGGAGCGGTCCGAGGTATTCGTGAAGCAGATGGTGGCGCTCGCCGTGTCGTCCATCACCTACCTGCGCGGTATTTTCCCTGAGGAGGCCTACAGGGCGCGTTACCTGGAAGGTGGACTGCGCTGTAAACCCGTATCAGTCCTCGTCATGTTTATAAACGTGTCATAATTTTACTAGCAATAACACTGAATGGAATTACACACAAGCTATAGAAGACGTTTGTGTTTTCCAGATTTATGCATTAAAGTTATAAAGGAAGATAGTACAGCACGTGGAGCTTCCAAAATTGTCAAATGGTAGGTTTTGTGCATTCAGTTTTATTTCAATGTAGTTACTGAGAAAGGAATGAATAAAAATGTCTTCAATTTCTGTTTGAAGGATGATGGGGTGTTTTGATGCATTGGAGAAAGGATATGTAAGTGCTGCTTTACAAAATTTTCAACATGGCATTATAAACTACTAATTTCTAACCTTGATACATAATATTTCAACAGCTTCATATCCTGTTCATTGGGGTAAGTGTTTCAGAAATAGTTTTCAGGTTGTGATGAGATTGTAAAGTGTAAATATTTCATGAACTTAGACAACATAAATATGTATTTTTAAAGGCCTAAATTTCTTGGTAGAATTCTGCCACTTATATTCAAAACCTCTTCCAAACCACAGGTACACACCAATCCAGATGACCCAAATGTAAGCTTTCTAGTAAAAATATTCACATATATAAGGGGTTTGTGAGGTTTCATGGACAGCATTTTTCAGTTAAATTAATTTTTCCATTTTATAGCTTTTTTAATTCATTATATAATTAATGGAGAAATGAAAATGTTTTCAAACCATAGAAACTTTAATTTGGAATAATGGACCACTGCCATTTCTCTACCTGCAGTATATCATTGAATCTTACCAGTTTAGATTCAAATACACAGGAAAAGGACCACAGGTGGATATTGCGAGGTAACCCAAATGTTTACTTTAACTCTCAGTGTTCCTTGTGATCTAATCCTGTGATTGAAGGAATATTCTGTTTTGTATTTTAAGAAACAAGAATGTTGAAATGCAGATAACAATAGAGGACATTAAGCAAGCCTCAATGCTCCTGGTCCGGAAGCTGTTCCTCGTCATGCAGAACCTGGATATTCTTCCGAATGATGTTTTTCTCTCAATGAAACTGTATTACTATGATGATGGTAAAAACCAACTACCAGTAATGATATAGATTTGTCTGTATTGGTTTAGAATGATGATGTACATGTACAGAATCAGTAATTTGCTCAAAGAATAACATGATTCTTTCAGAATAGACTTAAAGGAGAGTTTCAGCAATTTTTGACTTCAGGGATATTATTATATTTTGATTTCCATGTAGTTTAATATTTAACTCAGTCAAACTACTAAGATTCATGGTTTGCTCTATAATGCAAGTTGAGATCTCTCTTTGATCAGTTAGTATGATGTAGTTTAATTATCTAAAGTATAACAATTTGTACATTCTTGGTAGTTTTCATATTTATACAAAAGAGCACAAAGAAAGACATGTACAGTGACAGTGGAAGAGATTTCAATTTTCAGGATCTTACCTTTCTGTTCCTCTTTTCCAGTGACACCCTCTAACTATGAGCCACCTGGATTCAAGCAGGGAGAGTGTGACACTCTGTGGTTTGAAGGGACAGCAGTCCACTTCAAAGTGGGGGAGCTGCAGACTCCCTTCCACAACTTCAAGGTTCAGGTTGCAGCAGAGCACAACCGAGTTGAGAAGCTGCAAAAAGGGAAACACCTGCAAGAAATCAATGAGACCTCAGAGAAACACTTTGTAAACCTGGCAAAGATGAAACTCAGTAGGATGGTATGCAATAACATTTCTGAATTCATATGATAAAAAGTGTATACATATTCCTGCTTCAAGTTATAGTTATACTGCATTGCTACAAAACATGCAAAGTAATAGAAAGAAAAAAGATAGGATATTAATTTTGCAAAATGAACTGACTGAACAAAATGTGAGCTTTAGACAATCAGCCCTTGCTTTAATAATAATGTTTGACGAAATGGCTTTCTTTTACTGTACCAGGATCCTGACACATGTAAGGAGGAGGATCTGTCATCTGATGACGGTAGCTCTCAGTTTAATTACATTTTATAATGAAAATTCCTAGAAAATATTAGTGCTATTTATATTTATGTGATGTTGCTGAATGTATTGCAGATTACTCTAACATAAACATAACATAAATTTGCAATGGCATTCTTCTCAATTAGTAGATTACAATTTTCCTTTGAGTGATAAATTTTGCAATGTAGATACTTGCAAGTACCTTTGGGATAAACCTGTACATGCTGCACTTAAAGAAAATCATAATGCTTTATACCAGGCATATTGAATGTAGCCATTCCTTTGTTTTCTTTGGATTTTAGAGTCTGCAGTATTCAAGAAACCTAAAAAAACAAAAACAAGTGTAAGAAAATACTATTAAAATATGTCCCTTATGATAAAAACAAGTAGTTACAAGAAACAGACATGGTAAGTAAAATCAGTTAAGTTCAGCCTTGCTTCACAATGGACATCAGACAGTAATTTACATAAAACAGGATAACTAGCCATGAACATTCTACGAGACTGACACAGAAATGAACAAATCTTTATCACAAGTGTTTTGATGAATGTATGATATAAATAGAAACAACTGTGCAATGATAAAAATTAAATTGAATACATTTTCCCTAATCTTTAAAAGTTCAAGACAGCGCTATGGGATGTAAGTGAAGTTAAAGAACAACTGCTCAGAAATGTTAGCCATTATGTAAAAATACCTTTTCAGGCACTGGCATTTTGATTATGTCTTTTACATGCTAAACTAAGCAATTATTTGTCCCTTTTAAAAACAGAAGAAACACAGCTACCCAAGAGGTGGCTCAAATGACTAACCCATAACAATTCATTATTGTTCATCATTAATTTATTATTGTTTGTATTCAACTATTGGTGGGAGTAATTGTGCAGTAACTTCAATGACTGTATATTAACAGTGGGAATTTTAAAATGAGAAAATTCACTGTAATTTATTGATTTGAAATTACATTGGATTGTTTTATATTTAATAAAAGGTGAAAAACAGTAAGTACAAAACAGAATTATCGATGAACACAAAATCTTAGCAAATGTAAATGCATTTGATTTAATATCAATATGTACTTACAAAATTGATACAATTTGTACTTGTCTATTATGTACAGACAAAGTCCATTCACAAGAAGTCTCCAATGAAAAGAATGAAAAGAGAACAATGAATATATTTGCATCCAGATGGGCACATGAGACAATTTGGATAAATACAACTCTGAACTACCCTTTGAATGTTTCTTCTACCAGAGAAGTCACAACTAAGTTGAAGTGCGTTTATCGCAAGGTGTTCAAGTTCAAAAACATTTAATTTATGTGTCAAAGCTGTATTCCTCAGGAGTTGGAAAAGAAGGATTACATACGTTCCTTCAGTTACATATCTTGAAATCTATTTAAATCTTCTTATGTTTTATGGTCCTTTTAAGGTCCTAATAATTGTCTTACAAATGCATTTCTTTGTATGGCCTGTCAATAGATGGAATGTCTCTCTTGTAGAGTATTTATCATTTGTAATACTGTGTATGACTATTTGGAGAAATAAAAAACTATTAAAAGTAAAAACATCAAATAAATCTAAATGTGTCATGAACACTCAGAGGCCTGAAGTTTGGTAGGACTCGAATGCAGAGTTTATATACAAAAGTGTTAAAGTGCAAAGGTGAGCTGTGCCATGATGGTGTAGGGGACTTGTAAAGATCTGAGTAAGCTGAAAGAAGGAGACTAGGAAAACACTGCAACTGGTGACTTGAGGAACACAGCTTCTGGAGACTTGAACTAACAATGAATACGCTGAAGGCAAATACTGGGGGACACAGAGCAGGCACCAGGGACACAAGAACAGTATGATTTGGCAGAAGAACTCAAACAGGTAGTGCAATACAAGGAGATGCACTGTTGTAGAATCTGCTACTTAACCCTTTTTTAAAGCCTAGGTTGCTGAATTTAAGAACTGACAGATTTGCATCAGCTGTGCTTGGATGGGCTGGGTTGCTTCTATAAGGATCTCTGCTGGTCTTTTGAACTGTGGCACATGACAAAATGCTTTCAAATTTTATGATTTGTTAGTATTGTTAATTGAAAATTGGTTCTGGTAGCATCAGAAGATAAACAAATATGGCATTTAGGCACCTCTGATGAGGATGTTATTTTAAATTCTGAGCAAAATTGTTACATAACATTCCTGAAAGATGCATTAATTACTGTAGCATAAGACTATATAATGAAATAAAATTTACAGAATCAATACCTTGTATTTTATCGCAGTCACCTGAACAGGAATGTTTGTAGTGTGAAATTAGCTTTTTCTTCACTACATGGTACATAAGGACTAAATGCTGTATTGATAGTTTGACAATTAAACTCAGATGTGTTTGCAAGGATGCTAAAACACACACATATACAAATACTTGGAATATGACTGCTGCAAAATAAATATAATATCCAACTGGTAATCAATGGAAGGGAAACAATGGTCAGACAGCACAACTGGTTGTCATACATCATCATCTGATTACAGTATCTTTTATGAGTATCTTTTATATAGTATCTTTTTTTATGAATGCCTTATTGGGCTTTTGGACAAGATTAAAGTGTAGCACTTAGATTTGATACCAGGAGACATAGAAGTGCAACTTTTCTAAAGCCCTTTCAAGAGCTGAACAGCACTTTGGTCTGGGTGTTGACATTGGTGGGGAGGATGAGAATTGTGGCAATGAACATTAAGTCGGAAATAATCACCATGATAACGGTGCTCTTGGCAGGGAAGAAGTTTCTAGTAGGACCAGTGAAGATGGGAATGCCAAAAGCACTTATTGCAATGGAGCTGAAACCAATTCCACCTGAGAAACAATTGAAGATGCAAGCCCAGGGAGAAACTGGGAAGAGCTCCTTGGAAGATGGATTCCCAGTGATGGAGGAGCAGCTTTCCCGGGGTTCTGCTGCAGTGATGCCAGAAGAAATAGATGACAAAACTGTGGAGGTGATGGAGATGAGTGCAGTGGACACAGCCAGGCCTGAGGAGATGACTCCTGTGGCTAGCAGGCTAAATGTAGCCCTGAAAGGGAACGCAAAGGAGGATTAATCTGCTTTATCCATGGGAGAAAAAGGATGCGATGAAGCTTACACACCACACACTTGCTGTGGAAAAGTAGAGAACATGCAGAGAACTCTCCTGACTGTGCTGGTTTTATTAAAAAGCTTGTTTTTGAAGTATTATGCTGCTACTCACATAGTGTGTATACAGGGAGTCTGTGGTTTGTGAATGTGAGCATCCAGACACACAACACAAAGACTGGTGGAAACTTGCAAAGCAGAGAAGGACAAGGGACTAAAACAGTGCAAGCTGGAGCAGCTGTGACGGACAGATAAGAGAATTATCACTATTAATGTATTCAAGTCTTTTGTCCACACCGAGGGAATCCGTACATTTCTTCAGCACCATGTTGACTTCTTGCTGGGATGTCTGCAATGAATTCGGGGTTTGAAACAGCCACAGGTAGTTTCAAGCATGTTTGCGCTCTGAGCCTGTGGCTCTTCATACATTGTGCTACCCCATGGGCTTTATTACCATAAATGGGAATAAAGGGTTTCTCTTTTCAACAACTCCCTTTTTGCCGGATCTGCCAGGGACAGGAGCATGCTGGAAAAAAATGTAAAAACATGGAATGCCACGATTGCTCAAAGGCTGGTTATTTTGCCAGGGAAGTAAAGGTAACGTGTACAGTAGTGAGAACCACCTGCCCTACTCCTGTCCTTTGTACAGGCCTTCCTATGCAGATGCCCTGTCAGACAGCAGAACGATTGTGGAGGAAGGCATGAGAGCACTCACTCTCTGAGAACAGGTGAAGGAGTAGGTGGAGCCCAAGATGGCAGTGGAGTTGGGGGCCCGAAGCAGACCCTGAGAATGCCGTGGAACAACAAGATTCCACTTATGCTCCAGCCCCTGGGGATACAGAGGAGGGAAAAGGAGGAGTCCACACCAAGGAGAAGGACAAAGAAGAAGGGCAATAAGGAGTCTGAGAAGTCAGAGGGAGACATTTTGCTGGCAGAGTCATCTTCTGACAGCAGCTAAGAGCGATCCCACTCACAAATCCTTGCTATCTGGAACAAGGACATCCTGATGCCATCGCCCATAAGCCCAGATGACCAATATGGAGGAGGAAACCCAGGTCCCAATGTGGAGGTGCATCCAGGGGAGTCTAGGGTTGATAATGTATTAGGAGTTGTTCAGGAAGGGGGAGAAGTTGAGATTTTGTAAGTGCATACTTTTAATGATGTTTTAAGATGTTTTATGGGATAAAATTTATCTAATATCCTTATGGGCAGTTTTAAGATTTTAACTCTGAACATCAGGGGATTAAGAAATGTTTTAAAATGTACCTCTGTTTTTAACCAGCTCACACTGTCACCCTTTAATATTTTGTTTTTGCTGGAACTTCGCCTTCAGGACCAGTGAGACATTGGAGCATAGGTGAGGTTCACTTCACAAGAGTTGGCATCATTTTTTTTGGTGACCAGGGCTTTGAAAATCTGAGAACATTTACAGTTATTCAGGGCCAGGTCGTAAGGCTGGATGCTGTATGGCCAAGTCAGGAGATTAGGGTAATCTGCATCCTTTTTGTATTAAAAATAGACAATTATTTGAGGTCATTTTTAACATTTCTTGGAGGATAAAGATATGCAAGTATTAAATATTTTAAAGGTTTCATTAAAAGATTTAATCTCATTGATGGGTTTAGAATATGCAGGCCCAGTCACCCAGCCATTACATGATGTAATAGCTGTGCCACATGCAGCTGCCTTAACTATATTTTAGCATGTCTCATGGTGGTTTTTAAGCAGGTTTCCTTGTCCCCCTTGTGGCCAACAGACTACATGGTCGTCGATGCTTTGGTTTAAACAAAAGCTCCAGAGTATGGAAGGGAGCACTAGAAGATGAATATATCACTTTTAGAGGAAACGAAACATAGGGACCTGTTTTATGAGTATTTTTAAGGATGGCTTGAGTTGAAACAATTTCATACATCTTCTATGGATTGGTGGGAAGCCACCGAATCTAGAGATAAAGTTATTACTGTTCAATATGTTGCCCAGCATAAAGCCAGGGAGCATAGAGTGATCTGCATAGTAGAAAAACAGTTGGACAAGGTTTGTGTATGGGGGGAGATTTTAATTATGAGAAGGCCATAGAGCTAAGGGTTAATGTTAGTGCCTCTTTATGTAGTGCCAGAGAAAGGAAGGTTGAAGAACATGAGAAATCTTGTATTTATTTTTTGGTAAGGTTAAGGAAGACTGGGAAGAGAGGGGTTTTGCCTCCCTCTGGAACCAGGAGGGCAAAACTTTTACAGATACATCCCAGATGCTGCAGGTTGCTTTGGATTTTTTTTAATTAAAAAAAAGCATTTTAAGGTTAGGAACATGGACCCAGTATTTGGAGAAAACTTTTTGGAGCGAGTGAAAGTTAACCTTCCAGGAGAGGACTGGGACCAACCTTGATGCACTCATCACTTTGAAGCAATTTTCTGAAGTGCTGAATAAGATGCGTCCTATATAGAGCCAGCTGTCCAGGCCCACCCAGTTGTGGATGGTCTGCTGATATCAGGTGGTGGTGGATGTGTGGTGAAAACAGCTCAGTACGTAGACAATACTACTTTGTTCGTGTGCTCAACCTTTAGCCTGACTTGGGCATTTGGTGAGGAATCGGGTGCTGCACTCAACCTCAGGAAGACCAGGGTCAAGTATTTTGGAGCATGAGGATCCACGCAGGATGCAGTGGGTGGGCTCTTGCTGTGTGAACAGCCCCCCACAGGGTGTTGGGTGTGAAGAGTGCCTGAGGATGGCGAGGTGGAAGATGGGGCAGTGGAAGGAGGGATCCCTGTCCTTTCTGAGAAAAGTGCTCATGATAAAGGTGGATGTTCTACTACCCTTTCTTACCTTAACCACTTACCTTACCCACCGTACTACCTGCACATATCTACCCTATGCTACAAGACCTGAAAAAAGGTTTTGTTAGAGGTGTGTTTGAATTAGTTTAGGGAGAGAGATATGAGCACTTCAAAAGGAAGGTAATGTACCTTGGGAAGGACAGGAGGGTTCCTGACTTTCCTCTAAAATTTGACGGTCTCTTTCTTTCACAGCTATGTTCATGATTGGCGGCCCTCTGGAGCACCTACATCAGCATTTATTCCACCTCCGGTTGTTGTTCCCAATGCACCACTTGTTGGGTTCATGGTCTAATAATAGGCCCAAAGCAGAGATGTTACCGATTCATTACCAGCTTGCAGTGAGTTGGAGTAGGTCCTTTCCAGTAGGTGTTTACACAAGCAAACTCCTCAAGCATAGGGCCTTATATAAGGTTCTACTTGAGGAGAGAGGAACAGTGTCAGTGAGACTGGAGGAGGGCACATGGGCTCGAATTCAACCTAAGGGAACAACAGGAACAGCTGGCAGTGTTTTCATGGGCAGCTGCCAGTCACAGAGCTCCTGTATAGGGATGCGTTGACCAGACCAGACGTCCTGACTGCCTGCAGCCTAGGTGTACAGGCACAAAGACTATCCAGCATGCCTTTTGGGACTGTGGATTTGGTAGGGCTGTCTGGACTCAGGTTGAACCCATTTGTAGGTGCCTAGATGGACAATTGGTGATTCGTGTTGACATCAGATAAGATTGTGAAGGGATTGTCCCCAAAGGTAAAAAAGGATGTTTATTATTAGCATCACAAAATGTGAACTGTGAAACACAAGGACCAACTTCGTTTGTAAAGGAATTGACATGGGTGCCATGCGGGGGGGGGGCGGGGGGTAGGATTAAGCCAGTGTTGAAATTCTATGTGGAAAAAGATGTTACTCATTTGGCTTACAACAAGGCTACGATGAGGTGGAACAGTCTCTGTGGGTTTTACTTTATGATTCATCCTGTTATCACTCAGGCACTTCTAAATGAGAACCCTATAATGAAATGTACTGATTTATTCATTCATTTATCTGTTTGTTTATATTATGTATTTATTTATTTATTTATTTATTTATTGTTTACTAATGTTATGCATGAGTATAACACAGTGCAATTTTAAAATGTTTGACATTTTGTATATGCATGTAATGCATGATCTAACTTTTCATGTGCATTTCTATATTTAATGGTTTTTGTTAAGGGAATATGTGTAATTTCTAATATGTTTGCCTAGTGGCTACTCCCTAAGCTGGATGGGGGGGGGCCTCTCTTGATGTGAGTGCTTGCTGGTGTCAGGATCGTGTTCTTAAGTATTTTATTATGATAGCCTAAGATGCTGGTTTTAGAGCTGCCTGTATAATTTATAGGTGGTTCTTAATAGAGATTTTTAATAGTGATTATAATTACATTGTCACGCCCCCTGGCTCAGACTCCACCCTCTCCTGATTTCCCTGCACCTGTTTTCTACCCCTATAAGTACCTGTCTGTTAGAGGCAACCAGTGTGAAGTATTGCCATGTTCCTTCCATGCATACTGAGCATTCATTCTGTTTGCTACTCCAGTTACTGACCTGTTTTGTATTACAGCTATTGTCTGTGCTTTATCCTTGTTGGTTTTGTCGCTTGTTTTGGACTGATTCCTGGTTTTGACCCACGCTTCTCTTGTAACTACGACTTTGGAACAACCCCTAACAATAAACAAGACTCTTCATTTGACATCTGCATGTGTCTGCACCCTGACTGCAGTGTTACATACATCATTATAAGAGGATATTAATAGAGTTTTGTATGGAATATATGTAATTTTATGAGTTGTAGAATCTCTTTTAGTTTGATCTAATGAGATGTTGGAAATGGTTGAATTTTTTTAAACGGGAATATTTTGAAGTTTATAATTGCTTTAAAGTGGTATTGTGGCAGTTCTGAAGCAGAATTTATAAACTGCATAAATTCTGAACATCTAAAAAAACAGACTGGGACATTCGATATGCTACCTTTCTTGTGAAACACATGCGTACACATACAAACATTAATACCAGCCTTATACTAACCTTTTGTTCAGCCTTGAGTAAAGCAAATAAAATGACAAATAACCCTGTGTCACTGATGTAAATTGTGGAGATAAAAGTGATGCCATTTTACCCACATCTTCAAACTTTACTCCAAAGTTGGAATGAGTCTTTTACAATGGATTTCAGCTGGGTAATCCTCATGAGAGTAAAAAGTATGACAGCCAGCTCTGGGCTCCCATATGGATAGGAAGCATTTGAAATGTAAAGACATAATGTTTTGAAATGAGATTATGATCAAGACTGTGGTGAGGAGATACATTTATCTGCCCTAGTGATGGCATTTCAGATGCTTAGTGTCAATTCAGAGTTAAATCTGTATATGGTACATGTATAACTGGGGAGTATGCCTATATGTGTAAGGCAGCATGGAGAAGTGGTTTACACACCAAAGCCGACCTTGGTTTTCCTGATGACTGACTGATGACTCCAAAGGGATGAACTAGGAGGGGACAAAAAGGTGAAAACAAATATCTAGTTTTAAATGTGATATGGCTGCAAATCTTATTTTATTTAATTAGTTTTTTAAAAAAAGTTATTTTGTTTCGACAGTATCGCCTCCCATGTTTATTTTACTGGTTGGTTGGTGTCTGCTTGTGGTCATGCCGCTGGATGTGATATATGTGCGTATAGGCTGAGTTGCCAGTTTGTTAGGTACATCTATCTAGGAGTGTGCGGTATCTCCTTTGGCCTTCAGAACACCAATTTGTCAGCACATGAACTCCACAACATGTTAGATGCATTGTACAAGAATATTGTACCATGTGGAAGTTACTGTGTTGACTAGTGTTGCTGCCAACAGCCTTTTCTATCTCATCCCAAAGATGCTTGATAGGTTTGAGATCTGGGGACTCTGCAGGTCATTGAAGCAATGGAAATTCACTGCCATCTTTTGGAACCATTTGCTGACAATATGTGTCTTGTGACATGCTGCATTATCATGATGGAAATGTCCATTCAAGTGCAAACTGTAACCGTGAAGAAATGATACTGGTCAGCAATGATATTCATATACACCACCCCATTCAGATATTCTTCAGTGGGTATCAGGGTCCCTAATGTATGCCAAGAAATCATTCCTCACACCATCGCACTGCCACCACCAGCCAGCACTGTTGACCCCAGACAGAATGGCTCCATGGAGTCACGTTGCTTGCCCCAAATTCTGTTTTTTCCATTAGCATGATGCAAACAGAACTTAGGATTCATGCAACCAGGCAATATTTTTCCACTCAACAGTTGAGTTTGGATGGTCCTGTGTCCACTGGAGACTTTCTTGTTGTTGTTCACAAACAGCATCCACAACCAACATGGTTTTGAGCTGTTGTAGCCCATTCAAGACGTGTTGCATACTGAGATGACCTTATGCCCATAACTGTGGAATTTGGATGTGATTTGCCTGGTTCTGGCCCATCTGTTTCTTTGGACAATTCTCACCATTCTCCTTAGACCCCTCTGATCCACAAGCTGTTTTTGCCCACAGGATCACCAATCAGCGATACTTTTTTGCTTTAAGCACCATTCTCAGTAAATCCTTAAAACATTTGTGCATGAAAAGTCCAGGATGACAGCCATTTGAGAGATGCTAGAACCAGCACACCAGCACCAGTAACATCAACTATCTTTTCACGTACAGATTATGGCCACTCATTTTGCCCATTCCAGTGACCACTAACTGATAACAGAAACACTGGTATACATGAATTATACCACAGACCGCAGTCACCTGATATATGACTTGGAATATACTATTTGTGTGAAGTTGCTGGGTGTATATAATAAACTGGCAACTCAGTGTACTGAATTTCTTTATGTAGACCTTACACAAAAAAATTGATATTTGCATGAAAGATACTAAATGTATTCATGTTACATGTATTCAACAACTATACAGTACATATCACATAAAGTAGTTAAAATTTTACATAAGTATTATACAACTTTTTCAGTCATAAAAAACCCTTTTGTCACTTGGAGTGATTGAATAACAATATGCCCCTGTTATGGCTTTGCTCCTGATAAACAGGAGCTTCTCAAGGCTATATTTTTGTGCTGTACAAAGTTTTATCAACTTGTATATTGTAGCGAGCATGAGTGTGGGGTTTAATGGAGAAAAGAAGGACAATGAGACAGTCTTCATAACACAGCTTTTACTAGCAACTGGCAAGGGCAGTAGGTAACAGCCAGGAGGGCCCTGTGGAAGCGGCTGCTTTTTTAGTCTGCGCCCCATGGCCAGTTAACCACCCCAGACGTCTTTTTCCCACACCAAAGCCGTACAAACCCCCATAAAGGCAACAAACTCTGTTAGACAGTTGCACACATTGACAGCTATTTACATGGAATACCGCTGCCCGCCAATAGAGACAATATAGTAGTTTTCGTCTTTAATTGTATGTAACATTATTTTTATTGACATGCAGATCAAGTGATATATTATTCTGTTATCAACACAAAATTACTTTTTCAGCTGAGGTAAAGAAACAAATAGATACGTGCAAATGCTAGTTGTGCGGGACACGGACATACACACACTTGGTTTCCCCGGCTACGTGGTACTAGAGTTTTTTTGTGAGTGCCTCATGTCCACGTCTTCAATGGCTTCGTGTTGGTAGAATTAATTAAACCAGATCGGTAAAATGCGGGAGAGAGAGAGAGAGAGCGCGAGAGAGAGAGAGCGCGCGCTGCTCTCACAGATACAGTGGCGCCTCGCAGCAGCTCGGCTCGCACAGCGGGCGTGCAAGCATGGCTGGCGACAGCGAGATACAACTGGAGGACCGAACACACAGCAAGAACGGAATCCGACAGCCTTTTCTCATTGGGGTGGCCGGAGGCACTGCAAGCGGCAAGGTAGCTTAAACCGGCTCAGTTTTATTTAACTTTATTTTATGTGTAAAAAGAAAAACTGACGGGTTTGTACAGACGGGCCCACGCCGACCGCGTGGCCGGTGTCTCGGTGAAGGAGTGGTACACTGAACACCAACAGTTCGGCCAGACGAAGCATTTTCTCGTTATAATGTTTAGCAGGCCGTGTTCAGGGGTATAAGCGAACGAAGGTGGTTCTGCGTGAATTCTAGTAGAAAGGTGGACCTTGAAACAAAGCGCAGCATCGCTCAATTTATTCTAATGCAGTGAATCGTACGCCGTTTCACCCGTTAGTCACCGCCGCTAGCGAAGTGCCCTCGTCTGACCATCTCTTGGACGTGTAAAGTCATACGCTGTGGTTGACTTAAAATCAAGTGAAAGGAGCGGATTTGAAAACGGAACCTCGACGTCATTCTTTTGTGTTGGGGGAAAAAGGACACAGTGAGTCACTGTTGATTCCCCACGAGCCGACACTCACAGTCCCAACCAGACCCGCCCTGACCCGTAGCGGGGGGGGGGTTGAGCAGTTCCCAGTAGGGGCACTGACGGTAAACCGCCCACATCCGAAAGAATCTAAGTGCAAAGGGTTTGTCTTTGTTTATTTTCTGTTTGTTATATATTATTATGTTTGGTGTTTTTCCCCAGTGCTCTGTCAGTTGACAGTCAGTGATGTGAGGACCCCTTAGTGCCCTCTGTCATGTTCTGGTCAACTTGTGAGACCTGCAGGCCTAGTCAGCAGAGTGCAGTGGACACACTGATCTCCAATGTCAATGCTTGGTCCATTACATCAGTGGGGCTGCTCTTCATTATTTGTTCAACCTGCTCAATCCGGGATAGTGCAGCCGCCCAAGCAGGATGCAGTCCACCACCACCCAGTAGCTCCTGTCTCTGTGGAGCTGTTTGCAAAGTGTCACCAGATCTGTGCTACACACTCAGCCTGCAGGTGTTCCACATCTGTTGTTGCTCTTCCACTACGTTAAATAGTTATGGAAGTTTTTTTTCCCCCTTATTTTTCCTTATTATTTTTGGTTTCCTGATAACATCTCATGAGAACCCTTTCCACATAATTTTCTGTCTGTCAGATCAAGAAAGTTTAAAGATCACTTACTCAAAATACAAGCAATGATCCTGTAGTTTGTTTTTTAGGCATGAGTATAATACTTTTTTCTTTTTTTAATGTCATATATAAACTAACAAGTATTTACAAGACTGCTTTCGTACTTTGTGGTGTGCAGCACAAGAGCAGTAACCTTTGTCTAATCCTGACCTTCTGCGGTTGTGCTCTATTAATCCTTAGTATTAAGTTTCAACATGGGCTGTTTCTTTGCATTTTTGGGATATACAATTTAGTGCCCTGAGTCAAGTTGTGAATTCCAGATGTTCCTTAAAACATCAGACATTGGATGGATTTCATTTTTTAAAAGTATGACTCATTCTTACTTGCATAATGATGATATATGGTTGGAATACTAGTAGACTCATAGGGGAGCAGTAAAAGTTTTCAAACTTCTATTAAAACACGGAGTTTTTTTGAACACATCCTATTTCCTTCTGTGAATGCATTTGTCCATCTATGAAAACATGTGGCGGCATGATGGCTCTTTCTTTGTCTTTGTCTTTCTGACCCAGTTGTTGGTGTAGTTTAGTGATCATCCTGGTAGTTCAGGGAGGTGCTTTGGTAAAGGGCAAGAAAACAATTATCTGAGCCCCAAGAAAGAAGTCTAGGGTCAAACCTCCACACCTTTAAGCCGTGTAATCACATTGCCATTAAACTGACATGATATGTTGTTTCCTCATTGTGGCATCCATTGAAAACAACCATATAGCCATGAGAAACAGTCTTCAGGGAATAAATGTTTAGGAAGATCTAGTCCTTCACTAGTAATGTTATACTTGAAATTATGTGTGAAGGTTAGCTGAATTCCTCTTTACTTGCTTGCCTTTGTATGTGATTAAATTTTAATGGTTTAAACAACACGTTTTTCTTCAGACAAATTTTTTGTTTACTGTTTTTTGATTTCCTCTGAACTATCATCTTGCATTTATTGGCAGTTTAATTGTTAAATTATATTTTATATAATATTATTTAGGCTACACTTTTAAATAAAATTACTTTCATAGCTTGTTTTTTGGTTGTTTGCAATGAAGGTACATAATGGGACAGTTTACATTTTTCAAAGAGATATAATTAAACATCCTTTGTTAGACTTGACATTAAATTAAGCTACTTTCATTTTTCAAGTATAGTAACATCTTCTGCTGAGTGTTTACCTGTTACTCTGTAAACATCTTTATGACCTCATTGTTTAACCACCTACAAAACATAAGCTTTGTTCCTCTGTCAGTGCAAACAGAAGTCTTAGTATTCATTGTCTTATCATCCAACCTCTGACCTCTGGACATAGTCAAGAATTTTGTACTATGGGTAGTTTCACTATGCCTGCATACAGTACTGTACACCGAATTATTCTACTGTCCTAGTTTTTAGGATTTCAAGATTGGTTTTTCATTTTTAAGAAATTTTTATTTTCCTGTAATTATAATACATTTTGCCATTGACTTAATCTATTTTGTAGAGAGCACATCTATTTTTAATCTAGACAAATGCTTTTTGCCTTAGTTGCCCTTTTACTGCAAATTCCCTGTTTTACCTATTGCTCTGTGTTGCTAGTATGTAAGAAGGGTGTGGCTGTACGGAACTCCGCCTCCAGCCTCAGGGCAGCCTGGCAAGTAGTGCTGAGCTTTTCTTGTGTAAGAACATTCAGTTGGTATTGGCAGCAGCCTGTCAATGCCATGGAGTAAACTGTTGTACCTCCAGTCAGATTAAATGTTGCAGTTTATTGAAATGATGTCTTGGCCTGTAATAGTGCTAACGCAAATTATTATTCCCCAGTCTCAGTACTCTATACTGTTACTAGGCAAGAACAGCTTTTCTTATGGTGTTGGTTCCCTTTGTCCACGCTTCATCCAGTCGCCAGTGTGTCCATATTGACCAGAAGCAGAGGTCAGGTACATGTTTTGTTATGCTTGCCTGTTTTTGGAAGAGCCATGCTGTGAAAGTAGTGTACTTAGGTTTGGCTTTGATTATTCTGAAGTTGCATATTGCGCAGTTGTTTTACAGATTGGGCTGGATTGCCGCAGCTTGAGGAACAGGGCCAGGTCTATGAACGACTGCACTGACTTTGGCAGATTTAAAAATGCAGTAGTTATGCATACTTTATTTAGTCATTATAGTGAGTTCAAATACAGGTTACTGCTTTGTTATGCTATAAACTTGAGTATGAAAGAAACCGGGCTGAATGGCATGCTTTGACAGCTGTGACATCACTGTCACTGCAGCCGAATGATTTATTTAACTAAAATGCGCTGTAGAATAAGGCACATTCTGTTGAGTAAGATACCTCCCATTCACTTTCTATAAGAAGACTCTATTGGGACTTTGTAACCAGCTTTATGCTTGAAAGCCTTTAAGGCTTTCGTTGCTGCAGCAAAGCTTTTAGAACTTGTTCTTGCCAGTTTGTGATGTTTATTGTCCCTGTGATTTTTTTTCCTCCTTGTACCAACATAGCCGTTTGGATGTTGTCTGAACACTGTTCATGTTCCAAGAGAAACAGGAGATGTGCTCTCTACAGCCACCTCATTCACACACCCAGCCACCTCTGTTATCATTATTCATAACCGTTTGTCCAGTTGAGGGTCAGGATGGCCCAGAACCTATCCTAGAACCACAGGGACCTAATCTAGGCAGGCTACACCCTGAATGTTTGTTTTCTGCATTATTTGTTGTTCTGATCCAAGTGTCATTAAGTACGTCTGCAGTCATTTATATCACCAAGTCTGGCAAACCGGCTGTCATACTCTACCTCTAATAATATCCTCTTTGTATTGACAGTGTCTTGCTTGCTGTTGTGTTTTCAGGATCCACATGTGATTGTCCATGATCAGTCAATTTTACCATATTGTTTAAAAGTTTAGGTTTTTTGGATTGTTGTGACTTAAGGTAACTCCTGTAAGCTAGTCCTTTCAGCAACTGGTCAAAATGCACATCTGGTGAGCCTGTGGCACAGAGCTAAATGGCACCAGTACCATTCAGTGGTGATGGGATAAAAATACAGGAGAGGATTCAGTCTCTGGTGTGGTGCACCATATGAATAATCACTTAGCCTTGGCAGAGGGCAAGAAGGGTGGGTTTGAGAAAGATACAGAAGAACTCTGCATCTTGATGATCCAAAATAATGACAATGAGGGAATCTGCAATGCTTATGCGAGGTATAGGTGTACACACCATATTCTATTAGTAAGAAAGCCAACTTAAAAGGGAAGATTGTAATTATAATAGCAGTTTGCTGACAGACGTTTCATTCAGGGCTTGGGGTGTAACAGTGCTTGTTGCAATCTGGGGGAGTTCAGCTGTTCAGATGTTTATATACACCATGATACTCTTTCTTGTTCTGACTTTCCCTCCCATGTTCTGAGGTTTCTCTTTGATGGTAGTGATCCCTTGCCCCTGTTTTGTACCTGGCAGTCTTCTGTCTGTGGGAAGATCATGGAGCTGCTGGGTCAGAATGAGATCGACCATCATCAGCGGCAGGTGGCCATCCTCAGCCAGGACAGCTTCTACCGGGTGCTTACCCCTGAACAGAAGAGCAAGGCGCTGAAGGGCCAGTTCAACTTTGACCATCCAGGTAGGCCAGGGCCTGGGGCCACCTCAACTACTCACCTGACTCTTTTATTTATTTAGTTGAAAGTGTGAGACCAAAGATTGTTCTTTTTTTCTCCCAGAGAACAGCACTATTTCACTGTTAATGGAAATGATGCATTACATGGCCAAAAATGTGTGGAGATCTCTTGTAATTAATAGGTTTGGCTGTTAGCCACACCCTTTAGTAACAGGTGCTTAAAATTAAGCATACAGCCAGGCAATCTCCAGAAACTACAAAAGAGCTCAGTGACTTTCAATGTGGCACTATCATAGGTGCCACCTGTCCAACAAATCAGTTTGTCAGGTTTTGGCCCTGCTAAACCTGCCTCAGTCAAGTAGTTCTGTTATTGTGAAGTAGAAATGTCTAAGACCAACTAGATCTCAACCGCAAAGCAGGAGGCCATACGAGTTTACAGAACGGAACCACCTAGTGCTGAAGCATGTTGCGTATAAAAATCATCTGTCGTCAGTTGCAACACTTGCTACCAAGTTCCAAACTGCCTCTGGAAGCAACAACTGCACAAGAACTGTATGTAATGAGCTTCATGACCTGTGTTTCTATAGCCAAGCAGCTGCAGACAAGTCTAAGATGACCAATGTCAAGTGTCAGATGAAGTGGTATAAAGCATGATGCCATTGGACTCCAGAGCAGTGAAAACACATTCTACGGAGTGTTGAACCATAGCTCACCATCTGGGAGTCAGACAGATGAATTTGGGTTTATTGAATGCCAGCAGGATGCCACCTGACTGTATGCATAGTGCCAGCTATAAAGTTTAGTGGTGGAGGAATAACTGTCTGGGGCTGCTTTTCATGGTTTGGGGCCCCTTAATTCCAATGAAGAGAAATCATAATGATACAGCATACAATGACAATTTAGGGAGGACCCTTTTCTGTTTCGGCATGACAGTGACCATATGCACAAAGCAAGGTCCACAAAGAAATGGTTTACTGAGTGTGGTGTGGAAGAGCTGGACTGGCCTACACAGAACCCAGACCTGAAACCCATCGAATACCTTTGGGATGAATTGGAATTCCAACTGCGAGTGAGGACCAATCACCAGCATCAGTGCCTGACCTCAGTGATGGTCTTGTGTCTGAATGGAAGCAAATCTCTGCACTCATTCTCCAAAATCTAGTGGAAAGCTTTTCCATAAGAGTGGATAGCAGCAAAGGGGGAATAACTCCAGATTAATGCTGATGGTTTTAAAATTAAATCTTCAGCAAGCACATATGGGTATGGTGTTTGTGTGTCTACTTACTTTTGACCTTGTAGTGTCCATGCCTCAAGTTATTAATTATTTGGCCTTAAGTACCAAAGATTGAGTAACTCTAGTATAGAAATTTGCATTTACAGATGTGGCTGAAAGTATTGGTACTCTTACATTTTATTTAAACTGTAAACCATTCTTCCTGAAAATTGTTGAAATTAAAAAAATAACTTGTCATTCATACATGCATTCCTTTGGTTTGCAGTGTAACCAAACAAAAAGGCTGTGAAAAGGGCTAAATTCTTGCTTATTCTACAAAGACATTCTAAAATGGCTAAGAGAAGTGAAGCAATGTGCTCAAGAAGAGTCGGCCAGACTGCCAGTGAAGGAGTGTAGAAATCTCATTTAGGATTACAGAAAGTACTTGATTGCAGTTATTGTCTTTAAAGGCTGAGCTATGAAGTATAAGTTTAAGGGTTCCAATATTTTTGTCCATGCCATTTTCATTTGTTTGTTTAATATATGTTAAATCATAAATCAAAACCAAAGTTTTGCTTCTATTCAATGTTAAATAAAGACTTGTGGATATCAAATACTTGTCAGTTTCAACTCATTTTAGAGAAAATTTTGTTTTTGGGTGGGGAGGGGGAGTGGAAGGGTACCAATATTTTTTGCCACATCAGTATATTTAAATGTGGTTTGTTCAGTACAGGTGTATGTAGATTGAGTGTTTTGTGTTCTGTGAGTAAATGTGGCATCCCTGTAGCAGGCTATATCCTGGTTGCATGGGAGTCCTCAGCGCTTGTTGCATCATTTGTTTGACTTTTCAGTTCAAGACAGTCACTAAAACTCATTATCTAGGAGCACAAAACTTGTTTGAATATAGTAGTACAATAATATTGTGCTGTTAAGAGGAAAAGTGTTAACTTGCATAAATGTAAAGGTAATATTGCTGTGATCTGTGGGGAAATGTTTTCATTTTAAATATTTTTTTAAAGAAGTAATGTGAACAGCCAGGATTGGCATTTAGCTGTAACTGCCTTGTGTTGCAGTGGAAGTTTTTCCTTTATATTGATTCAAGTAAGTATGGAGTCACCTGTAAGATACAAGAAAAACTAAGCATGTCAACATGTCTTGTAACTAAGTAGCTATGGTGGTTTCAGGCCTGGAATGCTCCTGGTCACTACATTTAGCTTCTTTAAATTAATTTGAGCCTGCTGACTCCAGCTCTCCTTCCCCTTACATACACACTCAGCCACTGGCACACACTTCCAGTTTTTCCTGGCTCAGCATATTGCAATCCTCTGCAGTCAGCAGTGTCTGTCCAGTGTGAATTTGCTGCTGGCCATGCTGTGCTCCCAAACTGTTGTAGGGTGCGAAAGAGCATCTCCTGCTTTAAGCTCTCTGTGAGCTACTGTGTGAGCACCACCAAGGCAGCACCTCACCCCTGTAGTTGCTGGGATAATGTCATCTCTTACTCTTCTCTTTTGTCTGATCTTCTACAGATGCTTTTGACAATAAGCTTATCATCAAGACTCTGTGGGAGATCATGGAGGGCAAAACGGTCCAGATCCCTGTGTATGACTTTGTCACACATTCCAGGTGAGCGAATCCGTTAGTCTGTTTTTGAAGTGGTTTGTGTATGCAGGTGGTTGTGACACCTGCCTGGGCAGAGAAAGTTGTCATTGCCTTTCACCAGATGGCAAGTTGAGGAAAAAAAACAAAACAACCCCACCTTCAAAATGGTGATGCAGTTTTTTACAAAGTATGCCTTGTTCAGCTAGTTCCAGGTGCTCAGGGCGGTAAGCACTTTTGACATCTGCAGCTGCTTGAAGCAGGAACTTGTCAAAAGTGTTGCTGAAATATGCAGGAGTTCTCATAAGTGGCAGCCTGTGGGAAGACTGATTTGTTTCACGTTTGTTAGATTGTTCATCTGCACATGGCTAGACTTTTAAGTGACTGGAAATTGGAATGACCATTACAATGTTATTTTTTAATTCATTTTCCAGAATTTTCAAAATAAAAAATGCAGGGGTGGTTAATCAGCAAAATGAATCCAAAAGTTGTTTAGAAAAATAATTTCAATATTTCAAGTGATTTGCAAGCATCTTCAAGAAGCAAATGTAAATTTAAAAATGGTGCAGAAAAATATTGAAGAATAACGAGATTGATATCAAAATACACATGAAAGGTAGGTCAATTGCATTGGCAGGACCCACCCCAAATTCAGTAGCAAACCATAGTAAAATGTGTTATTTTTTAAACTATTTATTTATAGAAAACTTGACTGAGGTGTGTGTGACAACACATTTTGTCTTTTGCTGTCCTGTGTGTTACAGAAAGGAGGAAAGTGTTACTGTGTACCCTGCAGATGTGGTGCTCTTCGAGGGTATCCTCATGTTCTACTCCCAGGAGATCAGAGACATGTTCCAGATGAAGCTCTTTGTGGACACAGATGCAGACACCCGACTGTCTCGCCGAGGTACGTGTGATAATTAGAACTACATTTTTGTTTGGCAAGTACTCCTTAACAGCCCCAAACATGTAATGCAGATGTCTCATCCTGGCTTTCCAAGACCCCTAATGACAGAAGTGGTTCGAAGCTAATTAGTTGTTTGGATAGGTGGCTTCTGAATATACTCTTCTCATGTCCAAGGGCCCACCTGTGTGTGTGTATGTCTGTCTGTCTGTGTGCGTGTGTGCACACATCAGTGCTACGGGACATCAGCGAGCGTGGCCGGGACCTGGAGCAGGTGCTGACGCAGTACATCACATTTGTTAAGCCAGCCTTTGAGGAGTTCTGTCTGCCAGTGAGTACCACGGTCTCCCTCCCTCTCTGTGTGACTGTCTGGGACTGATGGACTCAGTTACAGGTCATTTTTTTGTGAAAAGCCCCTGGTTTCTGACTGATAGCTTCCAAATGACAACAGATAGATTCTGAGAAATTAGATGATTGATTCTCTGTAAGTGACAATAGTGTAACTGACTTGGTCCTTATTTCCATATTTAGCTGATTGTCACAGGGCATACAGATGAAATGAACGCTGTGAATTTGGCTGTTTTCTTGACCTAAACCAGCACTTGAATTGTTAACTCTTATGAGATTACTCAGCATACTTAGTCGTGTGAGCATTCAGCTCACTTTGTTAATGATCTGTGGAACCTGGGAAACCAGCTAACCAGCTGGTTTTATTCTGTGTTGTACACAAAATTGTCAGTTTTTCAGCATGATCTTTCTTGCTGTATGTTGCCACAAAATTTATATATACGCATGTACTCACCAGTTACTTTAATAGGAGCACCTGTACACCTGCTCATTCACACAATTATTTAATAAGCTGATTGTGTGGCAGCAGCACAGTGCATAAAATCATGCAGACAAAGGTCATGAGCTTCAGTGATTGTTCACATCGAACTTCAGAATGGGGAAAAATGTGAACTAGGTGACTTTGTGGCATGGTTGATGGTGCCAGCTGGGGTGGTTTGAGTGTTTCAGAAACTGCTTCTCTCCTCGGATTTAGAACAATCTCTAGAGTCAACACAGAATGGTGAGAAAAACAAAAAACGTCTAGTGAGAAGCAGTTCTGTGGGTGAAAATGCCTTGTTGATAAGAGAGAGCAAAGGAGAATGGCCAGACTGGTTCGAGCTGACAGGAAGGCTACGGTAGCTCAAATAACCACTTTTCACAAACAGTGGTGGGTAGAAAAGCATTTCTGAATGCATGGCATGTCAAACCTTGAGTAAGATGGGGTACAGCAGCAGAAGACCACATCAGGTTCCACTCCTGTGAGTCAAGAGCAGGAAGCTGAGGCTACAGTGGGCACTGGCTCGCCGAAACTGGACAGTAGAATATTGAGAAAATGTCACCTGGTCTGAATCTCGATTTAAACCTGCAAATGGTAGGGTCAAAATATGGTAGAAACAACATGAGGCCATGGATCAAACCTGCCTCATATTGACAGTCCAGGCTGGTGTTGGTGGGTAATTGTGGGGGGAATGTTTTCTTTGCACACATTGGGCCCCTAATACCAATTGAGCATCATTTGAATGCCACAGCCCCAAATTGACCACAATTTACCCATCTAACGGCTACTTCGAGCAGGATAACGTACCACAAAACACAATTCATCTCAAACTGGTTCCATGAACGTGACAAGGAGTTCACTGAACTTCAATGGCCTCCCCTGTCACCAGATCTAAATCCAATAGAGCACCTTTGAGATATGGTGGAATGGCAGACTGGCACCATGAATATGCTGCTGACAAATCTGCAACAATTACATGATGCAATTATGTCAACATAGAACAGAATCTCTAAAGAATGTTTCCAGCATCTTGTTGAATCTATGCGATGAAGAATTCATACTGCTCTTAGAGCAAAGGGAGGGTCCATGTCCAAGGGTGGGTTAGGAGAATGTTGTTCCTAATAAAGTGGCTGGTGTGTGTGTGTGTGTGTGTGTGTGTGTGTGTGTGTGTGTGTGTGTGTGTGCGTGCGCGCACGCGCGCATGCATGTGCAATGTTGTTTGATTTAAAGAGATGACATGAATATTGTGAATGAGGTGATTTTTTTTCTTCATTTTTTCAGTTTCCATAACAAAAATAAGGGCTGTATTCAGAGTGTTTTGCATCTGTATGCCCACTTAATTGGTCCAGGATTTTTAGACAATAAGATCTTTAAGTCTGTCTTTGTTTTTCTCATTGAAGTGCATCTGCCCTGAGATCAGGCACAAGTTACCCTGTGGAATAAATCACCTGGCTTATTTTAGGAATGCAGTCTTGAAAATTCCTTTTTTCCTTTCTGTGTCCAGACAAAGAAGTATGCTGATGTGATCATTCCTCGGGGAGCAGACAACCTTGGTAAGAGCTGTTTTCTTGGAGTTTTGCGAGTTCTTTTAATCTCTGCATTTTCACACCTATCTTAGACACTACACAGCAGTGTTTGGGGGACAAATCCAAAAATCAGCTTTTTTGTGAGTGTGTGTCTTGGGAACATTTAGTTATGCCAGAGTGAAACAGACATGAGAATATTTGAGTCTCATTTAATCAGCATACATCCTGTTGAGCTTTATCCCACAGACATTATCAGTAACCAGAAGCTGACTTGGTTGAATTTATGCTCTCTTCTGCCTTTGGATAATCGTGGTATATGTACCCCTATGTACCCAAAGAACATATTTGTATCATGGATTCAGCAGTTGCCTTTCAGTCAATGGAAGGCAAAGCTTTGAATCCCATCTTCAGATGTAGTATCCTTGAACAAGGTATTGTGAGTTACTCTGAGTCTTTCATCTCTATAAATGGGTTAGTAACTGTAAAAAGCTTAGAATGCAAACATTACATTATAAATTACTTTACTTTAATTACTTTAGGGGAATTGTTGGGGTTTGCCCAACATTAGATTTTGACCCCATGATTTTGATATCTATGCCGACAGCTGTGTTGAATGCGTCGGTGATGTGGAACACAGGAAATGTAAACCCTCTTACCTGCTTCTCTTCTTTGTTGTTTCTACAGTTGCTATAAACCTCATTGTGCAGCATATCCAAGACATTCTCAATGGGGGGCTGACAAAGCGACAAAGTGGCTGCTTGAATGTCCACAACCCACCCCGCAAGAAGCAGCCCTCAGAGTCCAGCAGCCGGCCGCACTGACCCCACTGCCCTCCCCTGCCACCTCCTGCTACAAGCAGGCTGGGTCCTCGGAGGAGGGGACGCTACGCCGTACATAGCACCAGTCAGCCACATTGTTATGAGTGACAAGATGCGAGAACTAAAAAATGGCCTTCGTTATTTTTATTTTGTTATTTTTGGACTGAATTAAATACAAAGGGGGGCACAACATTTATTCCTGGTATTTCAATGCCTGCAGGTGAAAAGGTCACTGATTTTAATTTCTTTGTTTTTCTTTTAAGCAGCCCCTGCTGTCTTTTTTTTATGCTTTCAGAAATGAATAAAAAAGACAAATCCTAGTTGTGTTAAGCAACACTTAACTGCTTGCTGTGAATGACCAGTTGCGGTGCTTGTGATGTCAGGCCAATGAGAGCACCCTTGTTAGGGGGGTGGGATGAGCAACTTGTTATGGGTGTTGCAGCGCTTTAGCAAGAACTCAGGACTTTGGAAGTTTTGTTATTAAAGCTCTTGTTATGCACAAATACCAATGCAATTCTTGCTGCCTTCACTCTGCCTTCTTGGTGCCATTTACTTGCAAGGTTTTTATCTTTGGCAGCAACAGCAGATTTTCCCTTTGGGTTTTTGTTTCCTCATGATTCTGTGTCCATACTGTGTCCCAGAGTAAAAGCTCTTAATGAATTGATGCAATACTCATAATGGAAAATACTGAAAGTATTCACCACACTGGCAGTGGGATGCTGCTGTGTAACCCCCCAAGCTGTTCTTACACCCAGCCAGTTGAATGAATATTTTTGTGCACAGTGTTCCAAAGCAATTTAATGTGTATGCAAATCAGTTCAACAATGCAGTTTGTAATGATGCCTAAATTTCATATCAAGAAGCTTGATATGCTGTATATTAGTCTGTGGCATTTAATCTTATTTCACATTTAATAATAGTAAAATCAATTTTAGAATGGTTTATTTTCAACAAGCTCTTGTAAGCTGCCTTGAGAAATGAAAGCCATGCCTTGGAGTTGTGATTGATCAGTCCGTGCCATCTGCCTCCTGTCCAGATGCTGCATGCAGGTTTATAGACCTGTTGACATCACAAGTTATGCTCACATGGTGACCATCACTGTGTGCCTTCTTTCTTGTGCTAAAAATATCTGGTCCTTAAGATCTTATGGGTGGTATTCCATTGTTGTTTATTTTGATACATTTTTTGCTTTTACCATTTTTTTTTGGAAGTTCCCCATGGAAAGATCATGAATGTGCTGTTCTGCAAATAAACTTGCAACAATTCTTTAAATTGCAGATGATTATATATAAATGATAGATGATTATATATATGTATTTTCCCTTTAACAGTGAATCATTTGGTTTCAGTTTTTTTCCTCAACTGCTGCTATGAAACAAGGTACTCTATTAAAGATGCTCTTATTTAAAAAGCCAAACAGCTTTTATTTACATCAGTATGGCTGTGGTGATATGAATAAATGTGCTCAGTATTTTTTCAAATAGAGTGGTTAGTAATTGCAATTTAAAAATGCACAGGTAAAGCCTGGGTGTGAGTTTTGTGGTTCAGTAAAATGGATGCTGGAAAAAGGGATCATTGAGAATACATTTATGACTAGTCTGTAGGACTGGATAAACCCTGTGTGATTTGTGTCTTATTTGTTGCTCAGCGGTATTAATAATACTACTTTTGGGGAAGCATTCACAGTGCTGGATTCTCAATTATACACATTACAAACTGAAAATGGTTTCACTTGTTTGGCTGGTTGATTTCATTTTTTTACACTTCTAGCAGTCTTTTATAATGTAGCTTGACCATTCCCTAGAAGTCAAAAGCATGATACTACTCACGCACAATTGCCCTCTCTTCAAGTGGGTGCACAGATGAGATGATAGTTTTTTTAAATGGTGTTTTTGATTGAAAAACATGTAAGAGCAGTATCCCCAAATATAAGTTTTAAAATAAAAAACAGGCACATCTGCTTATGCCTTCAAAATTTCTCCAAAGGCAAGTCTGTCTTAAGTTGTTCCTGTAGAGTTAATCAAAGATGTCATGAGGCAGCACATTGAAGACTAAAAGCTGTTCTTATAAATCTGGTGCATTTTGTGACCAACAGGCTATAAATCCAAGACACTGGAAGAGTCTAATTTACACCCCTCATCCCTGAATAAAGGCATGGAGTAAAAATTATTTAGCAACTTCCACAAATACTGTTGTATTCTTTTTTGGATAAATGTTTCTGTTTATATATATATATATATATATATATATATAATACACACACAACCTGCCTCATTTATCTGTACAGTTATGTAATTTTTTTATTGATTACTTAAGTAAATAAAGTAAATCTATTAATGCTTTAGAAGTAGTTGCACAAATGAGTGTGTCTCAGAGGGTTAAGATGAGAATATTTGGTTAACTGTAGGCTTGTCATTGAACAACATTTGCAATTTATTGTATCTGAAGGAAGGAAACTTCCCTTTTCCTGGTGCAAATGTGTGTGCAATACTGAACTGTAAATTTTATCACCATCTTGGGAAGAAAATGTATTATCCCTTTTGTAATATCACCCAGATATTTCTTTATATACAGTACTGCAAACAGGCTCAGGGAAGTGTAATTTTGTACCTGATATCTGTCTTATACAGAAATGTTTCATTTTTGCACTGAGGTAAACTTTGGATAAGTGCTTTTTAAAAGTCGGTGCCTTTTGTTTGCTTAAGCCTGTGTGTCCTCTTCAGAGACATACACATTGAGACATGCCTATCTGGTTTAGATGTGCAGAAACATCTACAGACAATAATATCTTTGAAATGTTTTGTGATTAAACATTGCATGCATAATTTTTCTAAAGACCTGTGAGAAAATATACCTGTTGTCCTGTAATGTTCAAAGGTTTCACCCACAACCTTTTTGTTTCTTTTAACTTTTATTACCTTAATGATTGTCAACAAATTCTTGAACACAGTGTAAAGTATTTCCAGTGTATGTTCTCCAAACACACAGTAGCTCAGATAAGTGAGGCTGGAGCTCAGTGAAACTAAGATTAATCTTGATACTGTATCTGAATATGGATAAGGAGAAATTACTTCCAAAGTGGCTACAAACAAAACAATAATTGTAATCATGTTTCATTTTCAACAAATATAAACTGACAATAACTAGTATTCAAATGCTTAAGCATCTTGAAGTATTTAAAAAGTTTGGTTAACATTATTTAGATGGCCCTTTCATCCAGTGTATTTTTTCAAAAACTTAGATACAGTTTGAGAAAATGAATATGAATTTATTCATATGGATATTTCCCACTGCTAACACCGATGTGATGAGTGTGGGGTCTGATCAAGGGAATGGGAACACTGTGGCAGCCTCTATAACACACAGTCTTTATTTACAGCATGGCAATTCAAATGTTTGGTTGGTTGTAATCAAACGAAATAAAACAGTCAAAAGTCTTGCCTGTATTTTTTATGTAGTCCAAAAGGTTTCTGCTGAAAATTTCAGACATAAAAAAATGGAATTCTTATTTCCATTTTGTTGAGGCAGACATCTTGCATTTTTTTTATTAAGTAGGAGAGCCCAGTATAACAAGGTATTAGGTAATGTAGGTCACACTTCTCCCTAAAACACTTTTAAGAGATTTAGGCTGCTTTATACATATGAACATATGGGGAATTAAATATCTGGAGACAACACAAAACCTGCAAACTACATTCAAACAACAGGGTAATTAAACAATACATTTGCTTCATACAGTCCAACAGGTGTTGCTTATATACACTTTCATGCCACAGCATAATATACCTCTCGGATTGCATTCGTATTATCAACTGGGCTCTCCGTTTAAAAACGGACGTTCGGCATGACGTAATCGGGGTCAACAGTGACATAGTAAAAAAGCGCCGGTGTGACGGCTGCGCATGCGCACGTGGTTGGTGTGTCGCATGGTTCGCATGGTTCGCATGTACTGTTCGGTGACTCCGAACTGGGAAAAATGTCGAGCGATTTCTACTTAAGATACTATGTAGGACACAAAGGCAAATTCGGACATGAGTTTCTGGAATTCGAATTTCGACCGGATGGTAAGTATATATGCTTAAAGGGTTGATTTTTGTTGACTTACTATTCACACAGTGAGGTGGTCATTAATGTTTTCTCTGAATGGAACCATTCACCTTTGTTATCTTTATTTGCTTTAACAGGCAAGTTGAGATACGCAAACAACAGTAATTACAAGAACGATGTCATGATCAGGAAAGAGGTTTGTCCTATATGTAGTTGCTTCAGCGCTCAATGTTGCCTTGAAGGATGCTCATTTGTTTTCTGCAATGTATTATTCGTGTTTTAGTTACAATTGTTAGGATTAAGTGTTGACTGCGTTCTAGTTACAATTGTGAGTTTTTTAAATTGGGTTTCTAGTTACGATTAAGAGTTTTATTTGGGTTATGTCTTCTGATGACCATCTACAGCTGTATTGTGTTCTAGTCTGATATGTTTCTCTATAGTTGGTACTGTCATCAAAGGTATTATGACAGTTACAGGATATGTACGATATTTTACACTTTAATAAAGTTTTTAAGTACAAAAGTTTAATTTTTGTCAGGCACACAAAATAGTTTTGTTCTTAAACTCACCTGCATTGGACCACAACTCCTTCCCTGTTTTTTTTTAACATACTTACTCAATAAAGTAAATTTATTTAACTGAGAGCTATGATTTTTGTTATACTCAGGCCTATGTGCACAAAAGTGTGATGGAGGAGCTGAAAAGGATCATCGATGACAGTGAAGTAACAAAGGAAGATGATGCCCTCTGGCCACCACCAGACAGAGTAGGCAGACAGGTTAGTATCATGACAGCCGAGTACAGTTTACAGTATATTTTGTTTCTGTTGTCATGTTTTGTTTTTATTTGTGTTGTGTACTCTTGTCAGCAATTTGTATTTTTAGGATAGAACAGAACTTCCTTGCAAGTTCTATCCCTGCAAAGAAATTTATAGTTAACTGTTCTGTTGTAGCAAATACTTTTCTAGTTATTGACATGTTAATGAGCAGAGGTGCACAATATGAGAATTCTCTGCCAATATCTGATAATTTCTTTGTAAATATTGGCTGATAATGTTATACACATTTATAAAATACAAAGAAAAATTAGACTGGAGTTGCCTGGATGAGAATTTCTGATAAATGTAACATTAATTTGTGTAACAACATTTTGCAGACCATGTACAATTGTAAAAATAAATGGCATCTAGTGAACCAAATTTGGCTGTCTGAACTTTAAATAGGGAATGGTTTTGGGTGTAGCCTTAAATACTGTATAACAGTTTTCTCATCTTTTTAATGATAAAAATCTAACAGCAATTGGAATAATCAAAACTGAAAAAATAATAAAATAATAAAAAATGTCACCACTTCTTTTTTTTTAGCGTGTGGGGCACTTGTTTTTAACTTGTTTTTGAAGTCCATCTCTGCCTTGTTGCAGGAAATTTTCTCTTTTCGTTGACCATATTCAATTTACACTGAACAATTTTTTGCTGGTGACAAATTGTGTGCAAATGTTACAGATGGCATATTTTATGTCACTCTAAAATAATTCCAGCAAGATATTCTCATGCTGTATTTACACATGAACTGTATATACAGAATGATTGTATCTGCAAATGGTGGTTTGAATTATCGAATTGTATCAAATCTAAGCATCGCTCCAGTGCCAGTAAAACTGATTCAAGCAAATATTGGCCAGTAATTTATCATTCATCCCTATCAATGAATATATATACAGTAGAGAGACTTTCTGTTTATATTGATACAGTCCTATTCTGCATGGATGCTGAAGAAGGTATTTCATAATGCAACTGTGCATAGTGCCAAATAAACCTGTTATTTCCAAATACCACGACTTATTTATAATCTCAATCTTGTATGATAATGTGTTCCAGACAAAACTTGAAATGTGGGACAATAATTGCTCTTTTTTTAGGAACTGGAGATAGTCATTGGAGATGAACACATTTCCTTTACGACCTCAAAAATTGGGTCCTTGATTGATGTGAACCAGTCTAAGTAAGTAAAGGGATCTCTTATGAATTTCAGGAAGGATGTGATGTAGTAGTGATCAACTCTCTTTCTGGGTTTCAGCTTTGTGTACGTTTAAAAATTGTGTAATTCCTGGTCTACCTGAGAAATTAAGCTCAATGTTTTGTAACAATTACCCTAGAAGGCCTGTATAGCATTTATATAGCATTTTTCAGTTAACAGTTAAAGAGAAAGTGTAAACTCCTGCCCACATGATGTCCAGTGGGTCCAGGCTTTAGGATCACTTGTGTTGGTGGCAGGGAGTAGTTAGTTGTTACAGTTCTTTATTTAACTAGTCACATTTGCAGACAGTACAATATCTGAATGTCCCCAGCTTAATGCATGGAGGCAGTGGTTTGGTTTGTTTGATTAAAAAATGCTTTAAGGAAGCTTTACAAGATTACTTCAAGGGTTATCATTTTATACCCATGGTAATTATCACATTTGTTTCAGGGATCCAGAAGGCCTTCGAGTTTTCTACTACCTGGTTCAGGATCTGAAATGTCTTGTCTTCAGTCTCATCGGCCTGCATTTCAAAATCAAACCTATTTAAGTTGGATACTTCTTAGAGTAAACTTTGTTGCATTTTGCAGTAGCTGTTTTTTGAAAACATTTTATACACATTTTTTTAATGGTTTTCTCTGGTTTTGAATAAAATTTTGAACATTCTTGTCTTGTGTATTTTAACTATTTTAAATATAAAATACAAAACTGAATATATTGGGGCAGGAATAAAATGTTACAAATTCAATTGTTTAAACATTTATTCAGTGTTTTCAAGTACATAACACAAGACTGTGCTGTGGAAATTATACAATGACTTGGTTTTTTGCATGTATATGGGAATGGACAATTGGGCATCATTTACACCAAAATGTTTCTGTGATGTATATCAGTTTATTTAAAACCACACAGCACTGCTGCCTCTTGGCACCTGGGCTGATGGGCATAAATTCAAATCCAGCTCTGTCTGTGTGGCTTTGCTCCCACAGTCCAACAATACATATTTCACATTAATTGGTGATGCGACTGTGTAAATGTCTGTCAGTTTGGCTTGCAATACTGTTCAACAAAAGTAATGCAGTTAATAGCACAGTCCTGTTATGCATGGTTTACAAGCAGGTATGGGCTTACCTACATCCAGTAAATAGGTGTTTGAGATTATTATTTGAGATAATAATTTGGGGGTTCAGTTTGGTATTCAGATTCTTCACCTGTATTACAAAAACTCAACTATTGTTTATGCATTTGTCATTTTGCTTTAAAAAGTTATTTCCCCCATTCTGTAGCAAGATTACAGGCTTGGGCACAAAGCACTACTGTTGAATGAAGAACCACTGAGATTCGGTCAGCGGGTCAATACTGAACTGTACTATACTGTAAAATACTGTACTGGCTTAAACGAGAGTTCTATAAAATGAGCTGCAGTTCCAACCCAGTGCACCAGAGGGCGCAGAACAATCAGGTGGATAGTCAACGTTCCCGGATCTGCAGACTGCAAACGACACACAGCACAGCGGGCGGAGACATTGAAGATGGGGGTAAGTTCCTCTTCGCCATACTTTGCTGCATTAAAACACCAAAACATCCGCTTCGTGTTACTGACTCTGAATGCCGATGTGTGTAGAAATTCGGGCTGCAGTTCAAGGCGACGGTGGAGCACGTCACTAACATACGGCCCGTGGGGGACGACTTCCGCTGGTACCTGAAGGTGGAGCGCGGAGCGAGGGGCTACACACACCGTAAACACAGCGCAAACACGTTTTAATGTTCTTTTCTTTTTTACTTTAATATCCTCTTCATCCTGATGCAACCGTACTGCTCCGTTACAGACACGTTAAGAAACTCATGCTGTTTGTACTGCACATGACAAACTGCACGTACTGAGCACAAAATGGCCCTCTGATTACTCCCAATATTTTACCAATATATTGCTTTCCACCGGGACCATAATCAAAAGGAGCGCTGATTTTTATTAAACGTAAACGGCAGTCAACCACATTTTAATAATGTAAAGGTGTGATTTATGGAACTTATCATTAGTGTTATGCACTCAAAGGAACAGGTTGAGGTGCACCTCAAGCTCACCACCTGCACGTGTTTATTACATGTGACCACAATTTAGAATAATGTGTACATGTTGGATTAATAGCTTGTAATATTTCTGTCCAATCGCAGTCATGTTACTATTTTACTACAGTATAGTAATGTTACAGCACTTGAACATATTTCACTAAATGCATAGGAATGAGTGAAATATATGCAGTGCAGTTTTGTTGAAGACACCCTGACTGTTCACATGAAAATTACATAAATGTTTAAAAACAGCCTGAAGAATCTAGCTAACTCTCTTTCTTTCTGCATAGCTTAAATGTGGAAACTGTGGGGAGATATCAGACAAATGGCAGTACATTACTTTAATGGTAAGACGCTGAATCACTTTGACACTTTGTGCTGGATTTTTGCAATACATTTTTACAAGGGTTAACAAAAAATGTATCTGCAACTACCAATGCAGCCAACAGTACAAAACATTGTGACTTTTTTCTGACTTAATGTCATGCATTAAGTTAATCATTGAAAGTGTGTCACTATGTAAATGTGTGATTGACATGTGAATGAAGTTGAATATAATGATAATTGTCCTGAGATAAAATAATTTCCTTTTATTGTAAAATCAGCTGATGGTAAGGTTAATTAAATGTATGAAAGCTTACATTGCTTTGACATGGTATATTTTGAACAAAGTACAGATTGTCCACAGTTTATGGCTGGTTTAGGGACCGATAGCCAGGTCCTAAATTGCATGGGACATAACTCGGATTGTACTCATGGTTATTGTCTTACAGTTTAATTGTTTCTTGTGTGTATGTGGGTAGTCCACCATATGGTAACTTCTTTTCAAACATTTGTTGGATGTTTTTGACCTGTCTAGTTTTATTTTTGGCCACAGTATGGTAATAATAATCCATACAATTATTTTAAATTTCAGTACTGTATTCTTTACCAAAGTTTCACTCAATGTTTTACACAAGACCATAACAGTGAGATGTAGTAAGTACAAGCAATGTGAATTCTTGAGGTTGTCCTTGGTGGGACTGGTGCAGAGGTGGTCATGGAAGATGTTTACTGCTTGTGAGAGTCATATCCACAGGCAGTACCAGTTTTGTCCTCTATAATGTACTGTGCTATGGCACAGGAGGCGAAAGAGGAGCTTATGTGGGGTTTTCAGTGTGAGTTCAATTCTGTGAGATGCACAATAAAGGGAAGACGTGTTAAATTTATCCACTGGATCCACGTCTTCGTGTGATATAACACTCGTGGGAACAACTAACACTGTGTTGCATGATCTTTTGGTCACGGAATGGAGGGAGAAAGGAAAGGAAAGGCTGTGGTTGAGCAGGTGAGAAGATGGTCTCTGGCAGTGTGTGAATGGGGTGGGTGTGTAGTACACAGTTTCATACAACATTCACCTTATGTAATCGTTGTACTACGATGTGACGTACCTACTGTGCAGGTATATATGCAATGTTTTATTGCATTTTCATAACATTTTCAATTACAGTATAAGCTATAAGCAGTCAATCGTGTTGTGGTACAGTATATTTAATGTACAGCTGTTGGCAGACGCTACTGTTATGCTGTGACGTACATGTAATGTACATTACAAGATGTTCATGTATACATGTTTTAATTAGCTAGAAGATGCTCGTTCACTTACTAGAATTCCAGAAATCATTTTAAAAATAAATTTTCATCAATTTTTTAATTTATTACCGCATTTGTTTGTTTGTTTGTTGCCTGTTCTAAGTGTGAGCCCGTCAATTTGAGGACAACCTGTAGTGCTTTTCAAGCATACTGGTATTTCCACATGGTGGCTGAGTGAATAGCACTGCTGCCGCCTCATAGCACTTGGGCTGTTTGGGCATGAGTCTAAATCCAGCTTAGTTTATGTGGAGTTTGCATGTTCTCCCCATGTCTGCGTGGGGTTTTCTTCTAGTTTCCTCCCAGACTGTCGCTTCCTGTCCGGACTGTCCCAATTCAGTCTGACTGACGTTAAGCTAGCGTTAAGCGGTTAACAGGAATGGTTGTTATTTTGCCATTTTTGTCTTTCCTCAGGACAGCATGCCCCTGAAGGGAGGAAGAGGAAGTGCCAGCATGGTGCAGAAGTGTAAACTGTGCTCCCGGGAGAACTCCATTGGTGAGCACCATTTTGTCAGCTGCTTTGACTCACCTCACCAGTTTCACTTTCAGTCTCCAATCTGAGTAGCATTACATTACTAGACATTTGCTTCATTTGTGCAATACTGACCTGCCAGGTGGTACATTTTGCTTAAAAAATGACAGTAACAGCATCCTGTGATTTTTAAAAAATGTAGCCAGCAGGGGAGAATGAATGAAAGTGATGCATTTTGATTTTGTATACTAAGTCATAATGTCATGTTGCTACCTGAAATGTTAAAAACATGTATTTGATGTCCCAACAGATATCCTTAGGGATACGATCACATCATATAATGTAAGTACCTTGTTGTTTGACAATATAATTCCTTTTATATGTAAATACTTCTAAAATAATTGGTTAATCTTGTGCAAGACATCCTTTGTTTCAAAATGGTACTATTAACAATATTCCATTTCCAGATATGACCATCTTAATATTCAAATTTTATGTTTGATATGGTCCTGAAGGCAGATGACAGTGAAAAATTTAAGACCATGGTACAGTTTGAATGTCGGGGACTAGAGCCAGTTGACTTCCAGCCACAGGTAAAAACATTTTGCTCTTTACTTGTGCCTAACCTGGAAATAAATTTGTGTACCAGTGAAAGCTCAGAATTTGAAGATCTAGAATTTAAACCCCCAAAATATGCACATTTGTTACCCATTTCGGAATATTTTATGTGACAGATTGATGTTGTCACCTTGCAGGCTGGATTTAGTGCAGAAGGGGTGGAGTCAGGGACTCAGTTCCCTGACATAAACCTACAGGAAAGAGTGAGTCTTCATTCTAACATCCAGTTTATACCCTTCACCATTTTAAGAATATTTTTATGGAAATTTTCTTAACCCAATTATAACACAAACTAGTGCAGTCAGCTCAAAGCCTTACTTTTTTGTTTTATTTTCAGGACTGGACTGACTATGATGAGAAGGTCAGCGAGTCTGTTGGGATTTATGAAGTTACCCACAAATTCATCAAGTGCTGACTGGCTGTGGAGAGGGGGTAACTGAGCACTAACCAAATCAATAATGTTTTCCACAAGACCTACAGAACGTATAGTGTGGCAATGCAGGGGGATAAAGGTGTGGATAGTACAGTCTGTTGTGAATAGAATGACTGATTCTGCAGTGATGTTTTTAAGAGCTTCAATAAAGCTGTTGAGTAAAAGTGCACTATTAAACTGTTTGCCATATCTTGTATCACATATCTCAATCTTGACTGGAGGTGTTCTTTTGGATTATACCCAAAGGGGATAAAACATCAACACAAAAACAGATCTAACAAAGTATGTATCTCTGGTTGATATATAGCCTGCCTAAAAATAACATTAGGAATTAAATATTTTCCAAGCATGAAACAATATACAGAAAATAATTCAGCAACTTTTTTTTGTAACATTTTATTAGTGTTGCTATGTTCTTCAATTTTGTCAACTGGTATCATGGTAAATACAGATACAACCTTCCCTCTGTATTCCAGTTGTTCTCTTTTTTAATTAACTTTGCAAATATTTATGGACTTCTAGTAATTATCTCCAACATTAATTGCACAGCAACTGACATAAACCATTCTTCATTTTGAGCCTAAATTATTTTTGTCAGATTAAAAGTTTTAAAGATCCTTTATTAAAGGCACCTACAGGAATAATGATTTCATTCTTATTAATGCTGTCTGCCATTGGATGTGCAAACTCTAATTTGTGGTAATCAGGCTGAAACTTATTTAGTAATACCTTCAGATGGGGAAAGCTGTTTTTATGTAACAAGAACAGAGCATTTGAAAAATACTTTTATCCTAATTCAGACTTATGCAATGTGTCTGTATTAGACTGACAACTAAGCAACTACAGTCCTTATCTGGTTAATGTCATATGAACTTAAGGATGGTGCCACTTTTGGCCCACATTTACCAGTTCACTCTTAGGGGCTGCATTCATGAAAACTCCTACGTTTATCCAAAACTGTGTGACCTACTAAAAATATTTGCTGCTTGTGTTTGCGCATTGCTTACCTTGTTTAAAAAAAAAAAAGTGCAGATGCATAGAACAGTACCAGTTATAGGACCTGATATGATAAAGCATTAAACCACTTGGGCACTTTGTGAGCAAAGAGTAGTTACCACCAGAGCTATAGTCCCTAACCCTGACGTTAACCAGGTAATGACATCATATGATTTAAGTTGATAAACTACAGATGACAAATGAACTCAAAGATCCAAAAAATATCTTTAGACCAAGGGCAAACATCTCTGATCCAAGAAGGGTGCACTGCATGTTTTTCTTGCCAGCACTTAATAGCTTGAATTAATTTATCAATCAATGATATTATAAATTTTTTGGAGAGTGTCCAGTATAAATCAGGGACAAAATGTAATTTCAAAAGAATTTTAAATTGCAAGAGTGGCCATCTCTTCAGAAGCAAAAATGTTAATGAGGTTCACTTTCCTTGCCTCCTGCAGTACTAGTTTAAATAATTTGAGACAAACGTTTTCATTTTTCACAACTGGTTATCTCCAAGTGATACAGCAGGTAGCATTTATATCTCACAGGTCTTGGGTTGTTGATTCCAGCATGGGTTGGAATCTAGTTCAGTCTGTGCGGAGTTTGCATGTTTCCCCACATTTCTGTGGGTTTTCTCCAGGTCGCCCTTTTAACTCCCACAGTTCAAAAATGTGTTTCAGGTGATTTGGTGACTTTAAATACAATGTAACGTGTGCCTATGAGTGAATGAATATGTATGATTCCCCTGCAATGGGCTGGTATCCTGTTTCAAGTGTCATCTGCCTGGTATCCTATGTTTCCACAATAAACTCCTGACCCTCAGTATCCTGCACTGGATAAGCAGATCCTGATGACAAATGGATATCTTGTTAATGGATTTTACCTTCAGTACATTACAACACTATAGCCTTCCCATGTGTCCAGAACCACTATCATTTACTATTTGCTGCTGCTTGATTATCCTGTGTAGGTCTTAACTGATCGGCTTGCCCTCTAAGACACTGAAGATATCCTCTAGGGACTTGTGTACACACCGCAAGAATTCGTGGACATCCCGCGCAGGGTAGCTGGATACATTGCAGCCAATCCATTCTTCATGGACCCCATAACCGACACCAAACCCATCTGGCACCACCGGAGCAAATCCCCCTAGGCTCACAGCTGGACTTGTGAGGGTGCTGGTGGACAGGATATTGTAATTGATGGCAGCATAAGCTGGGTCTTGGTAGAAGCTTGGCAGAGCCATATCCTTGGAGTTGGCCAGATAGCGCAAGGCAAACAGATGGCGGTCAAATCCTTGGCCTAATAACAGTGAGAAAATTATTAAATTAATCAACAAATAATTTACAGTACCATATCTAATAACTGGAAAACAAAGTATTTGTATATTAACTGTGATACATTATCATTATAAGCATTATTTTATACCATACATTGCATATTATGGAACATATTATATTACAATTTAAATTTATTTTAGCTAATACTTTTTTCCCCCCCTAAAGTGACTTACTCCTTTATACAGCAGGGAGATTTTTATTGGATTAGTTAAGAGTAAGTAGGAGATGGGATTTGAACCTGGCACATTGAGACCAATGGTGGCAGCTCTAAACCCTGTATCACCTGACATAACCTTACAACTTCAATAAGCAAATACTTTCATCCAACATGTGTGATCTATATGTATCCAGGGTGAATGACAACAATTTGTACTGCATGATAAAAACAATCTAGATATACTCACCAGCCACTTTATTACAGATACCTGTACACCTGGTCATTCGTGCAATTAGCTAAATCAGCCAATTGTGGCAGCAGAACAATACACAAAATCACGCAGAAATTATTTATGAGCTTCAGTGAACGTTCACCTAAAACTTCAAAGTGGGGGGGGGGGGTGATCCAAGTGACTTTGACTGTGGGATTTTTGTTGGTGCAGGACATTTTTGTTGGACAGGGTGGTTTGAGTATTTCAGAAACTGCTGCTCTCCTGGGATTTTCATGCACAACAGTCTCCAGATTCAACACAGAATGGTGCGAAAAACAAAATATCCATTGAGCAGCAGTTCTGTGGGTGGAAACACCTTGTTGATGAGATTGGCCATTCTCCTCTGACCTGACAGGAAGGCTACAGTAACTCAAATCACCACTCTTTACAACAGCGGTGGCCAGAAAAGCATCTCTGGATGCACGGCATGTTGAATATTAAGTCAGATGGGCTACGACAACAGAAGATCACATCAGGTTCCATTCCCGTGAGCCAAGAACAGGAAGCTGTGGATACAGTGGCCCCTGGCTCACTGAAACTGGACTGTTTGATGATTGGAAAAATGTCAAAGGGAATATTTTCTTCACTCACATTGGGCCCCCTAATATCAATCCAACATTGTTTGACTGCCACAGCCACAAATTGGCCACAATTTACCTATCTTCTAATGGCTACTTCCAGCATGATAATGCACCATCTCATAAAGCACAAGCCATCTCAAACTGGTTCCATGAACATGGCAATGAGTTCACTGAGCTTCAATGCACTCCACAGTCACCAGATCTAAATCCAGTAGAGCACCTTTGGAATGTGGTAGGACAGCAAATTGTGCAGCAATTGCATGATGCATTCATGCTGTCAACCATGTCAACATGGACCGGAATCTCTAAGAAATGTTTCTAAGAGAAACATTTCAAAACAGAATTCATTCTGTTTTGAGAGCAAAGGGGATCCTATTCGGTATTAGAATGGTCTTCCAATAAAGTGGTTGGTGAGTGTATAGGTAGTATCTAACAATAAGGGTCAGATTTAAAGCAGCAGTTCCCAAAGCTCTTGTCAGCTATTAAATATTTGAGCTGTTCCACCACATACACACCTAATTTATACCTTGTTTACCTAATTAATTGAATCAGGTGCCAAATATTTGTATCTTTGCTGTAAGTTAAGTGATGTTTTTCTAACAAGCCTCCACAGGCTCTGGGGCACACTAATAGCAGTACGCACCCATGGCTGCCTCTTTGGTTAGCTTGCTGTGGTATTTGGAACATTCGACTAGCAAGGAGTGCAGCTCCTTCACTGAGTGCTGGCCAGGCTGTTGGATAAAGGCATGAGCACAACGCTTTGTGTAGATACTTGCTGGCCTGATGGTCTCTGTGCGACCATGGCGAAAAGCTGCAGTGCTGCACGACTCGTACGTGGCCACTGTCTGTCCATACTGACGCAGGAAGGCCATCTGGAACGCTAGCTGAGCTACTGCATCGGGGCTCAGTTTCTTCCCCTTTAGCATGCCCTTGCCCCCTTTCTTAAACTCCATAGCTGCCATGGTCAGCTTGGAAACAGCAGAGTTGAAGTGCTCCTTGGCTTTGCTGATGCCACTCTGTAGAGCTCCATCCAACCTGAACTGTAGTCGCTGTACTGCAGTAGCAGAGTTCAGAGTAATCGTGGGGGTACTGGGGTTTAAAAGAGGCCTCTCTGTGGTGTCTTTAAAGACTTCATTCTGGAAGCGGAGCACAGCCACGCCATCTCCCCATGCATGCTCGAAATTGATGGAAGCCGTCCCATCCTTGGCCACGATAATGCTGAAGGACTTGTCAAACCATCGATTGCAGCCATCACCATGGAGCATGTTGTGGGAAGTGTGGATATGGTCCCGCATTGGTTCGTCATCCAGGCACAGGCAGAAGAGGGCACTGTCCACCAGTGTCAGAGCCTCACTGTTCCCCATGTCCACCAGTTTGTCCCGCAGGCTTGCCCATACATCTCGGTTCTCGGTGGTCAGAAAACCCAATGGATAGTCAGGTGGTGGGACTGTATCTGACAAGATGTACTGCAAGTGGGCCAGGATCTCTGCAGGGTTCACCATGTTCCCATCATGATCCAGTACATCAAACACATACATGTTGCCTTTCCTCATCACCAGTAGATGGCGTCCTGTTTCATCAGTGAAGAGCTCATCGCAACCAAACCTGGGAATGCGGGTGGAGTTGAAGAGTCGGAAATACTGAGACATATCCAGGGGGTAAGCATTCACCATGTAGGCCCCATACCAGGAGAGTGAGGGTGGCACCCAGCGAATTAGCTTCTTGAAGCTCTCGGTGTCACTCTTGGCTGGATTTAGGTGAAAAACTTCAGGTTCTAGATACCCGGCACGTAATGTCTTCATGAAGCGAACTGCTGAACAAACCATATTGGCAGCTCGCAAAAGTTGGTCATTATATTCTGGCTTGGGGTCTGAGTTGAAGGACATAAAGGGGTTGAAGTTCAGGACAACAGGGTCCCGTGCAGAAAGGTACATGTCAAACCACGGTCCTAAGGAAACAAAGAAACTCGGCATTTACCCCTTGCATTAAAATTGCATAAACAGAGCAAAACCATCTGGAAACAAATAATTTGTAGGGTATTCAGATGAGGGTCTGTTGACTTACTGGAGATATAACTGGTGTGCTTGTTCTTTTTGTCTTGTGCCACCAATTCTGCATGCAACTCTTTCCCCACCCCACTCTGGAAGGTTTGAGCGAGTTTCTCAGTGTTTCTGCAGCAATACAATCACCAGTGTTTCTGGGACAGCAGTGGCAAGGTATCCTTGATTATTTGATTTTTTGAAAATTCCATCTTTTACCTGTACTGTTCATCGTTTAAGAGCGGCCTCTGGGCAGCCAAATACCTTCTTATTGTATCTTCTAGCTTGGGGATAGGTAGTCTACACAATAAAGACCATTAAAGAGTATTATAAATAATGCTCTGTTAAACAATACTGTAGTACACAACAATTACTAGTGCAGTACACCTAGAAGTCTTCAAAAAGCAGAGTGTAGACAAAAATAAACAAGTCTGCAAGTATAAAACAGCCCAGTTGCCAGGCCATGGAATTATACATCCCTAGTAAAACGTTTGAGCACACATAGGGAATACTTGAAAATGAGAAGCTGGACAAAAGAGTGAAATCAAAGCAACCCACATGTGCCCTAACTCTCTGAGATCTGCTGTAGAAGAACTGGGAAGACATGTCTGCAAGTTTTCAAATAATTTTTTTTTAACCTGCCGACTTTAGAAAAAACGTCACATAACTGCTGCGCCTTATGCTTTTATACAGCATTGCGTCATACTTCACTTGCCCTTTAACCTAGATTATACGAAAAGTGATAGTATTATGTCTACTATAGAGATTTAGCGTATGAACGAATCGTTTTTTCATATATACCGGCACGATTAAAGACTTCTCATAGCAAAAAAGGAAGTAATAATGATACATTTCGTTCAATGAGCCCACCTTGGTAAACTTTTCTGGTAATGCATTGTAGGTACGATGCTTCTGTGCAGGTACTCGTCCCCGGTGCTGTGCCTCCTGAGGGTGGTAGCGAACGTGTCGAGCCTTCCATACAGTGTCGCCGTCCGGCGAAGAGCTCCCGTCGCCCGCAGCGCCATGACAGCCCGTTCAGCAGTACAATGGTTCAGAATTGTATTCAAATATTACTTTCCCTGTAAATCAACATTAACCCTAGGGAAGTTCTGACACTATCAGTTATTAATTAATAAGCCACCTCCTAAATTCAAGGAAGCCGAGCTTTTAAACTAAAGTGACACTTAATGAATCACTTTGAAATTATTCGGCGCATGCGCGCTGTTACTCGAAATGACTGATGACAACGACAACCAAGCGAAGAATTTTGCACAGGAGCTCTTTATTATGCTGTCAAATGAAATTAATTGCTGTGCTGTGTAATCTATTTTCCGAGTGAGCCAATCAAAAAAATGTTAGGTAATGCAAAGAATTTCTGAATCTCAAACTTTCAAAAAATTATATTCACTGAACGCAAGAAATTAAACGGACTCCTGCAAGGCATTGTGGGATACCACCACGTGACGTTTGCGAAGCTGAAATGGTTGCTGTAGATGGTGTGCGAGCGTTTGGTTGTCAGTGATCTTTGGAAGCTGCCGTGTAAAGTGAAGCTCACAGCGATGACTCGTGCAGGAACCAGAACATTTGTGGTCGGCGTAGGCATGACAAAGGTATCTGTCCGTTTGACTCCAAAATTCGTGGAACTGAGCATTACTGGTGTAAATGTCTGTTGTCCGGCTCTTTTAACAAGTTGTCAAGCAGTAAGTAGATGCGCACTTAGGATTTAGCAAAACAGTGTAGAGCAAGGTAGACAGGAATAGATGGGATACATGTAGTGGTGTATACAGTATGTATAGGTATGTAGTAGGCAGGTTACCAGAATATTGGGGGTTTAAAACATATAGAAGGTTGTAGAGCAATATAGACAGGGTACAGGACCATTGAGGAGTACAAAGGATGTAAAATCATATACAAATGGGCAGAAAGCTGTAGAGGAGTAATCAATTCAATTTATTTTTATGAAACACTTCTCACACTGACTCAGAGTGCTGAACAGTAGATTAGGATAATGGAAGGGAAAAGTATATATATTGAAGCTACAGATAACCTTTAAATGTTAATGACAACAAGTATACAGGGTATAAGTGCAAAACAGTAAGCATGCCAGCAACTAAGGAGAGGAAAACAAAACTCCCAACCAGGAGGCGAGAGAGAAAAATAAACCTCTGGGGGTCCAAGTGCCAGGGGCTGCCCATTCCTCTTGGGCATTCTACACATGGAAAATATTGCCAGTAGTAACAGCTAACAAAGCTATACTACTAAGAACAACACTGTGTAGGATAGAGAAGCTGAATCAAGTGATGCTGAAGTGCAGGTGAGCTGGTTACATCATCAAGGCAGGGGGTCCTCAGCTCCTGCCAACATGGATTGCTGATCTCACCATAGATCTCGTCTGGCCCTTGGTGGTGGGGGTCAAAAATCTGTGCTTGTGGTTCAAAGAAACTCACACAGAGCAAGAGGGGTTGGTATTTAATGACAGAATCTAAGACAACATAATTAAACAGTGAATATGAGATGCAGAAGTGAACCAGCTGGAGTCAACATTACTTAAAATTGGAAATGCCAAACAAAAGAGATGAGTTTTAAGCAGTGATTTAAAGGCCGACACAGAAATGGTGTTTCTGACATCACCAGGCAAACTATTCTAGAGCTTAGGTGCTCTATAGCTAAAGGCGGGTCCCCCTACTGTAATCTTACTGTGCACAGGTAATTTAAGATAATCAGCATTTAATGATTGTAGGCAATGCTGTGGAACATAAGTCAATGATTTCATGAAGTACACAGGACCAATGTCATGCATAGCCTTATAAGTTAAGAGTAAGAGTTTATAATATACTCTGAACTTAACAGGAAGCCAATGTAAGGACCTTAGAACCGATGTTATATGCTCATACTTCCTGGTTCAAGTAACAATTCTAAGCGGTTGCTTTCTGTATTAACTGTAGTCTGGATATGGTCTGGTCTGGATAGCCTGATAACAGAGCCTTACAGTAATTGATTCTGCCAGAAACAAAGGCATGAACCAACTTCTTAACATCCTGCCTACTTGGGAATTGCTGCAGTTTAGCTATATTTCTTAACTGAAGGAAGCAGGATCTAGTCAAAACGGCAATATGAGAGTCACAGGATATGTCCGTGTCTAATAGAACAACCAAATTTTTTACACACTCCATGAGTGCTAAAGACTGAGGTAATTTGATTACAGGCTGCACCACCACCCACCACAAGTACTTCAGTTTTACTCGTGTTAGGTGACAGAAAATTATTATTCATCCACTGCTGTATATCAGCAAAACAGTTTGCTATGGATACAATATGCAATGGATCTTTGGGCTTAAAGGAAACTTATAACTGAGTATCATCAGCGTATTAATGTGAACTCACATTATGCTTATGGATGACATCGCCCAGTGGCAGCATATAAAGAGAAAACTGTTATGGACCCAGAACAGAACCTGGAAGGACACCATGATGGACTGTAGACATAAATGAAGGGAGGCAGTCATCAGATTTCTGTGCAAACTGTTGATGATTAGTTAGGCAGGAATGGAACCACTTGAGAACAGTGTCTGTTAGACCGACTAGAGATTCAATTCTACAAAGATACTGTGATCAACAGTATCCAATGCAGAATAGAGTTTTATAAAGGGCTAGAGTATACTGAAGGTGTAGATGGCTGGACATAGGAGTGTTCAGGTTTATAGCAGGGTGTAGAGGGAGTGGGGTTTTGTGCAGGTGTGCAGAGCGATGTAGGTGATGTTCTTGCACTGTATACAGTGCTTTGTTTTACTTTTGTGCTGGATTGTGCAGAAACATTTGGAATGAAAGCATTTTGGTAGCTGCATTGTTTCTTGCCTTGTAATGAAATTACACCTGCAGTTTGTAAAACTGACTTTTAGGTTCATGCTGATGGATACCTTAATGTGCACAGAAAATTAAGTGTTTAAAGTATTTTGGCTCACTATATTAAAGTTAAATGGAATTTGACATGTGGTGCTTAGTACAAAAGTTTATCTAAGAATAGAGTGAACACTAGCATTCTACACTGAAGACTTCTTTTTTTTTTTTTTTTTTTTTTTTTTTTTTTTTGTATTTTTGCATTAGTCATTGTACTGGATGTGACTTTGACCCCTGACACATTTTTGTTATTGCATAACATGTTTGAAACTTTATCTGAATGCAAAGTGCAAAATACCAAGGTCACTTAAATGAAAACAGAAATAGATAAAATTTTAATTCTGCTTGCAGCATGATATTTATGTGTATCTAAAAATGTTTCTTTCTTTTGATTTAGGCATTGCTGCAAGATGATTTACTCAATCAAAAATTTCATGTATGTGTATATAAAGTATATTGAGGCTGTAACAATGAATCATTGTTGTTTTGGTTCTCTTATTAGTTTGAAAAGCCAGGAGCAAGAGATGACTTTGATTACCCTGATATGGCTAAGGAAGCAGGTAAACCCAATAACATACCCCATCACAGGTTTAATTATATGTGTGAATAATATAATACATTGTAATGCAATACAAATCAATACATTGTTTATACTGAGTATTTATTAACTTAAAAAAATCAGTCTATAGGTGTGTAAGTATATGGTCGGACTGGAATACTAACATTTCAACATTGCATTTGTTTGTTGATTTCATAAAAATGTATTTCATACTTACTAATCCATAGCTATTCAGTTTAGAGAACAACCATTTGCTTGAAACTGTTATCCTACTGATATTTATCCTACTGATATTTCCTTTTTTTTCAGGCCAAAAGGCTTTGGCAGATGCTGGGATCCCTTACTCTGCTATTGAGCAGGCTTGTGTAGGTTATGTGTATGGTGGGTGACCTCATATCCTTGACACTTTGCACATTTTTAGTATGCCTGTATCCAGTATGCATGGATAATGTTTCCCCTGGGATTTCATGTTATGCTAATCTGGTTGGCTTCAACCCTATGACATCTTCACTCAGGGGGAAAAAAAGTTACATTTTAAATATGAGGAGTTATACACTTATTTCCCCAAAAGGAGAAGGGAATGAATAAAGTTTAAGTTGTTTTTCAGGCAGTACATACATTTTTGAGATCAGAGCAGTGCAGATACTAAGATATGAACCGCCTATTGCAATAAACGCACTATCAAAAGATTTCTGGAGACAATATCTGCATGGCTGCCTGCTAAGCAAACACACAGTCCCTGTTGCAGTGTGCTAAGTGCAATGTACTCTTTGCTGTATGCTATTGCCCTCAGTGGCATAAATGGGTGTCATGACCCTCTGAAACTCACCAAAATACATGGTTGACTTAAATGACCCCATTTGATTGACTGAAAATAACAGTACTGTAATGGTAAGAGAGGTGAATACAGCTCTTTTTTTATTCACCCAGAACAAGTTGTGCAACAGCCTTTCGCATTTGAAACAGTTAGCACAAGGAGGAGTGGTACAGTTTGGTGTGCAGTTCAAGATGATCACAATCCTGCACCTCACAGTGCTGTTACCATAAATACTGTTGGTCTTGAGAGTCCTGATCTTGCACTGTCCTTACGCAGGCGACTCTACCTGTGGGCAGAGGGCCATCTACCACAGTCTAGGCCTCACAGGCATCCCCATAATCAATGTCAACAACAACTGTTCCACTGGCTCCACTGCTCTCTTCATGGCTCGCCAGCTGGTCCAAGGAGGTGAGGGAGGCAGGAATTGTTACTTGTTTGTTCTACAGCAGATTATGTAGAAGAAAATCTACCTACATGCCCAAAATTTTTACACTAATCCATGACCAGTGGTTGAACTCATTTGTTGCTCAACTGTGCTCAGTTCCTGTGTGTGTGATTTTTAATGAGTAGAATTGCTTTCTGTTGCATGTTTGCACACTTTTCTGTGTTAGATATTGTTTAAAATTGCTTTTGTGTGAATGTGCGTTGCAGGTCTGGCCGACTGTGTGCTTGCCTTGGGATTTGAGAAGATGGAGCGGGGCTCACTCTCTTCAAAAGTATAGAACACTATCCGATGATATTTTAAATTGGCACGAATTTATGTTCATGACTGAGTAGTATGACTTGATGTTCACGAACAATTAGTGTTTACCTCCACTGCCAAGATTTTTGCACAGTCGGACTGGAATGATGTTATACTGGTGTTTATTTTCCAGTACATGGACAGAACCAATCCCATGGACAAGCATATGGAGGTAATGATCAACTGCTATGGGATGGCCCCAGCACCAGCTGCACCTCAGATGTTTGGCAACGCTGGCAGAGAACATATGCAAAAATATGGTAAGAGCATTGTGATGGTTACTGACATAGTATGATCAAATACATTTTCAGGCACAAGTCCCCCCTCATAGAATTTTCCTTACATAAAAAGTGAGTGGTAATGAATGGAAAAGAATTTGTGCTACACATTGTGACATGCAACCTTGATGAGAGCCCTTGTTTTGTGTTTTCTTCATAATACATCTTTATTTTGTTACAGGTACGAAACCTGAGCATTTTGCAAAAATTGCATGGAAGAACCATAAGCATTCCATCAACAACCCGTAAGAAAACTCTCAAAACTCATAACAAGCATATATTTTTGTATATGTTAGGTGTTGCATATAGACATTGCTATATGTAACTTTGACATTTATTGGTGTTTCAGCTGCTCTCATTTTGTTCCTGCCATCCAGGTACAGGTTAAAAGAGGTTTTATTCAGCTAAGCTAATTATGTGCAGTTTCTCCCTAGTCCTGTTGTGGGCAGTTTTTCAATATGCCTTAGGGTTAAGGGAAGAGATACAATTCACTGCTTACTGTGTGTTATATTGTCAATGCTAACACCTTGAAGTGTTGCTGTATGCAGGTGAACTGTGACTGTTTGTTTGACCCTGTGGCATATGCTGTTGTGTTTTAGCTACTCTCAGTTTCAAGATGAATATACGTTGGATCAGGTGTTGAAGTCACGGAAGGTCTTTGAATATCTGACACTACTTCAGTGCTGGTAAGGACCAGCAAATGCTAAACTGCATGCATTTCTGAGGGAAATGGCTTCTGAACTGCATATCTAGACCAAGGTCATTTGTTACCCCTAATACAGCCCAACTTCAGATGGGGCAGGGGCTGCGATCCTGGCCAGTGAGAGCTTTGTTACACGTTATGGTCTGCAGAACAAGGCAGTGGAGATCTTGGCCCAAGAAATGGTGACTGACCTTTCCAGTACCTTTCAAGAAAACAGCTGCATTAAGATGGTGAGCCAGTGGTACCTATTTGTCTAGGTTGACCTTATTATTGAACACTGAGGTCTTAACTTGGATGAATAGATCTTTAAATTTAGTGATCACCGTTTTGTTAAATTGATTTTTTTTAAGTGCTATTTGTAAGAGACCATAGTCAAAGCTGTGATTGGATTTTTGGCATTTGCTGAAAACAGTAAACTTTCTTCCAGGTTGGGTATGACATGACCAAAATGGCAGCCAAGAAGTGCTTTGAAGCAGCAGGTCTGAAACCAAGGGATGTGGATGTCATTGAGCTGCATGACTGCTTCTCAGCCAATGAACTCATCACCTATGAGGCCCTGGGGTTGTGTCCTGAAGGTAGGGTTCTTCACAGAATTCTTATACTCTACATTTGATCTGCTCTCGATCCTAACACATAAGATTAGATTCTTCCTTTATGTGGTTTGTGTCCTTACTCAAATGAATAAATGGATACGTTGGTCTCTTAAGGTAAAGCTGGAGAACTCATTGACAGGGGAGACAACAGTTACGGAGGGAAGTGGGTAATAAATCCCAGTGGGGGCCTTATATCCAAAGGACATCCACTTGGTGCAACAGGTAAGTACACTATATCCTCTGCAACTTCTTTCACCAAAGAAACGACTTCTCACATGTTCCTTTGGCGTAGATGGTACTGAAAAATAAGGGAATGCGAGTCTGTGAAATGTATTGCGGTAAGCCGTATGCAGTTGTACACAGTGGAAAAGGGTACACAAGATCCACTTTCACAGCAAATACCTGCACTCCCCCATTTATGCCACCAGAGGACAGTAGCACAAAGCCATACAAGTGATAGGGACATATTGTAAGCTCCTACAGTCCTCCATGCTGAAGCAAAACCCCAAATTGCTGTTAATGTTTTACTTTTTTAAGTGAATGTAATCTAGCTAGTGAGATTGTGATGTATTGAGCTACACCACTCTGATGCTAATCTTTTGTGAGCAGTGTCTTTTTGAGTTTGTTTGTATAGAAGCATTACAAACCATGCCCCTTCTCTCTCTGGATATTTAGAGGGTGATTCAAAAAGAATTGAAGATTTTCAGGCATTTATTGTTCAGTAGCTAAATATATGAATATGTAGTATATTGAGCATTTACAAAACTATGATAAAACTGAGTTACTTTACAAATTGGTTTAGATGTTCATATGATACTTTTTGAATCACTTGTATTCTAACTACATTAATTGCTTAAGCTTGTTCACTGCTAAAGAGTACGCATCCAAAGATGAGATCTATTAATTATACAGAACAAGTTCTCAAAAATGTGCCATATCTTTATTTTGCTTAATAGCATTTCTGCTTTGTGCAGTGCTTTTGAGGATGTTTTCAAAGGTAGTTGTGGTTTGCCTGCCTTGTGTTTTCTGTTCATTTTCTAGAACTGCATATTTCTACTGGAAATTGTCCAGATCTGTATGGCTGATACGTTTTCTGAAATGGGGGTTAGCATGTAAGCATGATGCGGGTTTTACATTAAGTCTCTTATCTTATTGGGGTAATTGTCAAACAAAAAGCCCATTTGTATAATGAGATAAAATACTTAGCTTTAGCACTAACAGAGGAGACAGACCTGTGGAGATTAGGCTTGCGCTGAGTTCCTAGCAGCATACTATGCTTGTGTTGTTGATAATTTCTTAATACCAGAGCAGGAGGTTAAGCACAGCAGTGTAGTATAGTATTCAGATATAAGCAAAATAGTGCAGTTACTGTTATTAAAGGGGTAAAAAAATATAGAGCAGTTTCAAAAACTGTCATTTATTTGCTTGACTAATGCTTCCTGTTAGTTTTGTAAGAGGAGAGGCAAGATATATAGATTTTTTCATAGATAAAATTACATTATCATGGCATCTTTTTAAGGTTTTTTTTTTTAAATCTCACAGTGTTTCACAATTTTTGCTGTTTGAAATTTGCTACCTTTATCAAATATGAGCTTGGATTTAGATTTGAGAATTGAGACTTCTTGGTTACTTGTGATACTCTGGTAATGTTTCAGTAAGGTGTTGCATAATTTTGAGAAAACATTTTGGGTGGCTGAAGTCCGTAGGTATAGAGCTATATTAGAGCTGTACACGTACTGTTGTGCTGGGTACCAGTGCACAACTTTTGCACTCAGTAACTCTTAAGACTTGAGTTCACTGTGACAGACCAGGTCCCTCCTGAGAATATGTCCCTCTAGCAGTAGTAAGATGTTTAACTCTCATGCTTTCATATCACAAAATAGACTTAGCAATGCCTTTCAATGGGAGGAAAGAGAGACACGGGTGTTGGGGGGGGGGGGGATTGATGAGGGGAAAACCCCAAAAGCTGATTTAAGCAGACAGTTACAGTGTTTGCCACAGAGCATTATGCTGAGCTGTGCAGCATTAACCTGCAGAGTGGAGGACCTATGTTACCAGTGCATTATTCTGGCTCCACTAATATACTGAGCCTAATACATTCAACCTGTATGAGTGTGACCATCAGCTCAGTGCTGATAGCAAGCAGTGTTTTGTAATTTATTTATGTATTTATTTATTTATTTATTTATTTAGGTTTAAAATCAACCTGAGTTTCAACTTCAACACCTGCAGCTGTTGTATCTTTAAGAGATATATAGGTATAAATATTTCGCTCATGATTGGTCAGTGCATGAGCATTTAATGTTATGGTTCTATTATTAAGTAATGCAGAAAATTATTTACAGTGTAAAAGTTGACTTGTTCTGCATTCTTTCACTGCAGAGTGCTTCTCCTTAAAACTTTTTTTCAAGGACACAGTACCCACAATAAACTTGGTTTTGTTTGTTACAGACATGGGTAGATGTTTCGTTCACATTGGACCACCTCATTGCACTGACTAGTACTATACCTGTGTGGGTGTGTGCACTGCGCAATGATCTCTTGTGTGCACACTACAAGGTGTTTTATAGGGTTTTAGTGATATTTTAGGAAGTTGGTTTTGGGGGCTTTCTGAAGAGCTGGAAAGAATCATTATTTTTCCCATAGTAAGTTGTGGAAATAGCTGTTTCAATTTACTAGTTCTTGACTTTTCAGATACCAATTAGATGCATAAATTGAAAATTTTTACCTTTCCACTGCTACCCCTTTTTGACCAGTGCAGCGCCGGGTAACTCTGCTAGTGTGTGTCTGACTGGTGTGTCATCCAGATATTCCCTGCCACATGCCTTATGCTTCTGGATGGATGGATGGATGTATGATATTCTGTAGCCATTTGTTCAGAATGCTCCAGCTCATCAAAATATGCTAGTTTTAATGTTATGCTACAAAATATACGATGCATTAACATTACCAGCAGTATAATAAAATAAAAAAGTGGTATTTCCGGGTATTCTGAGCAGTTCTACTTATTTTATATCGTGTGCTGTACTGCTTAGGTCTAGTTCTCAGTGTTGAGTACTGTTGGTGTAGGTGATGCTGAAGTTGTGACATTGAGTCAAAGACCCCCCCCCCCCAGAGAACATTTTTTAAAATATTTCAAAAGCTTATGTAACTTGTACTTGCTAACATTTTTGTTTGTAATGGAGTGAATGTGACCTGTGTTTATCGACTGTGCCAATACCTAGCAATTACAGTGCAGAAACACAGAATAGAAGAGGTCGTCTTACTTCCACCACGTTTAAATCTTCCTAGCTGGAGTGTCAGAATGCTGCTGAATAAATGTAAGATGACAAACATTGCACATGTTTATTGGATGAACCGCTGAACTGTTGGCGTTCAGCAGGAGTTTGTGTAGACAACATGGCTTCAGTTTCATATATTTCAACTGCTTTTAATTTTAATGTAGCACAGAGTTAATGAATAATTAAAATAGTCTAACGTTTTTGCTTATAGCCTCGAGTGATATTTTTGTGAAATCAAATTTGGAAGTAAATCAAGAATAAATATGTTTGTTAAGATTTTATTAATTGTGACTTACTGCGAAAAGTGACTTTGGAGTTATGGAAATGAATTATAAACATTCTTCTGATCCGGATTGTGTGACTTGAAGAGATAGAAAAACGCGTAGTTTTACGCTACACTCGCTTGTTACGAACGGTTGAGCGATGAATTCTCAATGCAAGTTTCTATCTTATTTTTTTCTTCACTTTATTTTCTATGGTGTATGTTTGTGTTTCGACATTGAATAGCAATTTGTTTAGGCAACTTTTTTGTTTTAGTCATTTATGTTGGCTTCATTTTCTATATCGATTTAAGTAAACAATATTTCTTTTATTCACTATAGCTATTTTTACAGAACCGACGTTCTGAGTAAGGGGACTTCAGGATTATTAAGTTTTTATTCATTGGGTCCTAGATGTAAAAGTGACTTTGGACTTGCCAGTTATGCCACCCCTTGTGCTGTGTTGTACTGTACTGAGCTCGGTTCTTTCTCTGCTCGACTATGCAGGTCTGGCGCAGTGTGCTGAACTCTGCTGGCAGCTCCGGGCGGAAGCTGGTAAGAGACAAGTTCCGGGTGCAAAGATCGCGCTTCAACATAACATCGGGCTCGGTGGTGCGGTGGTAGTCACTCTCTACAGGATGGGTTTCCCTCACGCCGCAAGGTAATACTTTTTACTGTTTGCGACAGCGTCACTGTGGAAGCCCTGCTGTCCGTACAAGGAGCGCTTGTTCTTCAGCCATGCTGGGTGTTACGTAAGAGACCGGCCTCGGTAACCGGTACCTGACCATTAAATACCTCTAGTTTGCAATCTTTCGCCGGTTGTCTTTGTAAAGATGGTTAAAGGTCTTACAGAGCTTGCTGGGGACTTGGTGTAGGAAACGCAGCAGCTGGGGGGGAGATGAAAGGAAATGAGTGCAGTAACAGCTGTATTGGCTTGGTTATGGCCTTCACATGGGAGCGGGTCACACCACGGAAGGTGTACAAGTTTGGCTCTATATGAGTTAGTGTAAATGGTTTTCGAAAGACGTTTTTCAGCCTATGAGTTGATCATACTAGGTCATATTTAGTGGCAACTAATTCTCTCTCTCTCACACACATGCAGTTAAACTGCCTTGCACTTGGAATCCTGGAAATGATGCTTGTCACTGCAGTTTGACAAAGAGATCAAACTGATTTCAGTTGGATCTGTACTGAAACAAGTAAATGGATTGTGTGCAGAAGTTCCATGCAGTCTGTTCAGCAAAATATCTAGGTTTTTTCAATTAGCAAGTTTGCAAGCAGGTTTGTCTGACCCTAGCCTTGAACTGCATGTTAATCAAACTTTTAGTTTGGAAACAGCAGCAGACCAGGGGTCAACGCTGTGTGCACACAGTAACATGATGGAATGAGCTCCCTTTGTCATTCAGAACTGATGAATCCCTCAAAGTTTGAGAACTGTCTGCCTAAATACATTTTTAAAACCCACTTCTGTCCTGATTGTTTATCTGCTTCTTAAATATTTTCCATTTAAAAAAGAAAAAGGTTGTACTCCCTATCAATTCTAAAGGCAGCTACTGGGTATTGTATGCTGGCAAAACTGGTAGTCTTGTACCACTTGACTGAACTTTGAGAATTGTGTGTCTGCTTCTGCATTCCAGCAAATGAACTTTGGTTTTCTGTGGGTTTCTTTGGAGAAAATTGCTAAATGAAGAATAAATGTAAATTTAACTGTATGCTACAGATTTTAGCCCTCTTTAAAACTGAAGGCTTCTTTGATCACTTTTTGCTAGTTGATTGTTTGTTTTCAGTAAGTCTCTTGGTTTGTCTGTGGCCTTCAGATTAAGAGCATTTCTCAACTTATTCTGAAATTAATATAAGGTGTTCCTTGATTACATACTCATATAGATTGTGAGGTTAAAAAGATAATGTTGTATTAGTTATTTTTCCCAGATGGTATAGCCTTTACACTCATTGCTGACAGGAATAATAAATACATAGTGTATATGCCTTTGAAATCACAATTCACTGTCTGCTGCATACAAACAAGTAAAAGCTATTCAGTTTTTTAGTTTGCTCCATTTCTCTGTAGACAAGTCCTAAATTTTGTAAGTTTTTGTGCAGGTCACAGCAGATCTATGCAGTGCCAACTGGTGCAGCAAGTGGCCTGGAAGAGTTCAAAGTCCATAGTGTTTTTCAGGAAATTGAGAAGAAACTGCAAGAGGTAAACTTCCAAATGCCATGTCTTACTCTTTTCTGGCATGTGACTAAAATTTGGTTATAGGTCTATGCCTGAAATTATACAGCCTAAATTACAGGAATTGTAGTGGCTGAGTTATTAAACACAGTTATTAAAAAGACTGAGGAGACTGTGCTTTTCTGTTTGTGAACTGATTTCAGCCGGATTAGGACATCACAAGACAGGCTCTTCCCTGTCAGTAGGATATCTAACTGTTCTGTTTTTTTCCTGACTTTGTTTCTGCTTTGGCAACGGTTTAGTGTTCTGTTCCCACAAAGTCGGATTAAATTAGATTAAATTCTCTTCTCTTCTTCCGTACAGGAAGGAGAGCAGTTTGTGAAGAAGATTGGAGGGGTGTTTGCCTTTAAGGTGAAAGATGGGCCAGATGGAAAAGAGGCGATTTGGGTAGTTGACGTGAAGAATGGCAAGGGGTCTGTTGAAAACAATTCGGGTAAGTGCTGTGTAAGGTATGCCAGACCTGGCTGTTCCTGTGTCACTCAGCACATTAGATTTCACTTATAAGCTGGAGTGCCCCCTGCACAGTGCTTTCAGAGGACTTCTGTTGATCAGGTGTGTCTGTGGGTCAAATGATCGCTATCCATAAGGAGCTAATTTCAACGTTGCGGTGTTAATTTTTTTTTTTTTTTTTTTTTATCTCAGTTTTTCTAAAGGAAATGTTGAAATAATGAAATAATGTAATTAACTATAAATATATGGTTTGATTTGATTTGGCAATAGAGCTAAACCAGATGTTTGTCTTGCATAAATGGTAGAGCAAAACTATGGTATCCTACATGATGCTGCACAATGCAACACAGCTGCAGACTGCATCCATATAGTTATCTCTTGATTTATGCACACGTTTTTGCTAGAACATGATTTTTAATACCATTATTTAATTTTACACACTTCTGCTTGGTCAGCAAAGTATTCCAACATCGCAGTTTCATCCAAAAGTAAAAAAAAAAAAAAAAACCATACACACAGGGATCTGTGTGTAGTGCTGTGAGTGTGTGCCCTATGTGAGGCAAGATCTGTGTGTGTGTGTGTGTCTGTGTATATATGAAGAATAAAGCCTGCCTGCAGAGTCCCTGCATGTGTCTATTTGTAAGCACTAACCCCCCCCCCCCAATTTGTGTTCGTGTGTGTGGAGCTGGTGGGTGTGCTGTGATTTTTTTTTTTTTTTTTTTTTTTTTTTTTTTCTTCCCCCCCC
>UFQX01000428.1:1173736-1223028 GCA_900497675.1 Arapaima gigas | reverse complement strand
TTTTTTTTTTTTTTTTTTTTTTTTTTTTTTTTCCTTCCCCTCTCCCCTCCCCCCTTATGTTTTTTGGAGGGGTTGGGAAGTTAGGAATTCATCCCCTGCCATGAGAAGTAATGGAAACAGTGGTTTTGATATACATGTTTTCAGCTTACGCAGCCTTTTCAAGAACCAATTAGACGTGTAAATGGAGGGATTAGTTTATTTGTGATCTCTAAAGTCACTGAATCATTTGTTTCATTGAATACCTCATGTAGACATGTTTCCCTCTCTCAGGTATCCTTGCTGGCTTTGACTTCATTATAACTTTTAAATAAATTTAAAAAATTTTTTTTTTTTTTTATACACAGCAAAGAAAGCTGACTGCACCATTTCCATGTCAGATGCTGATTTGCTTGCTCTGATGACAGGCAAAATTAACCCTCAGACAGTAAGTAAATGCAACCTCTCCCCATGGCAGAAAACTGCATTTTCACCTAATTTCTATCTGTACAGACAAGATATTCTGAACACACATCTAGATTCGTATGTTAAATTATCCTTTGCACTACATTAAGTTTCGGGTTTAATAGTATGTGTTGTTCACTAATACGAATTTAAAAGATTATAAATAGACTTTCATAGAATTTCTGCTTTTTCTAGTGCCTGTACTTGTTTTATCCTTTCAGGTTGTCCTTCCATTGTTTTCTAGGGCAGTACATGCTTCATTTTGTCATTGTTTCCATGACATGTCTGTAGGTCACTAAGCCCTAAAAGTTCTGTGTTTAGTGAGTGAACAGCAACTCTTAAGATTGAGTGATGCCATTCTTGCTGTGGGCCATTGGCAGAAATAATCAGCCTGCTGAAAGAGCGCAGAGGTTGCAATGTTAAGTTAGAGACTGATTGTCCATACACTTAAAGCCTCTGTGTCCCGTAGGAGAGCAAGCTCTTGTGGATGTTGCTGGTTTTCCAGTTTCATTCATTGCTCTAATCTGAGTTCTCTAGTTTTTTGGAGTCTTTTTATACCCAGGCATGTGTGTATTCTGTAATGGGAACTTGTTCACTGCCATTTAGTTGCATTCTGCTTCAATCTTTACTGCTGGAAGAGGATTTTTTGTTCTCCCTGCAACAGAAAACATACTTCTGCTTAATGTATCCATTGTCTGTCTATGGAAAAACAAATAATCTGTACATTATTCCCAAGTGTTTTTTTTCCCGTGCAGAATTGTATATTATAACACCAGCAAGTTCTCATTTTGCCTCTTCATAAGTTTAATGCCCCCCCAGCCTTTCTGCCCTTTTGGTTTTTCTACACATTATATTTCCTTAGGCCATTTACTTTGAATTTCTTCACCTTCACTCACTAGAATCTGTTGTTGGAATGANTCAACTGAGAATATCCTTAAGGAATATATTTATTATTTTAATATTCACTTTAGTACTCTTAAAATATCAGGTATGATGAGATTTGTTTGTCAAATTATTTGGACTGTATAGTGTTTTTTTTTTTTTTTTTTTTTTTTTTTTTTTTCCCTTCTTCTGATATTGTCAAGTGAAATGGGGGGTAATTGGCACATTCTTCATAGCCCACAGTCCTCTTTACTTAAGTCTGTATGTATGACTTGGGATAAAGTATTTACAATTCAAATTAAGTAAATTTTTCAGTTAGTTTTATTGAATAGACTGTATGCAAAAATATTGTAAAGATTGGGGACAATCTGTTGACTTACCCAGATGGAAAGTAGGTTAATATTCAGAGAAAAGCTGGAGCATTTGGCATTTGTCTCTGGAGTTGTTGTTAGAGATTAATTAAGCAAATTAATATCTGCTTGATGGTCAGCGTTTTACTTTTGGCTCATTTGATTTGCATGATGAATTGCTGGCATATTATGAGCCCACAGTGAATCAGTTTTTAAGGTTGTAAACACTCATCTTATGTGTCTCCCCCTTAAGGCTTTTTTCCAAGGCAAGTTGAAGATCACTGGTAACATGGGCTTGGCCATGAAGCTACAGAACCTACAGCTCCAGCCTGGCAAAGCTAAGCTGTGAGAGGCATTGGACCCAGATGGCTCAGCCCATGGGATTGCAGGGGATCTCTGCTGTCACTGTGTTTCAGGGTGTCCTTTGGTCTCATTCCTATCTGTTGAAGGGGTGGAAGGTGGACTAGAATGTGAAATGGCCCATTCTGTTCCTTCTTGTCTTTTGAGTCTTTGAGTGAATTAGAACAGTGTAGGATTTGCACATGATAAAACATTAATGATTCAGGTCTTTGTACCATTAACTCTATATGATTAAAGTCATTTTTAACAGGGCACTTGCTTGCATAAAAGAAATAACAGTTAAAAATTGGGATTACAGTACACTTTGTGGTGAGTATCTTTTTTTCCCCTACTCTAACCTTTGATCACTTACATCCAGCAGAGGAACTTCTGCAGGATGAATAACCATCAAGGTGCATGCAATGCATCCAGGCTCATTAATGCTGTTATATTTGCAATGAAATTTGTGTTAATGGTCTCTAGTAGGATCTAGTAGGACCACTTAATGTGCCTCTGCTATGTGGCCACTGTCCTTTAGACTGGCAGTGTTTTCTACAGCTTGACCCTGTAATAGGTTAAACTAGACCTATTCAGATAGAAAAAATATGGCATCTTTAATTTTAATAAAACGGTGCATTAACAAATACTTTGTCAATGTTTCAGTTAATTTGGTCTTCAAGTACCTTTTTACAGCACTGTGTCAATATTATACCAACTTGAAAACATTTTATCTAAATGTGGTGTTACTGGTTTTAATGTGTTCAGGTTGTGTAATGAGCTCACTTTGGGATAAACACAATAGGAGATGTAAAACAATACAGTGAATTGAAAAATAAATAGGACCTGGGGGTCTGAAGTGTTTCAGTCTATCTGCAGTTTACATTGATATTCATTGATTGTGTCCATTGGACATCAGCTTCCTTAGAAGGTGGTATAGTCAGTTGTCCACCCCTAGGGTGTTACATATAGTTGCTTTCAGTCTCTGTTGCTTGTTGTTAAACATGTAAGATGTTTTTCCTTTGATCTGTTCTTGTCCTTTAACATTTTGAAAGACTGAGCATGAAGTGTGACGATTATACAAGAAATGACTATGAATGATTTGGCACGAACAATGGGAATAGAAAAAATGAGCAGAAGCCCAAAGATAATTTTGAAAAAATTAAAATTTAAGAGGTAGGCACCCAAATTCAGGCTGTAGAATGAAGTCAAGAATTCCCATCAACGAATGACGCTCAAACTAATTCATAAACTCATTCAAGTGTTTCTGTTATACAGGACAAAACCATACCGTATTACAGCCTTATTGTGACACACTTTTTTTTTTTCTCTATTTTTCTGTTTTTCTGTGAAGTTCTGAAAGACATTTGTTTTACGATTGCAATGAAGTCTGACACACTGGTTACGGTCTTAGCTGTGGCATTCAGATGAAAAATATTCAGGTATTGTTTCCTAGCTGATAAGTGTAGCTGATTTACATTACTTCCTCACCTCAGGAATGCATATTAGGCCTGCAAGTCTGTATATCTTAAACTGTGCAAGGCCAAAGTCTCAGACTGCTGACAAGTGACAATTGGTAAAATGATACACATGTCCAGTTTAAGCACAAGAGAGGCTTTGTGAAAACTTCAGACAAAGCTGTAAGAAAAACATTAAGACTTGTTTCTGTCCATCCCTTATTATTGACCTCTTGTCCAATGAGGGTCCTGATAGTCTGGAGCCTTTCCTGTAAGCACAGAGCATGAGGTAAGGTACACTGGGTCGGAATTTGTCATCTATGTCATCTTCTCAACCTCCTGTTGGTGCTAATTGTTGATGGTTCATTCCATACAATATTCATCTTCTGGTTGCATTCAGTTTTCCCTGTTCACACTGCCAATAAAACCTTAATACACATTTATAAATGAAAAGTACTGCTCTAATTAAGAACAACTTTGTAAGGCCTACTAACCTGTTAACTTACATAAAAATTAAATCAGGTTTGAAACTGGTGAACATAATACGATCTGTCCAAAAAACATTTTCAGTGCTTCAATAGTGATCGATTCATCTCATGAAGATGTGCAACATTCCTCTCTTGTTACTGATCCCCAACAATCAGGAACACCATACATGAGATGTCAACACAAGTTTTCTTAAGGCATTATCACTCTTATGTTCCTGTGGGCTTCATGCCATTTAATGGTTAAATGCATCCAAGTTGCATTTACTGTGCAAAAAACAGGAACTGCAAACAGGTGAAGAAAATGTAGTTAAAAATGAATGCTAATATGGAAATAGTTTGCATAACTGAATATGCATATCATGGGGAGCCAGGGTATTATGACTGTTTTGATCTGCAAGATACATTTATTTCAAAACACCTATACCTGCTATACAGCCTTTCTTTATCACTTACTGCTTGTCCAGTACAGGTTTTTAGTGGTTTTTTTCTGGACTTTTCTTGACAGGTTTCTCAGTGCATGAGATAAAGAATTTTACTGGAGAATTTCACTAGATAATTTCAGGTTGTTTATTTGATGTTCAAATGAGTACAGAAGAGTTATTTCAATGTATCTTTTCTGTAAAGGACTGAAAGACTACTAATGGTAGTCATTTAATATCTGATCTGATCACAACTGTTCTACAGCTTTAGTTTCAACAGCTGCTGCACCAGCTTACAGACTCTGATTTGCACAAACCAAACAGCTGGATGCTTCTTAGAACAACTACTTTGGAATGGGATTCAGGATGTTGATGTTCAGTGGGAGCAGCAAATGGCAGATTTTTTGACAAATTGGCCACTGCACACACTGCAAAGGTCAGCATATCAACACATGGCACTACTGTACATCTGATTTAGATTTTAATTCATAGTGTGGATTCTCAGTAAAACATTTAATTTAATTTAATTGGCAGGTCAGATAATTTAGATGCTGTCACTTGGTGATGGTACTATTAATGGGTGGAATTTCTGTGATGAATGTGTGTATTGTCTCCGTTCTTCTCACTTAACCAGACATCATTTGCTGTCCCTTATGGGTCTGGAATTTTCAGAGTAAAGTTAAGCACACATCTGCTGGTGATGTGAGGCCACATGACCAGAGACCAATAGCTTTCCATGATGTCTGGGTGCCCTGCAGAGTTTGATTTCTGCAAACTCAATGCTCTGTTCTTCAGGCTCTGATACAAGTATAGCATCATAAGTGCTTTAAAAGGTAGTAACAAGATGTAAAACACATTTAAAAGGAGAACACAAGCTGACTACAGTAATGAACCACACAATAAAACATCGGTTGCTGGTTATCGTGGCAATATTTTTTGCCTTGATGCATTCAGTTTTCACAAAAAAGATTATTGAGAAACCTTTTTTTGCCAATAAAATTGATATTTTTCTTAAAATGAAACACCATACTAGGAAAAAAAACTTTTATTTCAGTAATCAGCTTTTCATTTCTATACTTTCATTCATATAATATTTATTCAACTTCCCTGTGTTATACCTGACAGTTCCCAGATGTTCCAGAACTTTAATCCAGAACTGATTGCTTTCATCAGTAGTTAGTCTATTATAAGGCATCTTTATTGTTCAATTCTGATTTGCTTTGCTCCAAGTAATATTTGCTGTTGTGTCCTTTGGGAAGATGCTGTCAGCCCTCTGAGTTCTGCTCAAGTTTATAAGGCAATGAATGAATGAGGGCACAAAATGTAACTAAGACTGTTTACATTGTTGGCCATAAATCTTCTTTCTTTATGTCACCTCATTCCTGAGAAGAATGTGGTTCTGGGTCCCCTCTGTGTATGCTGTGGGCTGTGGGCTTAAGGAAACACCCCTCTACCTTGAAGGTTGTTGGCTTAAGGGTTAGGTGGTGCTTTTGTACCCTTGACCAGCTGGGCTGTGTATCGATCTGGGAGGAACAAAAATTGATAAAAGGGGCACAGTCATCTATCTTTATATAGCTTGATGTTTTGAATGTGCAATACTACAGCTTCTTCTTCTCCTGGGCATATCCGTGCTGAGCAAACTTCTTTATTTGAATTGTTGTAGTAAAACGTTTTAACTGGATACAACTTAGAGTAACTCCTGATGAATGCATCAACGACGCAACAACATAATAGTAATGCTGTTTTATTTTCTCATTGAGCTCTCAGATCATTAGTATTAATCTCAAAAGAGATTTTGCTGGAGGTCTTAACTTGTGACTGTGATATGATATGGCTCAGTATTTATGTTTGTCAAAGTATTTTACTTTACCAATAAACTTGCATATTATTAATTGACCTTTATCTTGTTGCTTGAAACTCGTGAAAAATAAAGATATTCATGATACACATCAATTTCAAGGCAATAATTTGAGGAACACTGTTTTATGGTTTTGCAATGGGTTTGCTGCTATTAAAATGACATCTAAATTGGTATTTACAGCTCGCAGTCAAATCCAATTGATTAAGAGAACAAAATGTGCAGGCAATAAACTGGAATGGGTGACCTTATAGGCAATGGCTGAAAATTCATTAAACTTCCAAAGTGTTAAAGATGCGCCAATAAATGTATGAATTCAGTAGGGTGTTAAAAAGTGGAGCTACACAAAACAATGGGGTATTTTCTCTGCTGTAAGTAAATATACACTGAAAAACACAAGAATATACTGTATATTACATTCCTTGCCATGGTTATAAATTTAAGCTGGATGGAAAATGTTCTGAAGAATTTAAAAATATATTGTACATACATACAATAAAAGTACAGTATTTGACCATTGTTTCAACTGGTTTAATGTTTCCCAGTTTGCAAACTCTCCATTTCCCAGTGTATCTGTTACTAGTTGTATTAGAATTGTCCTGTGTCCTGGGATCTTCAGTTTTACTCCTGTGCTGGTAAACAAAAATCATCAATGCATTTCCTCTTTCCCATAGTAGCAGAACTGAAAAAAAAATCTGTTTTTCAGTTTCATCCTTGTTCCTCACAGTGAAATTTGAGTGCTGAAATTTGGTCCTGCCTTATAAAGAACCCAGTTTGTTAGTCCCAGTAGCATGAAAAAGTGTATATTTTAACGTCAAGAGGACTCCCGCAATTGGGGCGAACCCTATACATTAGTCTCTAGGCCATTCATGTCAATAGAACAATGGTCCCTGTCGACCTTCTTGTGAGATGGGGACTTCTTTTTCTCTGTTGGTCGTACACCTTCCTCCAGCTGAATGAGTCGTGCCACCTCAGGGGATATGTGGTCTGACTTTACCCCCGGTGGAGCTGGGAAACGTCCATTCTTCTGGTAGGACATCATCTGCTGAATGCTGATCAGGGGCTTGGTTTCGCAGATCAGGGGAACCTGGAGGGAAGAGATAAATAGTGACTGAAAACAAGGCTCAGGGGTTCCAGGTAGGAAGTCAGCAGGCTTCATAGCTGCATGTAATATGGGTGAAACCTTAAGCACAACCAACACCTAACCACACAATATTGTGATCACCCGAAGGAATGGGAGAAACAATGACATCTTCACAATTCATCATTATTTTATTACTACTTTGTGAAGAATGTTTCACAAATACTCAAGCTGTACATTTTCAGCCCAGTATAAGACTTAAGTGTTTGTTACACTTGGCATGAGTTTAATAAAATTGAATCTCAAAGCCAAGAAATTAGAAATGATTCACATTTGGATACTGTTTCCTGTGGTAAATAGGTTGAGGAGAACTAGTTGCATTACTCAAGAAACTAATGGTTGAAGGCTGTATGGCATACCTCTTCTCCTTCTTTAACAAAGTCTTTTCTGCAGATGTGTGCCATGATGCCAGTGGCAAGGGCATCTCCCATTACGTTGACCATAGTCCGAAACCTGTCCCTTTGGAGGAATATGTAAAGAAGGAAACAGTAACAAATGTCCAAAGATTACAACTGGAAAAGGGCTGATGAGCCAAAGTAAACCCTGAGCTCCCAGACGAATACTGAGAGTCTTTCACCAGCTCAAACATGGACAGAAAGCCAAAGTCAGTTTATGACTGTTTTGGGACAACTGTGACCTAGTCCTTTGGAATTTTGTGTTTTGTTACCTGCAAAACCAAACTTCCTCAGGAAACATGGAACTATATTGTACACACAGTTGCGGACAAAACAGAGGAATCATTGCTAGAATTTACTTACAGCGCCCAATCCACTGCGATAATAAGAGTGATGTCATCAGTGGGCAGTCCTACAGATGTTAACACAATCACCATGGTGACCAGTCCAGCTTGAGGAATTCCTGCTGCACCAATACTAGCTGCAGTTGCAGTGATACTGTGGACCACAAAAGACTATTGTTAAAACACTGCTTTGTCAGACAAATTCTAGTCGACAAACTGTGATAAATACCTGTTAAGAACATGAAGACAGGGGCTCTTGCAGTATGTAGTCTGCGCTGCACTTTGAGTGGGCAACCAGATGATGGATAAAGACAACTGACTGCCCAAAAAAAATGTACCATGTGCCTTAATTGTTAGGTAATTAGTCACCTGTGAGGATTCACATTTGTTCTTTTGTTATTTACATTTTTACCAAGTAAAACGAGTGAGTAAGAAATTCACTAAAAGATTTGCTATGTTGCCATCCTTATTGGCACCTTGTGTCTCCCTTTCACGGAATAATGTGGATTAGATTTTACCAGCTGAAGCTTTAGTGGACACATCCAGTCAGCTGTATCATTTGCAGGATATAGAAAATTTGGATTCCATGGTCCATTTACAGTTCATTTAGAACGTGTGCTGATGTTACAGACAGTTGGGAAAGAGAAGGTTACAAAGGTAATGTTAAGATAACATGTCAACTTGGAGAAACTGATTTATGTAGTACATTTGATCTGAAAAAGAAGTTGTTACTGTACGGATGTTTAATTTCTCTAAAGCAGCCTTTGGCACAGAAATGAACATCAGATAACAGACCGCTGATCAATCCAAATAATGTAATTTTGCTGTCAATTATTTCTTGGATATAGAACAAATCCATTTAAGCTGTACTGTAGTCCACTGAAACATTTATGAAATCATATTTCTTTACAGTTCTTACACAAGAGCACTTTACTAGTAAAAATTGGTAGTCAGTATATCACAAAACATGACAAGTGAGTAATCACACCAGCACTAGCCTTAAAATCTGAAAATGTAATTTTGCAGAAATAAAATGAAAACATTCTATATTTGTCCTTGGTACAGTGACATGGAAAAAGAAATACTTCCTCTTTTAATTCTGTGAGTTTTCATTGGCATAACTAACCTTCATTTAGTCCTAAAAATAGACAAATCTAGCTTTATGTAAGAAATATTTTACTTTGTCATCACTTATTCAACCAAATTGTCACCCTGAAGTCATGTGTTGAAAAGTAACTGCCCTGTGATGCAGTACCTTGTAGAATCTGCTTTTAGCAACAATAACTTAAAGTAATCATTTCCTGTATAAACTAATCAGTTTATTACTTCACACTGAAGGAATTCACTGCACTTCCTACTCATCCTTATAAAACTACTCTGGCTCAATGATGTTTAAGGGAATTTGTTTATGCACAACTCACTTAAGGTGCTGCCACAAATGAGTTTGAGATGTGGACTTTGAGTTATCTATTCCAAAACCCTGATTATTTTCTTTTTTCAGCTATTCATCGGTACATTTACTTGTGTGCTTAAGATCATTGTCCTGTTACATGATCCATTTTGAATCGGGCTCTAGTTGCTGGGACAGGTGCATTGCTTAGTGTCACTTCTTCCTCTGGAATATGTTGGTAGGGAGAAGAATTCATCATGGATTCATCAATGATTGTGGGGGAAAACAGCCTTAGGTTGTCACTCCTAATAGCATACTCAGGAGTTGGTATGTGACTATTGTGGTGAGACGAAGTGTTTTGTTTTTGACAAACATGGTGTGGATTACTGCCAAAGTAGCCATGTGGTTCTTAGCTAAGCCACTATGCAATACACTTTTTGGAAAAGATGTGCTTTTTCCCAGCTACCCATCCATTGCAACCATACTTGTTTGGTCTTTTTCCAATTGAGTCATGAACTGTAACATTTGCTGTTTTGACAAAGGCTAGGAGATCCCTTAGGGTCTTTTCAGTTTCTCTGATTAACATGGAAGCAGAAAGGGTACACTTTTTTATTTCATAAAATAAAAAAATAAAAATGTGTTTTTAGTTATACAACCTGAGAGCAGGCACCACAGGGGCTAAACCTACTGCCTTTGGACTTGTAGACCCTAGGTCTGAATCCCACCTCTTGCCTTAGTTAGTACTTTTGAGCAAGGTAAACACCCTGAAGTGTTCTAGTAGAAACTGACCAGCTATTTAAATGGTTAAATCACATAATGTGTCTAAACCACAGAGTTCAAGAAGAGTATTTCTTTGTTGCATCATGTAAACAATAAAAAACTAAAATCTTCCATCCAAATACCTACATGATGTTGCAGTTTCTTGAGCAAAACAGTTTAACCAGATATGTCTTTGATGTGGCTTCTGGAATTAAATGTTAAAACTCTGTTTAAAAGCATGTCAAGCTTAGAAAACATAATTTGGTAATGATTAAACTGCATAAGAAAAACTGGGACAAAATGAAAATTGCAGGTACGGAAGCAAACATTAACAAATTGCTTTTTTGTTTATGTACATAGAAAAAAAATTGATGTTTGCCCAGCATGGCTGGCAAAACAGAAGAGTTTGTTCTGCTTTGCAAATTCTGACTGTTGTGTTGAGTGTTACCTTTCATAGGGCAGCTACTGCAATTTTAAGAAGATGAGTTAACCAATCCCAGGGTGTATTGTTTAGTGGTATAAAACGCTGTCCTGTTCGTGCTTCAGACAAACCTTATGGTGATGATCTGACCGAAGTCCAGCTCATAGTTGTTGACCTGTGCAATGAAGATAGCAGCCACTGCCTCATACAGAGCTGTACCATCCATGTTGATGGTGGCTCCGACTGGTAGCACGAAGCGGATGATCCTTCGATCAATGTGATTATTCTCCAGGAGGCACTTGAAGGTGATAGGCAGTGTGGCGGAGCTGTAGAGACAAAGGAACTGCCATCACAGCCACCATCCACCCAAATCTTTCATATCATCCTCCTGCTGAAGAATTTCAATTTAAGAACACTGGATGAACAAAAAAGTAGCTACCATGTACCTGGAAGAGGTGGCTAATGAGATGAGCAAGGCTTGCAGGATGCCACGGATATAGACAATAGGGCTCTTCTTGGTGATGAAGAAATACATGGCAGGCAGGATGAAAAGGCCATGCAACACTAATCCCATCACCACAGTGACTGCATAAAAACCCAGCTTTTTTCCCATTGCTGAGGGATCATCCATTTCCAGTATCTTGCCCGCGACCAAGAACACAATACCAAATGGGAAGTACCTGCATATCCAGAGAATTAGGTGAACACATCCATCTACAAACACGTATCATCCTGTCTGCTTATAACAAGGCATTTGAATAAAAGTTACTGTATTATCATGTTACTGCACAGTAACTGTAGCAGAAAGCACACCGGCTAAAAGGCAGCTGACTGAGAAAAACATACGAACCAGATGACGATGGCAACAATCTTCAGTACCGCTTCATTTAAGCTCTGACAGAAGTTCACTAAAGCACTGCCATTTGGCCCCATTCTACCAAGCATTATGCCTAAGAAAAAAGGGGATGTCAAAAAACCCATTTTACCAAAAAATTGGAAACAAACATTGTAGCAATATTATTCTGATATAGTTTTAGAGGTCAACACTGACAGACAATAGCCATCAGATCTCTGATGTTACATACCCATCGTGGCTGAGAATATGACAATACCCAGCACGTTCATGCCTTCGCTAGTGCCGGGGAGTGTTCGGAAGATGACATCTGGGGGAGGCGTCAGGTCCAAGGAGAAGTTCTGGATGTCTGTGCCATTCTCGTCTTGAATGCCATAGATGAAGACCCGCCGTGTCGTGGTCTCTGTCAGGTCCTGACTGATGGTGGGCTTGGGGGACTTCAGGATGGGGATACTCCTGGTTCGATACTGAGAGGGAAACAAATTGTTCAGTTGGTGAGCTGATTAGCTTAGACTATTCAAATGAACATTGTTCTCATCTATATAGTGGGTCACCTACTTATGAACTTAATTGGCATTAAGAGTTGCGTTATATCTCAAAAGGTTTTTTAGATACTGTATGGAGGGAGCTAGCAGCTTATCATTAGTCAATATTCAGTTGTTCCTGTAATGTGCACCAGCAATAACAAAACACTTTAAAATAGCATGTCTGCATCCGTATCTACCTGTCTGTTGGTGAAATGAAATTTTGTCTGTGTGGAGCTGTCCACTGCTTTGGAGAAAAGTATCCATGAAATGAGTAAATGTAAATGTAAATGTTCTGTAAATGTCAGCAACCTAGACAACCATGGAGGCTGAGAGACAACAGTGATGTTTTTCAGACGAGAACAGAGCGACTCTGTCTTTCTCTCTCCCACTGGGTAGCTTGCAGAGATCCGTGCTTGCAAACAGCCCCTCCTCTGGTGAGCCTGGATGCCTTGTGCATGTGATTATATTCTGAGTCCCCTTGCAATGGTATTTGTAATACATTGCAAATAAAAAAGTACAGAGAAGAATCATGACTACTGCTAGAGCAGCTTGTTGGAAAACTTAAGGCAGTATTACTGTCCATGATCGCTCTCTGTCAGACAACTGGGTGGTGTGGGGTTTGAACTAGTATGCTGGCTCTATTTGTGAAAAAAATAAATACTAAACATGTCTCAAAAAAAGTTTGTGATGGCGAGAAGTTTGCTATTCAGAAGTTTATAAGTCAGAGACCCACTGTGTTTATATGTACATAACTGGAGGTGTAAAGCCTATTTAAATGAAAAACATTAAATTAAGTTAATTACGTTAAATTATATAAATGATGTTAAGCACAAATTACCAAATCGATAGTGCCAATTAAATGTAGATTTGTTTAACATCATTGTGCTGTTCTGCCAAGAGATTATATAATTCAGCTGTCATTCTACTTCATATACAAAAAAATAAAACAAGGAAGAAGTCAAATTCAGGGCACCATTTCACATTACTCACCTGCTGAAAAGTAGCTTGAACCAAGTTTGCTGGGAACATGTTGCTATAAAACAAAACGTGATATAAGATAATTCTCATTGTTTTCTAATATGACCAGCTGCAGTGACAAGGTAAGTATTGTGTTTTACCAGAAACAATGTTACGATACACCTGCAGATGGAACATCACAACCAAAATACTCAGAAATAGTTCTACTCCGTGGGAGATGACACAAGTTTCATAATTGTGTTTTATTGCCACGTGGGTTCTGCCTTAATGCTATGGAAGACAAGGAGTGCCACGTGAAAAAACAAACTAGTAATTCATTAATTGTTAAAGCAAATTGAAAAAGAAAAACTAAATTGGAAACAATACATTAAATAATAAAGTGAATGAAGGAACAAAACATGCAGAAAGTTGTATATTGTTAAATGAAACTGATGTAAAAACATACATGTATAAGAAAATTAAAACTTTCTTTTTGATTCAGCACTTTCCTTTCCTCTCCATTTTACTGTTGAGACCATTGCAGGTACCCCTTGTGATATGATCCTCTGACTTTTTTAATACTCAGTTTTGACAAATTATGAGGTTGATTTTTCTTGTTTACTAGCAACAAGCCAAGTGTGGAGGAATTTTCAAAGTTTGCACCAAATTGATTATTACATGTCTAACTTACAAGATTTTACTTTATATGCTAATATTTAGGAACACATTACCCTAAGTAGGGGATTCTTGTACTCGTGTACTTGGTTCTCATCCTCCACAAAAATGAGAACAAGTTATTGATTGCAAATGTTGCAGACAGAAAAAAGATCTTATGATGGTTCTTGCATGGTCTTGAGCTCTAAACCCAAAATCAGTGAGAAGTCACTAGGTTGCCAACACTGCATAAGACTTGGGAAAAGCAGGCCAGTCATTTTGGAACAGAGTAGGACAGTGACCTCAGTACTTCTAAGCAAATGTAGAAATATTAAGTGTTTGGTGACAGACTCCTCTGAAGGAGATTTTAAATAAATTCCAAGGTCAGCTGTGCTATGCGAGAGAGGAAGAAAAGAAAACAATCACAAAGCGCCAACTGTGTTCTCTCACCTTGTGCTCCAGTTAGCTCCAGTAAAGAACTGGAGCAGGACAGTGGGACACAAAGATGAAGCTGTGTAACCTGTAACTGACACATCTCCTAATCCTCTATAACAGTCTGTCTACACTGTTTACACTTCTGTATCTGCTGGTCTCTTACAATGTTTTGTACAATATTATATATTGCATTACATTTGACTGACTGGTTGATAATAATAGAATAGGTGAGTATTGCATTCATGAGAAATTCATCTTATCTATAGTATTGATATATGGGTTTATTTACTTAAACTGTATGAAATGTACATCTGAATGTCTGTTGCAATGTGGGTGCTGGCATACTGAATATGACCCAGTGACACCCAGCAGTCGTGAGGCTGAAGGTTTGTGGGATCCAGATCAAGAAGACTCGCCTTACAGCCGCAGGTGATAATTATATTAGTTCACCTGTTGGTAGTGGAGGATTTACACATGTGCTTAAATCAGGACTGCTAGGGACATCCTCAGTGGCTCTCCTGCCCACAGGTCCTGCAGGTTTTTTTTAATCTGAATGATGCTAACTGCTACTACCATGCTAATTTTATCAGAGACAAAACTAAAGTTTTTTTTTATGTGTGCAGATCCTAATGTTGCCAATCCCTGAGATAAGAATTTTTAAAGATACAAAAATTTTTCCTTTGATTTTTAAAAGTATTGTCTTCACGTTAGTGAATTAGTTTAATGTGCACTGAATGTCACCCTTATTTGCTATTTTGATAAGATTTAATGTGGGTAATAACTTTGTTCATGTAATAAAGCTCCTATATTAAAATCTTTAGCATAAGTTAATGAAAAAGATTTTCAATAATAATCTTATTGTGGGACAAGATTGCAAGCATGGCTGCGCTCTCTCTCTGTGACTTTTCACACTTGTGATTAAACCTTTTACAGAAGCTATCAGAGGAATAAGGACACATAAGGTATAAAAGAAGATCACCATTGGTATGTCAGTGTTGTACTCTTGTAAATGTATATTTCTGAAGTATCACTCCCAGCCATTCTAAAGGTAACATCCAAATGCAGTAAACCTTATACAAAATATAAAATCAATCTCTCTAAATCTTTGGCCATGTATCGGAATACTCCTCGTAATTCAGTTGGTCTTTCCCCTTTAAAGTGAAAATCACAGGTTTTAGGTAATTTGGAATCTTTGTTGCACCTATTCTTAATCTCCATTTTGAGACCAATTATTCTCAGCTGATGGAAAAAGTAAAAAGAGGACCTGGTTGTGCAGCCTTCCTGTTCCATCATTCTGCAGAATTAATGTGATCAGAATGACTATTTTACCTTGCTTGCTACACCTCTTCCAAAATCTGACCCAGTAATATCTAAAATTAAAAATTAACTGTTGATTTCTAAATTTATTTGGAACAATAAGAGGCTGGGAATTAGAGTCTCCAGACTCACCTAACCAAAAGATATGACTGGGACTTTGATATCTGATTTGGGAGGATGGCCAGACTCTATTTGGCAGCACAAATTAAACAAATGACTAATTGGTTCCAACCCAGGCTGTAGACTCTGTGGTCTGGCATAGAGGCAGTCTCATGACATCCAAAACTGTTATGGTGTCTGCCTTTCAAATTGGCAATATTTTGTACAGTGTCTTAAGGGAGACATGGGGACGTGACTTTGATGTGTCTTTCAGTGATCATGAGCTGTCAACTATATAAGCCAAAGTTTTCCTAGCCTGCACCTCCCTAGGCATCCAGGAGCAAAACATCGGGCTCATTCACAGAATCTACGTTTCCCCTATGTACCTTTATAGGTTGTTCCTGGGGACACTGAAGCTGTGTTTAAAATGTAAAACCATCACAGGCACTTTTATACATTTACTTTGGGAATGCAATAACATACAAGTTTATTGGAAGTGGGTTCACTCAACCATTCAAAAGACCTTGGCAAAGAAATATATTTTAATTCTCTGGTCTACACCTGAAGTTCCCTCTGTAAATGTGTGTATGTCTAAAGTATTTAATTTTCTTTCTTCCAAAAAACAATTGACCTGCATGCTGCATGATAATATGAAGCAATTCTGGAATTTATTAGACAGTTCTAGATGATCAAATCTGAGATTCGTTGTCATATTTGAAAGTCAAGTGGTTCTTGACTCTCACCCCCTGCTTGAAGTGCAGTCTTTCAGTGTCTTTGCCTGTATGTTGATGTGACCTCATGCTGCTCAGAAATCTAATAAAAAATAAATGGATAAAATGGTTGCATATTTTTTTTCTACAGCCATATCTTTTACAGAACCTACCCTCTGAATAAATTGATCTATGGCTATATTATTGCATGTACTATAATCTACTATTTATTTTCAGTGGATGGCAGATGGACGTGATGCACTAAAATCCACAAGGTCATGAAGAATTGGACACGACTGAACAAACAATTTGTTATTACATCTTTTTCATTGTGTAATAAATCAAAGTGAAAGTAACTGCATGCTTATACATTGTCTCCAGGTAATAATAAAATGAAAGGCAGACAGACTAGTATCACATTCATGTTGTTCTGTGCCTCTTGCTGTTTGTTTCTCCGTTAGGTTATTAGGAATACAGTGATCCTGCACAGGATGAGCAGTTGATGAAAAATGGAATAGGCAAATAAGCATAACTCTAAGTCTTAAAGCAGATTTATTTTTTTATAACTCTGTGCGAGGTTCTTACAGAATAAATCAAGAGATGTCTGTATTATTAAGCTCTTACTGACTGTGACATAATGGTTGGATTTACACACAAACTGAGTTATAAACAGACTTCCCAATTCTGATCTTAGGTTGAAGACCCAGTGTATTTGCTTAGTAGTGGCTTATGCTAATATACTGTGTATTGCATTTTTATTGGTTTGTGAAGAAGAATACAGAGGTCTGGTGAAACACAAAACACATTCAGCCCATTCTCTCAGGTGAAGCGCTTCTCTTACCGGATGAGGTCTAGCAAAGCATCAGCAGAGCTCATGATGGGCTTGCCACTGTCTTCTGAGTCCTCCTTCTGTGCTGCACCTCCTGGGTGTATAATGATGACCATGATGATTCCCACCACTACTGCCACAAAGGTGGTCCACAGGTAATAGGAGATGGTCATTATGCCCAGGCGACTGGAACACTTGGCATCCAGAGCAGCTAGACCAGACATAAGACTGTAGGAGAGGATTGAGCACCATGGTCAGTCCTGAGCAGAATTTAAAGTGGGAAAAGTGTGGATAATCTTTGTTTTTACAGTTTCTGAAAATTCTATTTGGAATGAATGGTTAGCATTTTTTTCACAATCACTTATGGGGTTTTAAGCATGCAGTATACAAGCGTCCCTCAATTTACTGAACAGTCCCTCTTCACTGAACAGCACAATCGGTGCATCGGCGTTGGAAAATGTGCACCTGTGTGTGTACAAATTGTTTTACACTGTTTTACTCATATTTGGGAAATTTGGTCTGGGGATCATCGGATAGGCAGGAAGCATCATTATTTTTCCTGTAGTAAATGATGGAAATAGCTGTTTGGTTTAAGCATTTTCAATTTACGGGGCCTTTTCAGAAATGAGTTAGATGCCTAAATCAAGGGACAACTGTAGAGTATTCAACTTAATGATAAGGCAACGTTTAATGCAAAGTTTAAATGTGTTTAAATTAAATATACTCATTTATTCAAATTTTCCTTAGAACAAAATAGAAACAGCATCAATAACTGATTTTTTGTGCTATGGGAGGTGATGAGGTAATGAATGGTTACTCACCAAAACCATTGCAATAACATACATATAGTATAATAGATGGCAAAATTTCATTGTATTACTTGAATTGTTTACTAAACATTTCAAAGTACACTAAAAACAGTCAGCAGTTTTGTGTCACAGTCCAGAATGTTACTATAGCGACTATATAAATAAAACAACACAGACATTTTTTGAAATGAAAGATTAATCACATACCAATATTGATTTCAGGGAGACCTCAGATTCCACTAAAGTGACCTTTTCTTTCTCACCTTAGTACTGTCAGTTAAGGGTCATATTTTTGGCTGGTAGAGAATATAATTTTTTTTACAAAGTAATTGTCATGGTCAGTGAAATATGGGGCTCAAAAATGGGGGAGTTGCCAAAATCTGTGACAATTTTACTCAGATCCAGATACTGGACAACTTTGCAGGAGGACCCATCCATCCATTATTACTGAACACTTTATTCTGGTCAGGTTCATGGTGACCTGGAGCCGGTCTCAGAATCATAGGGCGCTACGCTGGGAAACAATCCCTGGATGAGATGCCAGTCCATTGCAGGGAGACCACACATGCACCCAGTGCAGGCAATTTAGAGTGAGAAATGAAGCTGAAATGCGTGTTTTTAGGCTGGGGGAGGAAACTCACACAAACACAGGCAGAAAATGCAAACTCCTCACAGACAGAGCTGGCTTCAAACCCATGCTAAAATAGCCCAGCTGCTGTGTGGCAGCAGCTCGAGTTGATGTGTCACTATTCTGCCTCATTTTAAAGAGGGGTTTTAGAAAAATTATATGTCCAGGATATCAGAGTTCCAGTAGAAAAAATATTCAGACGGTTCTTGACTTATGGTAGGGTTATGAACCAACGGCCAGATTCTAAGTCACATCGGTCTTAAGTTGGATCATACTCATGACATCATCATAATCATGAGTAATTATTCCTAATTTGTACTCCACCATATAGTAATTTCTTTTTAAACATTTTTTAAATTTTTTGACCTATTTTGTTTTATTTCTGGCTGCAGTATAGCATATTGTCCATATCATTATTAAAACTCAGTACTGTGTTCTTCAGCCAGCACTTGGGCTGGTTGGATGTGAGTTTGAATCTGGCTTAGTTTATGTGCAATTTACCTGTTCTCTCTGTGCCTGTGTGGACTTGCTTCCATTGTCCAAAGACATGTGTTTCTGGTTAATGAGTCACTCTAAATTGTTCGTAGAGTGTGTCACCTTGCAATGGACCAGAATCTCATTCAGGAATAGTTTCATAGCCTAGTAACTGCTGCTTCTGGGATTGACTCCAGACTACTATGACCTTCTTCAGGGTAAGCAGTTAACAAAAATGGATGGATGTATACTTTACCAAAGTTTCTTTTTAAAAAGTATAGTATGTTCATAAAATTTTAGAAAATGCTTCAGTATTCTGTCATACAAAAGTGAGATGTAGTAAGTGCAAATGACATGTGGTGATGGTTTGTAGGTAAGCCCGAAAGGGGTACATGCATGGGATTTTCAGAGTGAGTTCAATTCTGTGAGATTCATAATAGAGGGAAAATGTGTGGCAAATTAACCCATTGCATTGGTGTCTTAGTATGATATACCACTGAGAACAAATAATACTGTGTGTTGTACAATTGCAGAAAGAAGGGAGAAAAGAGAGGAGAGGGGCTGCGGTGGACCAAGGGTGAGAAGATGGTTTCTGGCTGTGTCTGAGCTGGGCTGGTGCTGCCATTAGATCATAGCACTGCATCTCATATGCTTTTCATGTCACACAGTCGTGATACTGCGATGCCATGCATACTTACTGGGCAGGTACACATGCAATGTTTTAATGCAATTTCATAACATTTTGATAACATTTTTCATGTATAGTCTAAGCTATAAGTGCTCAGTCATGTCACAGTACTGTGCATGTTTTCATACAGATGCTATCGCTATGGCATTGTACATGTACTGTACATGTACTGTATACTGTACGCTACAAGATGTTCGGGTATACGTTTTAATTAACTATAAGATGCTCATTTGTTTACCAGAATTCCTGGAGGTCTTTAAAAATATTGTTTGGACTATTTTCATTTATTTCAGTTTTTAAACTATTACTATTACTATTTATTCATTATTACTGACCGTCATAAGCGCAAGTCCATCATATATTAAATGTGTCATAAGTTAAGCACAGTCTGTATATGCAAACTTCTGTAAATGCAAACACACCCACCTACACACATGCACACGTACACACACCATGAATCACACACTTCAAGGTGTTCCACTTCACGATGGGGACAAGGCCTGTTGTCAAATACCCATAAAGCCACATAGCTAATCCGGCACAGCCAGTAATGGTGCAGTGCTGAAATGTATTGCATGTGCCCCTATTCATAAAGGAAATGCCAGCTGCCTGCTTAATTTTTCATCATCTCAAATTCTCTCACTGAAATCAGAATACAGCCATTCATTTTATTTTCATCTTTAATGCATGACATAAATCTAAACATACAAAATACTGCAACACAATGTATACCACAATCATGAGTTTTACAGTTGTTGTGCCTGTAACAAATACAGCAAAATTCAGCATATATCTCTCACTCACTATCCATAACTGCTCAGCCCAGTGCAGGATTGTGGCGATCTGGAGCCCATCTTGACAGCATAGGGTGCTGGACATAGAGGGGTACTGAATGTAACATTCTGCATGGTAAATATTTCATGCTATTCCAAACTAAAAAAAGTAGCTTTTACTTTGATAAAAACAGTGAATACCAGTCTGAAATAATTAAAATTCTGTATACCAACATACCCTATTGTTGTCCAAATAATGTTATATTTTGAAAAAAGACATTTGTTAATGTGTTTGGTGCTACGTTCACATCCTTGCAGCTTTCTGAGCTGTTAATTGGAGCGCTGGTGTAATTTTCTTAAATTGCTTTGCTTTTAGAGACTGGTAACTTGCGTTCAATGGAAAATTAATGTCAGGTCTCACTCATGTCACAAGTCTGTACTGTATTCTTGTGTTCTGTATTCACTGTCGAACACTAATAATAACCACTGCGGGTTGTTCACCTCAATCTTGTAATCACTCTGCATTATTACTTTGCGCTGCAATACTTGGTTAGTGTCCCTGAGGCCTTTTAAAACCTACTGGTGCCCATTTATCCAGTAATGATATTAGTTTCTAAGGTCACTGTCTCTGTCTCTCAATTTTCAATGGATTTTGTCCCCTGAGGCTCACAATACACTTAGTGCACATTTCCAGTACTTCTTTTCCTGGATCTCACACCTTCAGATTTCTTCTGCAGTTCTACTGAAACCAATTAACAACTGTCTCCTTTTTTTCTTCTGACTCATTTGGTTTAAGGGTATACTTTCTCAGATGTTCTTTACTCTGAACCTCTTTCTTGTCCTGCTGGATCTTTCTGAGCAATTTTCAGTGGTCACAAGGGATTTTTTTTTTTAATGAACCAACTACAATGGTTTAAGAACAAACTGCTTTCTACTGTGCAAAACAGTCCAGCCAGATGTTGTGTAATTATCTGCTATCTCACTAATTTTGCTTTTCTCTTTTCCTAGAATACTTAGTATCCTGATTTTTGGTTTTATGAAATATCTCTTGTTCCTTCTTCCTTCCCATTATTCCTTTGATATTTAAAAAAAATTAGATGGCTCAATTATGGTTTCTGTCCATTTTCCAGTGAGCACCTATAGATATGAAAAGATACAGTGGTACAAATGATGCCAAATTGTGCAGTAACCTCAGAAACAAAGTATACATATTAATGAAGTTCTTCTTCCCCAGTAGAAGGGAAAACATGTGCATACTTTCTGGCACCGCAATTTAAAGTGAATAACTTTCTTCCTTTTTATGGGCTCCTTTTTAATTTATGCATTAATGACTGAATATATTCATAAAACATCACTGCACTACCTGCTGCCCTTATACATAAGTGAGCTCTGGTCTGTGTGGCAGAGCTTTCTATTCTGCCTAAACAGGAGTGGACTGGTCAGCACCAGCTTAAAGGCCAAATGAGGGATAAGTGGCTCCTCAGCACAGTTGTCATGGTTTCTGTTCATGCAGCTCAATGGCCACATGTCTGCAAGCCCCCTGGTGAGCACAGCGGTCACCAGAGCTTAGAGGAATTACTGTCTGATCTTCACACAGACAGACACAGACACACGCGCTCTCTTTTACCACAAAGCTTACATACTGAGCAGCCCGGCTGGCTCAGATGTGGTTAAGAACACTGACAAGACCTGCTGTAACACCTTAAAGGAAGGTACTTAACCTGTACAAAACTAAATATTTAGCAGTTTAAATCAGCATAGGAGCTGCTTTGGAAAAAGAGTAGGTGCAGATCCAGCAGCAAAAACAAACTGTAACTGTTATATGATGTTACTTTAAATGCTTGATCAACAGCATGACAAGGAATTGCCAGCCAATTTCTGAAACATTTCAGACTTAAGGAAGAAAGGATATTGAAATCTTTTGCAGTTCTGCAATCTTTGTCTAGCTTAGTGATGCTGAGGATTCCCTTCAGGTCCTCATATCCTGCCAGCTTTTGAAAATTAATGAATACTTATTTGATTTTGTTGGCTGCATAGAAGCAAAACTATTGGATTAGAATGCATTTCAAAAAGGACTTCCAGAAAAAATATTTTCTGCTTTTAGAGTATTGCAGAAGTTTTATACATAAAGAGAATATAATGGAATTAACAAAGGCTTTGTGTTTCTAACAGTATCATATAATATTTTATTTTGTTTGGATTTTTTGGACAAACACAGAACAATGACAGTGGGCAAGTCCTCAGAGGTCTCTCTGAGTCAAACCTTGGTCTAGGAGCACTTTGTGGATGATGACCCAAGTGAGATGTGGAAGACCATACAGACCATCACCTACTACAAGGGAAAGAACAACAGCCTCAACAATGAAAATGTATCCTTGCCCAATCAGCTGAAAAACCTCTACACCTGGTTGAGGTCCTCAACACCACCCCATCCACAAAAGCATAACCTTCCCCTGGCAACCAGGTACTATTTTTCTCCCCCAGCTGATGCAAGGAGAATGGTGTCCAGTATTAAAACACAGAAAGCTTTAGGTACTGACAGTATCCCCAGCCACATGCTAAAGGAATGTGCTAGTAAACCAACATCTTCAGCTCAAGCTGTTGTCCCCAAGTGCTTCAAATCCATTATGATCTGCCTGGTCCCCAATCATCAGCATCTTGCTTCAGTGACTACCATCGTGATCAACTCACCATTATGCCATTATGAAGTGCTTCAAGAGACTAGTCATGTCACAGATGTCACAGATCAAGGACTGCATCCCACCCTCTACATTAAGCCTCCACCATTATGCATTCCATCACCACAGATCTACTGAGGACACCAGTGGCACCACAACACATCTGACTCTTGAGCCATCTGGAGGCTAAAGGCTATTCAGTATGAATGCTCTTTGTTGACTTCAGTTCAACATTTAACACCAGATGGTTAGTAAACTGTGCTCGTTTGTTGAACATTCCCCTGTGCAACGGGATTCTGAACTTTCTGACCAGTAGGCCTTCAGAATCCATGGCAGCACCTCCCACACCAATGCATCACAGGGGTATGTGCTCAGGACACTGCTGTACACCCTTCTAATCCACAAATATGTTGCCAAATACATCAGTTACTACAACAAGTGGGCTGATGACACCAACAGTGGTGAGTTGGTCTACAGAGGGTGTGAAGAGTCTTCAAGACTGGTGTAAGATTGTTAATCTGTGTGTCAGTGCCAACACAAGCAATGAGATGATTGTTGACTTCAGAAGAATTTGAGCTGGTCACACTCCTCTATGTATTGGTGATTCAGCAGTGGAGCCAGTGCACAGCTTCAAGCTCCTGGGATGCACATCACCAAGGACCTCTGCTGGAACCACAGCACAATCCACCTGGTTAAGAAGGCACAACAGCCTCTCCACTTCATAAGGAGAATGAAAAGAGCTGGACTTCCATCCTCCATCCTCACCAACTTTTGCAGATATGTCACAGAGAGCATCTTGACCTTGTGCATCCCAGTCTGGTATCCGAACTAAACTGCTCCGACTAGGGAGCTCTGCAATGAGTAATAAAGAATGAATCACTTGATCACTTCCATCACTTGGAATTCATTCTTCACCATCTGGACCACCTCCAAGAAGCGGTCTGTCATCATCACGAACCCCTCCTATCCCCCTCGACTGTCTGTTTTTACCACTGTTGCCCAGAAGATGCTATTGCAGCTTGTGTGCCAACACTGTCAGGCCCAGGTACATCTTTTCCTGAAGAATTCTGGATAACATTTGTTTGATTGTTTATCTGTCTCCATATTTGTTTATTGTTTTATTTATGTATATATCATTTTATTTATAGAGTTAATTAAACACATTTATTTGTGGATCTACGTTTTGTTCTTTTGTGCACCTGTATAAGGCAGAATGACAAAAAGAGTGAACCTCAAACCTTGATTTTCCAACAAATCACACTATAACAAATGCAATTTATTCAATGAATTCAAAGTACAAGTTTTAAATACTAAAAAATCCCAGAACAGTAGTTTTTCTGCTGTAAGTACCTCATAAGAAAGTATTCTGTGGAACCCTGAAGTTATATGAGACTTTATAACAGTGGTTACCAATACAGTTGCCCTGGTTATCAACAGGAAATATGAAGTTTCAACCTCTGCCTCATTAGGTCAAACAATTTTTTCATTAAAAAATGGGTTGACTATGTATTGTACTTTTCAATGAATAATGACACAACAGTGGCTGTCTTATTACATTTTCAGTGTAAGAAGTAAAAAATTTGCAAAAAAGTCAGTAATAATATATGGGCAAGTGCAGTAATCACTCAGTATCAGAATCTAATTCATCTCTGAAATCGCATTAGACACCGAAATTTTGGATACCCAGTACCTATTTCCCATTATTTTAAATGGGCAAAAATAAATAAATAATGCGCTCCCAGCTCATCGGAAAGCACCTACACAAACTACCCATATTTTCAGCATAATAAAACACTCTAAACATCAGTGACCCAATTATAAAACACAATGTTGTCATTAATTGGTATGTTTATAATGTGCCATACTACTGTATTACTACTACTACTTAATTCTCATTATATATATGTAAAATTTCAGTCAGGCTCTTGTTCTGATCACAGCACTGAAACAGCTCTAACTCGTGTTGTTAGTGATATCCTTACATCGTCTAATACTGGTACAGATATTCAATACAAATTATACAGAATAATCCAGATATTCATCACACATTTATCCTCAAATAAATTCACAATTCTGAGCATATAAAAGTGCATTCAATGGCATAGAGTGCATTACAATTAATAAAATAGGAAATAATAAATGCAAACTTCAGACACAATCACGTAACAATGTAGTTTTTCTCCAAATTCTGGTTTTTTGAATTTTCAGCTAATTTGTCCACATTAGCCTTTGACTGCATGGTGGTTTCAAAGATGAACTCTCATGTGCTTTTGGGCCTGAGTTCCAAAGCCCATGTACATGTGAGAGCCCCATAAGAACGCTGGAACATATGGAGATTACTGAATCTACGGTGTGGAAGAGCCTTACAGTAATCCAGCCTAAGATGAAAAAGGAAAGCTTACTTGCTCACTCACACTTAGAGCAAGGTACCTCAGCGTTTGCATTAATTCAACCTTTAATGAAAAAACAAACCAAAAACAACCCAGACCAGTAAAGGCAAAAGAAATCAGAGAAAATAATGCAGATGAATACAAGCCAGAGTTATGATTACTGACTAACAAAGTTTAACTACAAAGACCATACGATGACACTGACCTGATAGTTCTGTAGCATATTGGTACATCAGAGAGTGCTAATGTCTTACAGCACCTGAGCATTGCAGTTAAAGTTGGGTTCTAACCCCACTCACTCTGTGTGGAGTTTGGTCTGTGTTTGTGTGTTTCCTCTGGGTGCTCCAGTTTCTTCCCCCAATCCAAAATATATGTTTGAAGGTGGACTGGTTACTGTAAATATGCTCGTAATGAGTGGTACACCTTACAGCATATGCTACAATAAACTTGTTTTTACACAAAAAATTAATAACACGTATAATACTAAAGGTGTTTACAAAAATATAAACTTTTTAAAATGTCATTGTACTTTGCTTTGGAGAAAAGAATCTGTTAAGCAAATAAATATTAAGGTCTTACACTGCTAAGCAGTTGGGAGGTGCCCAAAATCCAATTTATTCTGTGCAGCTGAATCTTAGCTGGTGTTAGATGTTTTGAAACAAAGAAACACAACTAATGTCTCAGACCCTAGTGGTGTCAATCTGGAAATTTTCTCTGTAAATGTAGTGTATGAACCTCTATAGCACCATGGAGAAATGAGTGCTGGCATGAATGAGCCTTAATATTGTGATTAAATGAATATTTGTGAGCCAAATGATTCAATTCTTTTCCCAAAAAGCTTGAACAGTAACTGAAGATCACACTGGAAAAACTACAAACTGATAAACTGACCTGAACAAATGCATGGACATATAAAATAATAACTTTGCCACTCATACTACATCATGAAATATTATTATTAATCCCAAGCATAAAAAATTCAATTTATTCTAGTAATTTAAATGAGTTTTAGGTGACATATTTGTCATCTGGGAATTTTTAAATGTTTAAATCCAGGACATTTAACACAGTTGGGAATTACTATGTACATACAGCCTCTTTGGAAATGGTTTAAAGCTTCAAACTAAAATCGCTCACAATGCACAACTGAACTGCATCTGCTTCCTGTGGTGTGTTTTAATCCATTATTTAAACTGAATATGAAGAACAATGTTTCAGCTGAACTTTGGGCTAAAATATACTGTTTGTAGCTTCTAATCTGGAAAGGCCAAGCAACAGTAACATCAGTCTGATTCTAATCATGAAGTACATTTATTAAACATATCAAAAGCACATTTAAGCAAAAATGCACATGATATTTAAAAAAATAAATGCTGTAATAAAAACATTCAATTTTCTATCCTTGCCTCCAGCCCACATATTTGTATCCATTAATTTTCTGAAATCCTGCTTATCCTGATGAGGGTTGTAGTGGTAACAAAGCAGACCTTAAGGCACAACATGCTTCTCTTTCTATGGCTCTTTGCCTTCTGTTTTTTATTTAACTCTTTTTTACTGCAGTATTATAATATGTGTTTTTTTCTTGCAACATTTGCCTCAATTTTTGGTTCTTGAGGTAAATTGTTTGGCATTTGTGCTGGAATTTTTGTCAGGTAATACATATTTGAGATGCTGTTTGGAGCAATTGCACTATATTTTGCCAGGTACTAAATCAATTTTCTAGTCACATACTTAACAGCCAGTGTTAAATTGTATGAAATGAATTAGCTGAGATTTGCAAATCCAAAAGGAATTTCAAAGAAAGTGGAAATCTCAGAACATTTTAAGGGATGATTTTTAATGTTAAACATTCTCTAAATTTGTTTCATGATGAAATCTATGCTGACAGATTCAGCCATGCAGGAGCAAAGCTCTGTGTGGACAGGCAGAATGTATGAATGCTGTACTCTCAGCAGGGGATGTATTTATTTTGAGCAATTGATAAATCCCAGCTCTTCTGCCTGTTTGAAAATGAAATTCAGCGCTTAAGAAAAATATGTATGTCATTGTGATGATGAGGACCCTGCATTGCATCTGATGATAATTTCTGTACTGTATAATCATCTATCCATCCATTATTGTTAACTGCTGAATTTATACTGCACATGACATGACGAACGTACACTTGTTTTGCCAAAGCAATTCAACAGCAATGCTGAGAACAGCATTGCACAACAGCAACACAGATCAAACAACAACAACAACAACAACAACAACAATAAATGTCAGTGAATAGATAAATAAATAAATGTGTTTATATGGGTTAGTAAAAAAATGCATATATACATACGCATGCATGCACACAGTGTTGAATTAGTTCACTAGAAAAAGAAGTGCTTCAAACTGCACAACAGGAGAGTGTGAGCGCAGTCAGTCCTCATCCCTTTTTTTATGGGAGGTGTGTACATATAGAGCTGCCAATTCCACACTCCCATTTCTCTCCTCCATTAAGTTAAGTAGCAGAAGGTCTCGAACCCAGGGTCAAATGTTTGTGAATGAAGAAAAGTAATTATCTCTGATTTGTTTGTATTTTGTACGTTTGGTCAGGAAGTGCAGCTCTGTTGCCGCCTCCCTCTGGTTGCAGTGAGAGCACAGCCGCTCCTCCCGGGGTAACCGGGTCTGCCTGTGTCAGTTCGTCTCTACAGCCAGGCTGTGCTCGCTGAATCTGCACTTGGTCACAGTTCTCCTCAGTTTGTCCTCAGTTACCATAGTGAGGTACATTGCAGTGGTTTACTGTCTGTTTAGGGCTAAGTAGCACTACAGTTTACTTCGGGACTTGGTTGTCTCAGTCCAGTGGGTCAGATCTTTTTCTTTTTGTTTATTGATAATTTGGTGAGGTCAGATTCTCTGAGGTGGGGGTCCGCTGTCCTGAGGTGGGTTATGGTTAGTATAGTTAGACTGGGTCAGTCTGCTGAACCTCCTGACCAGTTGGCTGAGGGTACTCTTCTCAGTGGTCATATCTTGGCATTTTTGAGCTTTAATGTTTTTCGAATTGGGGCCATTTGTTGTTAGGTACTTTTTTTGCTTCCTGATAAGTAAGAGATATTGTCCTCATTGAGTTTTTTTCTGCACCATCAGGATATTTTACAGAACTCAGAATATAGGATTTACATTGGATTCTTGTCCTATTTCTGAAATTCCTGGTTGAAGAGTAGATTTGTCAATGCTTTCTTGTATACAGTGGCCTGGTGGTGCAGTGAGTAGTATAACTGCCTCATAATACCTGTGCTGCGTGGGTGCAAGTCCAGCTTAGTTTGTTTTCCCCCTGTCAGTGCAGGTTTCATCTGACAGTCTAAAGCTAGGTTTCATGTTAACTAATGACTGCAACTTGCCTATAGTTCTGTGTGCGATCTGTGTAGTCTGTGTGTGAGTCCATGTATGTGGCAACCCTGTGGTAGACTGTTTCATAGCCCAGTGATTCTGGGATGGGCTCCAGACCGCCGTGTTCCTGACCAGGATAAAATGGTTAAAGACAATTTTTGCATATATAAAGAACAACTGCTTCAGTTTTGTTGTCCACAATAATATATGTACTATAACTGAGCCCATTTTCAGTGAATATCCCATTAAAATACCTATGATGTTACTGTAACTGTTTCCAATTTTACAGTTGCACGTTTCCTTTCGTCTCTTATTTTCAAATGAGAAACTTTGAATACACAGAAAATATTTGACAGACTTCTTCAGTTGCAGTCTATTAATTATTCCTAGCCAGAATATTCCATTATTACCGTTTTAAAAACCTTGCCTGTGTCCAAAAGTGTATCACCAAAACTGTATGAAAGAGAAGTGAACAGCACCAGTGGATGTTCCAAGGATGTATGAATCATGGCTCTGGGACCTTACCTGGACACAACGAGAGGTAGGATGAGCATTTTCAGCATCCTCATTAGCAGCTCACCTGGGAACTGGAAATATTTCACCTCCTGCCACAAAGACAGAACAAACAAATTATGGAAAATAATGCTGGGGAGTGCAGAGTGATTATGAAATGGAAAAGGTGTTCCAGTATCATTGACCGGATCCCTAAAATAGACACAATACCTATGAACTGTTTGATGCACAGCAATTGGTTCCTGCTATTATAGCTCATAACTCTGCAAAGACCGGGGATATAAAATTGAAAACTTAGTTTTTTCTTTGATTCATTGACCTTGGGGCTTTTTGTTTTCCTTTACTCAATTGCTAGACAGAAAATGTCAGAATAGGCAAACTGCCTTCTTGACTTTGCTTTCTTCTACTGTCTCTTCTGCATGAACTTTGTGTTCTGTTGTTCAGCACTCTGTTTCACCTTGTTGAGATGAGCACGTTACAAAAAAGAACTGGAACAGTTCTGACTTGATCCCTGCATGTGCTACTCTTAATGCTCCTCTCAGAGTTAATGCTCTCTGATATCTCTGAGGTGGTCAGATGAACCCTGCTGATTTTACAACAGAACACTTTTTTTTACAACAGTAAGGCCAAATTGGCTACATGGAGCATGGGGGCACCAAACTATACTTCAGAGTCAGTATGTTGAGAAATTATGCCTTGTTGAGCTTTCTTTGTTATATTCCTGTTCTGCATGACTTTCAGAGCATTGAAATGGACCAAGAAGAATACAGGTATACTACATTTAAGTTGTCCTCCTGGGAAAGCTCCCTCTGGACCTCCAGAGCAGATTTATTTCAGTCAGGACTTATACCTATACTCTGAAAATGCATTCTGTCAGCAGGCCTTCTCCGTTGTTGTTTTTGTTGGCATACCAGAACTAATCAAATATTTGATCCAAGTTCACATCAGTCTCACATTAGTGCACCAATGAAGGATTTATCTAGTTCAGGGGTGGCTGAATTGCAAAGCCAACTGCACTTATGACAGCATGGAAAAACTGTTGTATTTTTACTGACTGCTGTACTTTGTAGTCCTCAGAAAACAGGTCTATTTATTACATAATATATTAATGTCTTTGAGTCAAAATGCTGTTTTGAAACCCCAGAATGACTGAGTTGACATGCAGCTACGTGGACAACTAGGAGATGTGGTGGCACAGCGGGTTATGCTGGTGTCTCACAGCTCCTGGGCTGCCTGCCAGATGTGGGATTTGAGTCCAGCTTAGGGTGTGTGGAGCTTGCATAGTCTTCCTGTGTTTGCACCCTCAAACTTGTACAGAAGAAAACAATGGCAAACTGCTTCTGTTCCTCATTGCTTTGGAAACTACTATGGGGGTTGTCTATTAGCTATTAGTCAGATTAAACTCGATAGCTCTTCCACACATACCTGATAAAAATACTCTGACACCAACATATCCTCATTTTAAAATATACCCTTTTTCCCTCTGAGTAAAATATCACAGTGGTTAAAGCAGCCATCTTCCAGCTGAAGGACTCAGACACAAATCATGGTCTAGTGGGGTTCTTACCATGACTTGCTATATTAAAAAATCCTGATGTACAAATGAGGAAAGCAATGGTTTATTATACAAACCACACATTATACAAATTATACACACTTTGGAGAAAGGTCACATAAATGAATTAGCAAAAAACAATAACAACCTACAACTAAAAATGATAAATTTGATTTTTGTCTGATGTATTTTTTAATATAAATTTAGGTACTTTATTACACTTAGCATCATGTGTCATTTCCCGCATTCATATCACAAGGTATTTGTTTCTGTGGACACCACACTATCAGACTTAATTGCATAAATGTTCACATATTCTTACAGGCTGAAAACTGAAGGCGTGTTCAGTGGGGTGTCTGCAGGAAAGCATAACCAGCCCATTCTTTTGCAGTTGCTTTGAACTTGGACCTGAGAACTAACAACTCACTGAGGTCTTACTGACACTTCACTGGGGCTTTGAAGCTTTATCAGATGTCTGAAATCTCATACAAAGGCTGTTCTTTTTAGGCTCTGTGCATCAAAGATGCAGCATTTATGCAAGTAGACTAATGATATCAAGCTTTGATATACCTGTGTTGTGTTTAGTTTCAGCTGCAAAAAAGTTGTGCTTAACATTGCTCCCAACCTTAGGTCAACTGGAAACTAGAAAGCCACAAATGGGCATACTGAGATATGTCATGTTATTTTACATCCACTTTAGAAGTGGATCAATTTTGTGTCATCATACATGGGGCTCCTGTACAAAGACAGAGGGTAATGGGCCAAGTGCAAAACAGGAAACAGGAGTAGGAGAGAAAGGCAGATGACGGCGGAAGCTAAAGAGCTTTTCTGCACTCCATTATGGCAGCAGGGCTTAGCTTGGCATTTCAGAGTGGGATGAGTACACAGGCTAACTGGCCCGTGCGAACACAGCACGGGTATATACTGTCACTGGCATGCTGCTTCTGCAGCTGCCACTGGACACCCAGTCCACAGGCCAATGGCACAAGATAACCCGGTTTCCACCCTTTAGTGAGACCATAATACTGTGATTTATGCATGAACCTAATGAAACCATGCATACCCACAGATTTGGCACTGTCTCTTATCCAGCTTATGAGTTTGTATTGTATGGTAGAGCTTTGACTGCTGCACATAAATTAACACCACATTTGGACTTTTGCAAGTCAAATTTTTACTTCTATTTAAAAACACAAGCAGCATTTCCGATTCTGCACAATTAGTGAAAAGTAGGTAGACATAGAAATTATTAAAATACATTACAGTAATTTCGGAAACAAATAGAGCCTTTAAATTGTGTGGGAATTTGAAGAAAAATTCCCTGACAACCTTACACTAGCAGGGATCAAATCACACAAGAAATCACACAATAATGAGCCCCTGAATAGCTAAATCTAAATTTATAAGGGATTCCCCTCATTTTAAATTTATTCATTCTACACTGAATATGAAGACTTATTTTGTGGGAATAAGGGAAACTTCTTTCTAATTCTCCAACAATAGAATGAAATCATACAGTCTAGCTGAAGATATGAGAGGTCACCAGTACTAATATGAGGCCTTTGACTGCCTCTGTCACTGTACCTGTGCTGTGAATGAGGTAAAACAGCAGCCTGTGATAGGCCCACTGGGGTCTGGTCCAATGATGCTTTAACCTCTTGAGCACATGGCAGCTGGCAGCAGTGCGCTGCTCTAATCCAGCTGCCTGTAATCTGCTCGCTGTGAGCAATGATACATACAAAGTGAGAGGACTTGGGAAGGGTGCAACCAACAGTTGTCTGATTCACAGCCCCATTTGACTCTTCATTTCTCTTACACTGTGGCCTGCAGCTTCTCTGCACTCTCTGACACGGTGAAACGCAGGTCCTTTGACCTTTTCACCATTGCTCTCAATCGCTCTGATTTTGCAACTCACAGGCTTTTTGCCCTCAGGGACGTTTAGCCTTTTTTCTGCTCTGTGACTCTAAGCCTCATTGACTCGTTGACTCTGTGACTCAGACTTGATTTCATTTTTAATGGCCCATATGCTGCACTGTTCAGCAACAAAAAGCCTAAATACAAATCATAATTGACCTTGTCCACCAGTTCATCTGTTCCAGTGTTTTAACCATTTCGTTGTCCCCTATGCTGACCTGATGCTCTTGCTATTTTGTAGGAAAATCAACTCACAGCTGGCATCAATGCCAATTTTTGGAAGACTTGAGACATTATTGTAACGGGAAACAAACTGCTATCCTCACGCTTAAACTGCAGCCTCATATTTACAGCTTCATTTTTGTAACCAGAAGTTCCTGCAGACCATTCAATGTTGCCTCTGCATTGTGTGTTTTCTAAGTCTTCAGAAGACTTTTCAAAAGTCCAGTTAACCTCAATAAAAATGTTGAACACCACTGAAAAACCACTGAACTTTGACTGAGAAAATGATGGAGAAGAGATTTGCTTTCTGAAGTCATCTTTAAAAAAATGAGTGCTTTTGAAGCACAATTACATGGTAATGAGTCTCATGGAGAACTGACATGACATGCTGTTGATGGAAAAAGATTCTGAATGCACTCAAAGCCAAACACAAATACTTTACTGGAGATGACAGGTGATATTGTTTACTTGGGCTGAAACAGAACAGTTTTAAAATATTTAAAGTTCACCTTTACCAAAGTGTAAAAAACTTTAGGATATCGAACCTGCATACTAAGCTTGTCAGTTGCAAATTGAATCTATTATTATTGGTGGTGGGAAAGAGCCATTTATACTCCCACAGCAGGCAGCCAGGATAGCAGTAAGTCTGCAAGTTTTTTGATAAAAAGCTTTCACTTTAAAACTCTGGTTATAACTGTTAAATTTTTTTTAGAAATTGCAGTTTTCTTTGACATATATATATATATAAAATAAGCTTTTAACAGTGATTTTTTTTAATAGTTGGCATTTGCATTTTCCGTTCCATTGACTAGGAATGTTGACTCAAATGTGAAGGCAGAAAGAAGCATTGAAATAGTCACCTCAGATTTTAAAATGACACCTAAATTGCAAAAAGCGAGTGTTTCTAGGCCCATGAAACCATGATCAATCCAGTATCTGTTAAGAAGGTTGTAAAAAATTTTAGGTTCAAACAGAGCAAATTTTTCTACGGTGTAAGTGGTTTATGGTAGTTAGACAAGGTAGTCGTGTGTCAATGTGTGACAGAGATGTGTGTACAGAGAGGTTTGCTCCATTCGGGTAAGATGCCTATGGTACTGTGAATTACACAAGATCTTGAAGGGCATTTGTTAGGGAAAGAGCAGACCTTTCGTCTACTGGTTCTGAGTGTTCACAGCCTGCAGCCAGTAGTGTCTGCCACTCAGTGTAATTCACAGTTGCTTTTTAATACTGCACAAAAACATCCACACAAAACAAGTGTATCTAATTAGGGACCACAATAAAAAAGGAATAGACTTATTGGGGTATCATAATCACTGATCACAGAAACTCGTAATCTTAAAATTTCCAGCAGGGACTCAGTTGTTGTACTCTTGAGGGAGTTATAAATAAACACTAATAAAGTAAATTTGCATTTTCATGGGAATGCCAGCTAATCAACATTATTGTGGTTATTATGATGTGTTATTCAACAAAGCATTTTCTGTACACTTCTTTTATCATTTTCCTTGCCTGGCACAAGGAGCATTACTCCTTACGTTAAAGATGTGCCGGCTGCTCTGATTTCCTGAAAGTTCACAGAAAGCATGATGTGCTCCACACAGCTGTCAGGCTAAGCGGTCAGAGCACCTCTCATGTTTCCAGTTGAGCAAAAGAAATAAAAGCTATTTTTAAACAATCACTTCAGACTTTGTCCTGAGTTCCTTTTGCACAGTACAGCAGCCATTCTGTTCAGTGCTTGGACTTACTCTAGCATTTCTTATAAATAAAACTACTCCTACAAAAATCAATTCATTTAGTGATACAAATAATGTTCACAAAAAGAATTAATATGGATAAATGATTTAAAGATATGGCTTTGGTAATTATGATTCTGCTTCTTATTGTAGAAAAAATGTTATTTATACTTTGTGTGATCATGAATTTTCAAAGGTACTTCAAATATTTTTTACATGAATATACATTATACACAATTTTATATTTTATTGCAAGTACTAGAACATATGAATGTTTATTAGGAATCTTTTAGAAACACTAATATTTGACAGCTGAACCAGTGTGGTATGTTAATACTTTACATGTGTCACAGACATTATCCAACCACCCATCCAACATTATTGCTAAATGCTAATCTTGAGTGGGGTCATGGAGGTCTGGAGCCTATTCCAAAATTATAGGACACTAGCCTATGAAACAACCTCCAGATGGGACACCAGTCCATTGCAGGGAATTTAAATGTTTATGGAAAGCAAGTTTTTTCGCCTATGTTTTACAGAACTTTGGGTCAAAAGTGTATGAGTTGCTTCAGTAATACATGGATCTGGTATCTGCCTATTTCTTTAAATTATTTAAATATACAGACCTTTTTAGGGAAGATTCTCTTGAGCAATTTTGCAGAATTTTATGTATATACATGCAGGTATTTGAGTTCACACTCATACAGGTATTTGGTATCACTTTAAACTGTACTGTTTGAGAACAAATATTCTAGGCATTTTTCTCATGAACTTTGAGAAGAATTTGCTCCAGCCGGTGACAATCAAAGTGTAACAAACGGGTTTCTGTGTTTTACCTGTTCTCTGATTGAGTCACACTTACATGTAGCAACCGATTTCTCCCAAGTAATATTTAATTGTCTTTATCCAAGGTGATTTACAATGCAAGACACACTGTACTTAACTTCATAGCTGACCCATGCACATGCACACACACACACACACAACCACACACACACACACATAAAATTTAGAATCACCAGTTCACCTAAAACATACCTTAGGAAGGTGGAGTGAGAGGAAATTGTAGTGCCAAAAGGAACATGCAAACTCCATACAAACTGAACCAGATTGGAACCCATGACTGAATGCACAGATACTCATGTCCTGTGAGTCACCAGTGCTTCCTGATGCACCTCTATGGTACCCAGATCACTGTTTGGATGTATATTACTGAATGCTAGTACGCTGCAGCCAGGTGATTATGTGGAGAGGAATAGTGTTATTAATAAACTGTGCTGAAAGGAAGGAAGCATAATCTCTGAGGAATGACCCTGATTCATTGCGTCAGTCATTCTCCTTTGTACAATGAAACACAAATATGGATTTGCAGGTTATAGGGGCATAGAAGAGAGGTTCAAGGATGAAACACACATACATTCACCTACCCAGGAATATGCAGATGAAGGAGGTGCTCAAGTGGTGGAGAACATGACCGGGATCAACAGGCAGACTGACCTGCTCAGAGAGGTGTTTTGCACGGAGAAAGAAGCCCAGCAGGCACCCGATGACGACGGCCAGCACAGAGAGGATGAGGAGCCCATTCTGCTTGCATACATTCTTCACACGAACCCACGTTGAGTCTAGTGCCAGTGCCATGACGGATCCCAAGCTTAACCACTAGTCAGCACCCCATAAACAGTGGAGAGGATGTAAGCAGTGGACTTCGGGGGGCCTGGAGCAGAGGGCCAAGAGCACAGCGAGCCTCGGGTTTCTTCTACTTAAAACCCTGTACAGTGCATCAACCAAACAGCTCTCGCCGTCTCACCCCCCAAGCAAGATCATCACCCAATTCCAGGCGTATTGTTTAGCTCCACCCAACCAGGCCAAATCAGCCCCTCCCATTTTAGCCAATCCACCAGTGGAGGGCCCATGACAGCTGGCTGCTTTGTCCTCAGGGTTAGTGTAGCCAATCCTATCAGAAGACCTCGCGTTAAAGGGGATCTGGAGCCGGATTAAGGGCCTCAAAACAATTGGACGGGGGATTGTTACGATGTGGAGAATAACAAAACGGAGCAATGAGAGGAGGAAGTGCCTGCATCAAATCAACTGAACAGAGGTGCTGGTCAGGCTGCTGGACCCCATCCAGCACAGTCATGTGACTTTCAAGGACAACATGGCAGGAAAGAACAGCTGGGTGACCTCTGCTAGCGTCCATTCACTCTGCTAGCAGGATTCACACAATTCCTGGTTCATCTTAAGTAGACTGTAGAATACAGATTCTCACCACTTTTCAGTGCTTACATTATTTGTTTTGAGCTGTTTGCAGAGCTAAATCATTGTAAACATAGTGAATCAGAAACATGATAAAACTGGCAGTTAGTGCTGGCAATCTATAGTGCCAGCGCAGGCCATGGAGTCTGACTTGTAACTGTCATTGCAAAAAATGGGCTGATATTTGTCTTGATTGCTTAGTGTATTAGTTACAATATTTACAGATAAATACCAGCTTTATCTAAATGGGGTTCATTGCTGGTACATTAAATGCTTATTACCTGTACATTACATTACCTGACATAGTACATTTTTTTCTGAGATAAAAGGTATAGTATCAGATAAGTTTTTGAAGTTTTAGCCTATGGGAAAAAGGTAAGTATTTCTGACAATACCTGCCAATTGTGCCCTTTAACCTGAAGTTCTAAAAATGTATGGATGTACTGAAAGCTACCATTTTATTATTATAATATATTTAGACGTTTTAATTTTTATATTGTGCAGCAATTATTTTCATCTTCAATACAGCTGTATGTGTTTACTGTGTTCTGCAGTGACTGTAACCATTTGTGACATGACACTTTGATCCCTCATCTCACATGTTTTGACTGACGTAAAAGGATGTTTGTTAGGGTTTCACATATGCTGCTCATTCGGCTGGCGTTTGTACTGTGTGTGCAAGAGATGAAAATGGAGATAGGAGATAGAATGTGACACCAAGTCATGTTGCTTTCATGAACATGTTTATGTAAAGCAAATAAGGTGTATAGCAGTATTTTATACTTTGTACTGTTAGATGTGCTTTTCAAGAAATTTTAGGTTACATATGTGCTCAGAGAGACACCAGGAGGGTATCTGATTGGTCACAAAGTTCTTCAGGCACCACTTTACTCCTAAGTTGGGTATTTATTCCACTTGAGAATCTTTTTACTCTTCAAAATGAGCTGAACCAATTTTGATGTGCAAATGTTTATGCAATCACCTGTATATGACACTTAAAAAGTCTTGAATCCTGTTATGATAAATGTAGCTCTAAATGTTCATATTATATATATCATATTACTACTTTATTAAAAATTAAACAGAAAAATAGTTAAGAATCAAATTATACATTTTACCATTTAAATCGGTATCACTGTAAGATACACTTTGTTTATTATGGTATTAAGATTTTTCTTTTAAATATGCTTAAAATTAGAGGGCCGAACTTATAATAGTAACAGGAAGAAAAGTTGCTGCAATGCTGAAATCAAATATGCTAAATTGAAACGTCATATGACATCGAAAAACTGAAAATGTGGCTCATGAAAGCTGACATTAATGTCACTGACTTTGGTAATAAAAATTCCACAACATTTTTTGAAGTGGGCTCATAAATTTGAGTATTTATTCTTGTTGTGTGGTTTATATACCAATTTTGTGCATTGCTTTTTCTGAAAGCTTGTGGGAATAATGTCTGCTTTTTCCTCTGGCAAGTGGGTGTTTAATCCATAAGTGTCCTACAACAATGTGAGTTTCTGTCTTCTTTGACCTGGAATAAAGCAAGTGCAACAACAACAACAACAACAGCAATAAAAAGAAAAAAATTGCTGCTGTTTTATTGGAACTTAAAATAAAATCATAACTCTGAGATTTAAAAACGGTGTCTGTACTCATGTGTACGATAGAACCTATAGCACAGAGATGATTTATCATGACATTGTCCTTATGACTCAGTAGCAACACTGATATTTGGATGAAAGTGACTTAGTTACCATAAAGAACAAATTAATATTTTTTTTTTACAACCACAATATACAATAATGCCAATCCAAAATATTGTAACACACAAATTTTAGAGTACAGCTAACAACAACCACAGTTAATAAAGGCAACAAAGGCAACATTAAAGTGGCTGCTCCATGATCCATAGAGCAGGACTATTTTCATCATGTCCCTGTAGAGATGACGACAAGAGGTTTTTGCTCCAGCCAACCAGTGAACCACTGAATTGAATTTGCTGATCTAATTGAACCCATTAAACTGTCTCCCTGAATTCTTAGCAGGGTGAGGAGGTAAACTGGTGTGTCTAAATTGCCTGTAATATGTGAGTGAATCATGATTATTCTACATTACAGATAGATCAATAATCATTGCAAGTTTGTTGCAGTGTATTTAAAAATGTTATTTGTTTATACAGTACTGTGCAAAAGTCTTAGGCATGCAACTTCAATGCCTGTTGAGAAGTACAGGTAGATTCTTTTCTACCATCAGGGAGGTTTCTGATTGGTGCCAAATTCATTCTGCAGCCTGAGAATGACTTCAAACACCCAATCTCAGTCATACAGAACTATCTTCAGCAAAAAGACGGAATCCTGCAATAGATGGTATGGTCCCCACAGAGCCCTGATCTCAACATGATCAAGTCAGTCTGGGAGTACATGCAGAGACAGTCAAAGTCTGCAGAAGAACTGTGGCCAGTTCCTCAAAATGTTTGGAAGAACCTAACAACCTCTACCTTAAACTGCATGCAAGTTTGCATAAGAGAACTGATGATGTTTTAAAGGCAAAGGGTGGTCACACCAAATATTGATTAGATTGGGGTTTTTTTGTCTACTGCACTTTTTAGAAGGTTTATTGATTAATAAGTATCCATAGCATTATTTTTGGAACCATCCTCACTTTGTAGCATTTTTCCCACAGGTGCTTAAGACTTTTGCACAGTCCTGTATATGATTATTAAATGGTCTGTATGGATATCCAGCAGCTGGTACGGATGTTATCTGACAGAGGAATGATGGTCAGATGCCACTTGATAAATGTAGAATGTTTGGATGTTTGCTGAACTTAAAAGGTGCTCATGTTATGAGGCTGAAGAGGTGAACGTGGGCATGAAAAGTGGATCTGGCCTCTCTGTGATAATGTCTGCATTTCTCTTTCTGCCCATTTCCTCCTTGTTTTTGCCATGCGACTGTGGGCCAGAAGGGAATGGGCCCATTGATGGGGCTCTCTTAGTGGTTCACAGAAAACTTGGCATACAAAAATAGACATATTTTTGGGAGTGGTGTGCTATGACAGCTTTTTAAGCATATGGGTTTAGGGCTTCTGACTGAACACTGAGTATCTACACCAAAAAGAAATTTGAGTGTATATTGTTTTGAAGTTCATACTCAGTCTATCACTAATCTGCCACTCTGAGATTATTCTACACTGAGTTCCATGTATATATTAATGAAGTCATGCTTTCATACATTAACTCTCTATTTATTATCCTTAACTGCTCTATCTTGGTCAGGGTTGCTGCAGTCTGGAGCCTATCCAAGCGCTACACTATGAAACTATACCCTGAATGCAACACCGATTCAGGTGCCACACTTACACACACTAATGGCCATTACAGTGATCAGTTAACCTGAAACACATGTTGGTGGACTGTGGGATGAAACCCATACAGACCCAGGAAGAGCATGTAACACAATCACTGAACTGGATTCAAACCCACACTCAAACATCTTAGGCACGGCGAGTCAGAAGCATCACTCTATGCAACACCACATCAACCCCTAAATAAACTAGACGGGGTAAACAAGGGCACCAAGACTTTTTCCATAACACAGAATTTATTACAACAATATGCAAGAAGAGGTTACAGCCAGGAAGAATAAATGGAAGTACTGCTCTTTCAACCTGAGAAACCCCTTTCTCACATAGGACTAACATCCCCCAAGCCAGTATTACCAAATACAGTGACGATGTTGACCTCAGTACTGCTAAACACAGTCCCCGCTAAAGTTGCTCAGCTATAAAAATTAACCATCAACATTTACAGCACTGTTCCCCACTCTAGCCCCTAGGGCCATTCTACAGCACCTCTACAACATTGTCTTGTGAAGGTGTATCACCTTTTATAACTCAAACCAGCAGCTTAACAACAACAACTATATTTATGACAGCTCATGTTCATGACTGACAGCTTGCTAGACCACACCCCTGTAATTTAAGTAAGCCTCTTATGCTGAGGCAGTTAAACCTCATACTGTTTTCCCAACAATGGCCAATGGAACGGACTCTTTTACATATCAACTATTAAACCATTTTTTTCTCTATAGTTTTAGCTTCTTCTTCTTCTTCTTATTATTATTATTATTATTTAGTCTCTAGACTCAGTATTAATCAGCCTTATTAACCAATGCAATATTTTTTTGCTTATGGTATTAACTTTTTAGTACTTTTTAGAAACTTTTTCGAATTTTTTTGCACTTTTCCTTTGACTATGATTTTTACTATGCCTATGGCTATGACTATGGTTTTACTTTTTCTAAGATTTATGGTAATCAAAAATGATTAGGCTTTATTGTTTTCTGCCTGCAAAAATGCAATTGACAACTACAACCCATCCAGGACTCCCAGTTCGGAATTTCTTCAGCTCCTCTATGGCACAGTGACATACTCATATTTCTCAAATTTCAGACAAAGTCAACTCTTCATTCAGTGAAAATACCTATGAAGGATAAGTAACCTGTTTGGTCAGGCAATCTGAAGCATTCTAAGCCAGAACAAGAAACGAACACTACTGTACTATGGTTCTTACTAACCTGCAGCTCATCTTCCTGATCTCATTCATTTCTCATTGGAGGACCAAACATTTTCTGCTTCACAGGGCTTCAGAGATGTTTAATCTGTTTCATCATAGAGCACAGTGTGTGTGCCCCTGGAGTCTATTATGACTATGCCTATCTGACCTTCAGGCAACCAGCACAGTACCACTATTGAACCATTGACTGTTTTTACAACTTGCTTCTGCGAGATATTCCACTTCAAATTTGAATGCATCTACAGACCCTTGTGTACTTTTGACTCAATAATTAACAGCTAATTACATGTTTTAACAATTAAGCTCATGAAGACATACAATTCTTGTGCCACTAGTCCAGAACAATTTATTTTTATTTCAATAGGCTATTGCTGTACTTCACAAGACTGATACAAAATTTGACAGCCGTGGGTCAGGGATGAGAGCAAATAAAATGAGGTGTCAAGTGCCAACTATTTTAGACACACAGTTTTGCCTCTTCCCTTGTCAACCCAGGCAATATATTTTGCTGAAACATTTGTATGTCTATTGCAAAGTTTTGTATATACTGGCAATGTACCATATTTACCAATGAAAGAACATACCTTTTATTACAACATGGAGCTCCTACCATACTGTATCGTGTAGGTTATGGCTCATGAGACCAGTCAGAGCTGCCATGAAATAAACTATTGAGGAGCTCCCACTGTCTGGTGGAGTTTTTAGAGGATGTGTCAGAGGTGCCCAGAAAATTAATGGCCAGGTACCATTAAATGTAAACCAGCAAACTTTTGTTCACGTTGAAATTCGGAAGACATAAGGCTGAGAAGTGTTTACCACAGGAAGCAGTAAGGACTAAGAAGCTATTTGGCTGAGTCTTCAATCTCCATTCAAAACATATTTTTAGATGAAACTTCCTTCTCTTGTCTTAGGAATGTATCTAAGTACCAGTTGAAACATACCATTTTTTTTTTCAACTCTATTACCTCTGTCACAGTCAAACAGTTTGTTTTTGTGACATGGAACTGCAGTTTGTAAATCAGATGTTTGGCTTCATTCCAGCTCTTCGCTCTTTTGTTGCTTTAGCAAGTCACGTACTGAAGTGTTCATTTTTGCACCTCTTTGATGTCTGAGAAATATTGTTAACTGGTATTCAACCTTATATATTTCTCCCTTATGTAGTTGCCTTTGTAATTTTTTCATTTCATTCATTTTCATTTTTAATTTTCATTTTTTCAGTTTTTTCATTTTAAAAGTTTGGCTTGTTTTTTATGCATTTAGATTATTTTATCCACTTAGTCTTTTAATGCAGTGAAATTATAGTATTTGTTTTCAGGTGTATTTTATGATTTTAACAGATCTTGTTATTCAGTGTACCTAACAGAACCATGATGGAGAAGGTTCTACTCCCGCCTAACAACCATTTTGTCTGGAATTTTACAACTTTAGTTGACCTTCACTTGTAATACATTTCATTAATGCAATGTTTTATGTATATCTGTCCACAGCTTTTAATTATAAAATTATTCTGACAATACAGATTCACGTTTTAATGAAATAATGCCATAGAGTAAACAACCAAAATGATTAAAAAAAAAAAAAATCCATCTAATTATTAATGTTATCATCACCTCCCTTGTAATTACATAAGTAAAGGTACTCAACAATTTCACTTTTCTTCAGAAGAAAAAGAAAACAGATAGAAGTGCAGTGTCTTTGTCTTTTGGTGAGCTTACCCTGGTAGTATTTGCTCTGTCATCCCACAGCAGATGAGAAGGAAGCTTCTGCAGAAAAACAAGCAAGATCTTAGACATGTACGCTTGCTAAAATTAGACCGCCATTCTTTGTCTGCTAAATGGATTTCTAGAATGACCGAGCGAAGATACAATATAAAAATTCAGTACAATCAAAAGGATAACTATTATAAAAGAGCTGCCTGACATTTTGATCCAGATTGGAAGCAGGAAATTTCACTAGATGAGTATTTCAGTCTCGGTCTTATGAAGGAGTGGGGAGAAAATGAATGTACCCGTGCTGCTATTTTGTGTCGGCTTGACCAAGGAAGGAACACAGCGTTGACAGGGCCAGTCATCACTGTTCTTCTGCACAGTAGACAGTTACACCCTGCTGATGATCTTAGTCTGACTGAAATGACATATTATGACTAAACTGATTCCATTCTTAAGACATTCACAACAGCAGAACTGCATTTTTTTATCATTTTACTCAGTGAGCATCTATTATTTGAAGATTATCTGAAGGATCTGAATGGGAACAGCAAAAAAAAATTTTTAATATCATTAATTCAGCTGACAGCTTTGCCTGAGGTAACTTAGAGTGCTGGATACACTGTACTAAACTCCCAACACTCACACATATACACATTACATGCAAGTCACCTGAAACATATGTCTTTGGACTGTGTGAGGCAACCCACGCAAACATGGAGCAAACATGCAAACTCCACACACACTGAACCAGATTAAAACCCATGACTGAATGCACAACCCAGGTGCTGTGAAGTGCCAGTGCTTCCTGCAAAGTGACAGTGCCACTCTTGGCTATACAAACAATTTTGGGTAAAACCATTTTTAGAGAAATTGATGCAAGGAGAATATTTTTTTCTTGGAGCAGTTTTGTAACTTGATTGAAATTACTGAGGTTGAAATGGTCAGAAAAAATTAACCTTTCACATAGTGGAGGAAGATGTTCAGCTTTTTCAGTGGTTCATGGAACCACATAAATGAGAATGAAAGAAAGTGTGCATGGATAAGAGAATGAAAGACAGCTGATGGATGTTTAATATTTTGAGAACAGTTTATACCCAGAGGTAAACATTGACTGACTGTGTCATTTTTGTTAAAGTGACTGTCTTGGATGAGTGTGAGAAAATCCCTGCACAATCTGACGGTCTCTTGCTCTCACAATACAGCTTTGATCAGTAAAAACTCTTTTAGGACATTTGCCAGAAAATGTCAATGGAGTTTAAATCCCAAGAGCCTTTCCTAACCCTAGGTTGGTTGACAAGCCTGGAATTTGAATCAGCTGTCATTCCCTACTTGTCACCGAGAGGATCCAGGCATGGGAAGGAATGAGTTGATACTGTCTGATCTGATTGGCAGTGTGACCCAGGTCTCCTGACTGGCCTCTTCACAACCTTGTCAGGTGTCCATGATTTTTCAGCACTGACCATTTGCATTGGTATTAAACTATAACTCAGCTGTCATCAGAGGAGTGCACATCTACTGCCACCTGCTTCATGGGAGGTAAAGAATCATTAAGAACTGGAGAGTCAGTTACACACCATTCATCACATGAAAAGAAAGTGAACCACTGCATCACAAGCCCTTCAGCACATGTACATGTGAGAGTGGTATAGGGAAAATAAGAAAGATAATAAAGGTCATTCTCGTATGTCACATTTTTAATTGGGCAACAGCAAAAATTTGCACAGTGTTTGTTTTAAAGCAGAAGGAAACCCTTTAAAAGGTGCTTATGATATAAAGTATTTCTTAAAAAAAACAACAGTGAACGGCTGGAAAGATTTCACTGTACATTTCCCTTTATGCTGTGCCTTCAATAATAAAACTGCAGAAGTTCTAAACCTTTAAAATCTGCAGTAGCCCTACTTTGGGTGGACAGGCCTATTGCTCACCTCACATTTAGCTTTTATTGAGTTCTCTTGGCCTTGATTCACTAAAATACTCAACTCTGTGGAATCTCCATGGAAACATCACATCCTTCACATCCCCCTTTATGTTGACACTTCATTCAGTCTAAAAACCTTTCTTTCAAGCAGAACAATGCCAAAAAATTAAAAAAACAAATGAATAAATACTGCAGTTTGCTCTCTATCATTTCTATTTATTGTTTGTGTTGTCAGTAATTTTTGAAGAAGATTACTTAATTTTGTAAGTTTTATTATTATTATTATTATTATTATTATTAGTAGTAGTAGTAGTAGTAGTAGTATTTATAATAGTAGCAGCTGTAGTAGCAGTAATAGAGTAGTATATACACTAATTTGTCAGGGCACACACATGTACAAGGTCAGTCACATGGTTGCACATCCAGGACGTCATTCAGCGCAAACTGCTCGTAAAGACCAGGTGATAGATTTTCAGCACTGCAGCTGCTCTTTTTGTCAGCTCCCAGTGCTGTGTGAATTATTACACGTGAGTCCATTAGTGGCATAATTGCATTTAATGAGCACTCCTGGAGATTCCCAGAATCACCTTTTTAATAAACTACTATTATTTATAAATGGGCCAATACAAAAACAGCTAATTCTGTTTGGGATGCATATTGAAATGTTTGTTAAAGAACATTAAAATGTTAATTAAAGTATTCAGTATCATTTGAGCTCAATTAGTGATATTTTTTGTATTCCTGCCTCCTAAATAAATTTGTTTTATGTGTCTACATCTTGCACATGGCAAGTATGCAAGTGTACAGCATGAGGACAGACAAGTGTGTTCCTGTGTTTCTGCTAATGATGTCAAAAAGATGGTCTTACAATAACCTTTCCTGATTTACTGATGGAGATTTACCTCTCAATTTTACCTTTGTTAATGAAGCTAGTGAACGTTTGCTTAACAGATCAGTAAAATCAGAACTGAGAATTTCATTAATGCATCCGTTTATTTCAAGCATCTGTTTCTGGAAATGAGAGCCCTGAATTCATGTCTGAGTGTTCTGGTCCACAGAGTACCCACAGGGCATTGCGACTACACCACGAACTTGAATATTAAAGATTAAAAAAAACACCGGATGTGTTAAACAGCAGTTCCATTTAGGTCTTTTAGAAAAGCCAGATTTATTATTGAGAGAGTCCAGCCCTGAAAAGTTGATTAACTGAATTTCCCTGCACCTAAAAGGTTTTCTGTCTTATTATTCTTCATTTAGAAAACAATTTTCCCTGTTGTTCGCCTTCTGTACCACTAGGAAACCATTTTTATTTTAAATTACAATATTTAAATGTTAATTTCTTGGACAGAATAACTGTTTTATGACCATTGAACATATGTTTCCTTCTATGTTCTGTGTGTTCATTCTACAAAGTTTTCACAAAGTACATTGTGGATATTTTCCAGCACAGAGAAATTAAAGGCAAATGTAAATGCTAGAAGATGTTCAGTGGTGTGAAAATGTATTTGCCCCTATATATTTTGTTTAATTTGAAGGTTTTTGACATTAAATTTAATAAGGTCCGTTCGTTATTTCCAGGAGTATAGGCATGGATCACAAAAGAAAAGGTGTTCATTTTTTCTCTATTTATATACTAAACAAATAAATTTGGAAATTGAATTAAATTTTTGAAATTTACTGTCAAAAAGCTGTAAAAAACAAGAACAGGAAATACATTTTCATTGCACTGTACATATAAAGCACTTATAAATGTTCTTGTTTTCAAACCGCAACAGTACCTGGTGTACTGTATATTGTAATGCACATGACATACAAATTTCCTGTACTGACATATGAGGAAAACTTTGAAACCAAATTAACAGCAAAAAACTGCAATGCACTCCCAGGGCCATTCACAGCTTCATTTGAACAATTTCCAGCACAGTACTGGAACAAAATAAAACACAATGAGAATCTACTTTTAAAGTAAAAAGTATGGGCCAGTATTATTACCAACAAATGCACTCCTCCTGCAGTGTTTCCTAGGTGACAAAAGTCCATCTTGTGCATGTTTTCAGTCTGTCTATTTTGAGACACCCATTTAATTGCAGCATAAGGTCAGGCATTTTTTTCTGAATGGGGAACTTGGGTTGATATATTAGTTGTTTGAGAATAACAGCTACAGCGCTGGTCTTATGTTATCAGTACCTTTGGCAAATTGTTGCTTTAGTGCTTTTCTGTCAGCAGAATTCCAGAAATATTGTTTCATGTGAAATATTACTGCTCTAGGTCAGGATAAGGCTTAATGAAAATGGTATAGGATTTTTTCTTTAAAAAAAAAAGAAAATTCATAAAATGCAATGCTTGAAGTCTTTGTGTGAAAATTTTAATCTGTCATCAAACGATGTATTTTTAAGTCTTACTGCTCATCTTCAAAACATGTAGATGTGTTTAACTAGAGTACTATGGCTGTGCAGTTTAAATCTCAAGTCAAATCTTTGAAGGAGATCACACATCTAGCACTCTGGAGTTTAAGGTGAGTTTTTGTACTAAACAATTTTTCTTGAAGTAATATTAACAGGCGTTTGTAGTTTATAATCACATGTGTCTTGAAAACAGTTATCAGAAGGTTTTCTCACGTTGTTCTAGAAAATGAGGCAGGGATGTAGGGGGTTTCCCCACATTTTTTAATCTAAGGGAAACAGCTGTGAAGTAAAAAAATATTTATGACTTGTTCACAAATTATAAAATTCATGCCACCCCCCTTGACCCATTGTTGTATCCACACCACACATAGATCAGTGCTGTGAATTAAGTGCTATAAAGTGGCAGAAAATTGGCATAGCAGGTATTGCTGGTTCCTTACAACTTCTGGACAGACATAGGATGGAATCTGGCTCAGTCTGTGCAGAGTCTAGTTGTTCTTGTGAGTTTCCTCTGGGTTTTGTAGTTTCTTCCCATAGTACAAAGATACTGTATGTATTTTGGGTGAGTTGGTGGCTCTAAATGGTCTGTAGTGCATATGTCTGAGTGTGTGATACAAAGGCCATGTGCCATCAAAGGCCATGTGGCATCCATAATGTAGTCTGCCTTGATCCCTATGCTTCTGGACAGCCTCCAGACCACAGCAACCCTGCACTGATCAAGCAATTACTGATATCAAAAGGGTAAAAGCACTAAAAAAACCTGACATCAGTCAATAGCTACATGCAAGTTTTTCCTTGTACAGCATGCATCACTATACAATAACCATCTGATTTGACATTCAGCAGAACAGCATGAGTTCCAGTAAAACTGTCACCACATAGGCTGCATCATTATGTGGGTGCCTAAAATTGGCTGGATAATGACAGATCAGGACCTTGGACAGCTCCAATTTGCCCTCCTTTACCCCACTGATGAGTTTAGTTTTCTACTAAATTTATACAGTTTCCAGTTTGCTTGCTCCTATGGAAATGTTTTGGTCTCCTTTCATACAATTTATGCTGCTAATGTTTTTGCATAGTTTATGCAAATTTTTATGACAGAAAAAATATTTTGAGTTTTGCAATCTGTCCTCAACACTTTGGGGCGATGACAGCAATTTTGATGGATGACAAGGAGATTGAGAAATAACAGTGAGTGGCAACTGGATCGACATTGAATGACACATGGCAATAAAAATTGTGGGAGGAGGAACAACTTGATGGAAAAACAGAGATGCAGGTTTAGTTCAATCTTGGAAGTTCTTGAGCAGCACCTCACACAGGAATGCTGTAGTCTCATACTAATGGGAGTCCAGCTCAGTCTATGTGGAGTTTGCATGTCCTTTGTGTGTTTGTGTGAGTTTCCTCCCCCACTCCAAAGATATGTTTCAGGTAGTTGGGTGACTCTGAATCGTCCTTAGCGTGTGTGTGTGCATGTTTGTGTGTCTGTGAGTGAATGAGTATGTTGCACTGCTCTGTTGTAATGATGTATTAATCACTGTTTGGAGTTCACTGTAGTGTATCTAACTGTTAGTCTCCTTGAATAATCGTACCAGCCAAATACTGGTTAATAATGATGCTTGGGGGGGGGGGGGG
>UFQX01000428.1:994466-1173691 GCA_900497675.1 Arapaima gigas | reverse complement strand
GGGGGGGGGGGGGGGGCTAAAACAATACAATAAAAATGTAACTGACTTCAGAATTCATCTCCGGTTAGTGACTTATATGGGTCTGTGTATTGTGGTGCCACCCACACAAAGGACAGCTCAGCACTATGTTCCCAGTGCTGCTCATGTTCAGCCTCCAGCTCAGTGTGAAGGGTCTCTGACATAAGTCAACTGTTCATCGGGCCCAGGGGAACAGTGGACATCTGAGCCGAATTATCGCACTGCCAGCGGCGACCCCGCGCAGCACCGATCGGCGCGAGGCGGACGTGGCGGGGAGCGCGCGCTGCACCAACAGGAGAGAAGGGCGCGTCCGCGGCACTTTGAGCCACAAGTTGGGAAAGAGACGGTTTTGAGGAGCGTCAGTGTTCGTGCGTGTTCGCGAGTGCCGTCCACCATGAGCGCGGAGTGCACGGGGTACTACAGCTCGGAGGACGTGTTCGTGGACACCTTCACATGTCCCAAGGCGGACAGCGCAGCAACGGCCGTTTTCTGCTGCGGTTTCAACGACATCAAGTACTGTTGCGACGACCCGAACAGCTTTTTCCCCTACGAGTACGGCTACATGTGGTGGCTCAGGTGAGGGCGCGTCTGGCCACGGCCATTTGCACCTATAAGCAGGGGCAGAAAATGAGGGGGAAAAACAAAGACTGTTCTGAAACGAGATGCTGAGATGTTGCAGTTATTTTCTGAAATCTGGCAAAGCAGTAAGGAAAGCGCCTGCGGCTTGTAGCAGCTGTTCTTGAAAACCGGGGTCTGGGTCAAAGTTCAGCACTTTGGTGAAGGTTTTGGATGGACCTCCATCTGTGCCTCGTGGTGCATTGGTTCGGCTGTTGTGCCAACTGAAAGTTGTGGAATCTATCTATCTATCTATCTATCTATCTATCTATCTATCTATCTATAAAACACAAAAGAGGTCTTGGCTGTTTGGATATTTATTGGTTATGTTGAAGGAACTGTATGTACCAGTCAGCTGGATGACACTGAAGAATCACTGCTGTTAAAGAAGTTTAGTCAAGCCTTTTGTAACACATTTTCTTCTTCTACATTCATCCTCAGCATGTTTCTGTTTGTGCCCTTGTGTTTCTTAATCGGTGCTAAATTAAAGTAGTCATCGTAAATTAAATTGTCATCGTTGTTCAGTCATGGCCGACCCTTCTTGACTTCATGGACTTTTGCACTTCACATCTGTCTGTCATCTACACTCTCTGAGTTCTCTCAGATTTGTGTCCAGTATTGCAGTAATATCTTCTATCCATGTCAACATCTGCCATCTCCTTCTCCTCTTGCTTTCAGTCTTTCCAGCATTAGTCTTTGCTAGTGAATCCTGTCTTTTCGTTACAGTATATGGCCAAAGTAGTTAAGTTTTAGCTTCATTATAAATTCCTTCCAGCAAGCAGTCTGGATTTATTTCTTTCACTATGGACTGATCTGACCTTCTTACAGTCCAAAGGACTCTCAGCAGTTTCCTCCAACTCAACAATTCAAAAGCCTTAATTCTCTGGTGCTCAGCCTTAATTATTGTCCAACTGAGAAGAGAATAGCTTTAACTATATGGACTTTTGTCAACAAAGTGCTTTTTTAATATCCTTACCAAATTTACCATAGTCCCTTCCAAGAAGCAACCGTCTTTCAACTTCATTGCTGCAGTCCCCATCCGCTGAGATCTTTGAGCCCAGAAAAATAAAACCTATCACTGTCTCCACTTCTTCCCCATCTATTTGCCAAGAACTGATTAGGCTGATTGCTATGATCTTAGTCTTTTTTATTTTAAGGAACATGCCAGCTTTTGTGCTCTCCTTTCACCCTCATCAACAGGTCCCACAGTTCCTCCACACTTTCAGCCATAGGAGTGACATCATCTGTATATATGAGATTGTTTTGAGATTGATATTTCTCCTGCTGATTTTAATTCCAGCTTTGGACTCATCCAGTTTGGAAATTTGCATAATTTGTTCTGCAAATATGTAAAATAAGTAAGGTGACAATATACAACTGTGTCACACTCCTTTCTCAATCTTGAACCAGTCAGTTCTTCCATTTTAAGTTCTAACTGATCTGCATGCAAATTCTTCAGGAGACAAATAAGCTCTCCTGGTACTCCCATTTCCTCACGGACTCGCCACATTTTGTTGTGATGCACATAATCTTCTTCCCCTATGAATTTTATATGCCTAAGGGGATCGCATCTCATCAGCAGTAATACAAATAAGAGAATATTTAAAGGCGCTGTTCTGTTCTTGTGTGGCAGACTTCAAGATTAGAAATCATTCTGTCTATCAGCAATCACTCTTTCCTTTTTGTTGGCACTGACTGACTTAGTCCATAAGTCTTAAACTTTGCTTAAAGTACACATGGTACGGAGTTGGTGCCTTTTCTGTACTTTTTGTTGTGCTTCTGAGCATGTATCCAAAGCAACACTATCGGAATGTCTTTCCACAATTTCAGGCCTTAAGCACTTTATTTACTTTTTAAAGATCTTATGTGCAAGAATGATTTTAAACATCTCTGACATTTCTCTGTGCATCACTTTTAATGCGTTTCTGGAAGTCTAAACCAAAATGGATAAAGTTACAGAAAAAAATAGCAAGAAATAGTAGCAAGAGGCTTATGCACTGCATTTATATTTTGAACTTGAGTAAAGTACTTGACCTTTAGTTCTTTCATAGGTAGCCAGCAATAGCAATATGCAAATCTGTCAGTGTTCCTGTATAAAAAGTCCCACAGAAGCTAGTATTTTCTCCTTTCAAATTTTTATTCATCCTGGAAAGGGCCAATCTTGGCTTACTAGTTGAACTTCAGAAAAGCTTAGCATTATACCTAGAGCTTTTATTTATTTATTTATTTGTTTGTTTGTTTGTTTGTTTGTTTGTTTGTATCTTTCAGCTTAGAGGCTTTTACAGTGTTTATGAGTTTGATCTGTCTCAATCAGGCTGGCATTGAAATGCCTGAATCTGCAGCAGGCATCTACCTTGTATTTTTATAAATGTAAAGTAATTACAAATTCTATACTATTTTCATAATGCAGCATCATTGCTGGGGTGGATGGGCACTACACAAATGCCAGACATACCACTCAATTTGTCCTTTCTCTGTCCCTGTCCTTCTCCTTCTGGAAGTCTGGGGGCACTTCTGGGCCTGTCCATTGCTGCTGTTGTTCTTCTGGCCTTCATCATCACTGTGTGTGTCCTCTGCTACCTCTTCATCGCCTCAAAGCCCAGTCAGCTGGATAATGGCCTCCCTCTGCAAGACTCAGGTACTATGGTACCTCAAATACATTTTAAGACAGTAAATGAGTGTTGACTGGCTTATTTCCTAAAGAATTCATACCAGTTTTTGTGTTAATCTGAAAGCCAAAAGCTGAATTGCTCAATATTACCACAAACTTTTCATACCCTGTGATAGTGTTCCTTATGCATAATAATTTAGTCAGAGCTTTGCACTGAAGTGAAACAACTGAGAGACAAAGGCACAGTGTTAAGCCTTTAGTGGCTCAGTTCAACAAGGCTTTTAATTTTCAAAAAATGGAAACGCAAAAGACACTTCTTGGGTTAGCTATCTGTATAACTCATCTAGAGTTATTTAGAATGGTGCTGTTGAAGCCAGCAGGTGTGCACTCTTGATGGTGCTGTCTGGGGGTTTCTTCTGCATTCTAGTTCTTATTCCAGCTGAGCCCCTAATTAATTTCCTGTGAGTTAAGGTGTTGTTTGAATGAATTGCACATTGGAGACCATACAGAACCAAATTCAATATACCTTTTCAGTTGTGTGAAACAAAAGTTAGGGAACCGTGAGAGGCATGCTTGTGCTAGCAAAATACGAGTCTTAAATATATTCCGAAATGGAAGCAAAAGTGAACTGGCATTGAAACTCCTTTTTATTAATCAGCTAATTAGTTCCGTAAGTGTTCAAAGCACATAAAAAATGGAACGACTGACTGTAAGGACTGCAGAAGTGGTGATTTGAAGGGAGAAGAGAAAAGTCTTTTTGGTATTTTTACATTTATAGCTTTTCCTCAAGTTTAGCAAATGTAAAATATATTGTGAATCCCGACCTAAAACCTTGAGATTAAAGTTATTTGAATTGTGCAGTGTGTTCAGGCAGCAGCTCCATCAGTAAAATTAGAAATTGTACCAGAGATGGTTGGAGTCTCAAGTTAATGTGTAATGTGCTTTCATTTTCACGGACATCCTATTCCTGTCTGTAGTCAGTTTTTGTAAAGCTGAAATTATATAAAACTAAAGAGAAGTCATCACACTGTCAGCAGCTGATAACTAAATTATTTGTCTCAGAGTGGCACTTTCTATTGGAATGGCTGCCAACAATCTGCTGAAGCATTAATGAAGTATTAATTGTACTTATGTTAATACATATGTAATGTAACATTTTAGTGGTTGATCACTCTTCATTTGTAATCCATACAAGATGAAAATAGAAATAGATTATCCACACGTGCTTGGTTATAGGGCAGAGGTGGTTTTAAAGAAGTTATTGCTTCTGGTTATCAAAACAAAGATAACACAGCATTTTAACAGGGACAGTAATAAACCACTTAAACTCCAAAAAACAAAATTAAAACCTCACCGTGCTAACACAAAGATAGTTGTTCAGTTGTCATTCTTTCAATCTCCCCATTCTGCACAGATGGGCTCTCTTTTTTCTCAATGGATAAATTAGTTCTAGTCAAGTCTAACTGGGCTTTTTTATCTAAGATGACTAGTCATCCTGACAGCCTTTAGCTAAGTCCTGTTTTTCAACTCCTCCTTCTGCCAGGTCACAGTGTATGTCTTTACATGCAGTGCAAGAAGCAAACAATAAGCCCATTCTTATTTAAATTGTGCAACTCGACATTTTTGCCAACTTTTGTATTTGCTCAACATTTAATTTTTGTTGAATTGCACCTTTATTTTATTTTGTTTGACTTATGTATGTTTCTGCATTTCTAAAAAAAAATATTGAATACTAGATTTTTATGTGAAATTATGCCAAGGACAAGAAAAGAGAAAAATGTTTATCTTGGCAGATAATAGATAAATACAATTCTCTTTGCTGGTAGTTTTAATTGATTGTAGTACAGTAAGCAGTTTTTTGCTGACTAGTTTAAGATGAATACCTCATATTATGTAATAACTCCTACAGGATTAGACTGTATTCACTGTGATTCTTTTGGGTGTAGCTGTTTCAGGAAATGAATGTAAGTGGCTGCACATCATGTCTGTACTCTGTTTTCTGCTAATGAATTCACTGACTTTTCACTGTGGATAGAAATTACAGTGATCTCAGCAGTTAACACTAGAAATATAAAGAATGTAGTCATAAAAAAGATTACAAATACATAGAATTTGCTAAATTAATATATATCTAATTGTATCTTTTCAGTTACTGAAAAGAATGAACTGGTGTTGTCATGCAATGAAATCAGAAAGTGAACTGGAAAAGTCACATGAATTATTAGGGTAGGATTTTTGCAAAAATAACTGCTTTTTATTTAGCCTATTTTGAGTTTTAATTAAAGCTACAATGGACATATAAACTTAAGCAGAACTTGACAAGTTGGGTTATTTAGCATTTTTCTTTTTTCCTTTTATTGTAGCTAATTAAAATTTAGCTAGGATGGTACAATGGTTCATTTACTGTTAACGCAATCCTTAAGAGGTTACTGAGGGAAACATTCTTCAGATTTAAAGATTTTGAGTTTTCAAGTTTCAACGTTAAAATGACAGTACTTCCACTGGCAGAGAAATATTTAGAAGCAAAGATGAGTTATACATAGAAGAAAGCATTGCAGTGTATTCCAAACTGGGAAAATAGTGTGTCTAGCTGATGTTTATGCATAGCAGCATTATGGCCATCTCAAAACTAAAACCAGACATCATCTGCCTGTACTGATTTTTATTACTCTTTGTTGTCAGATGGATAATTGTAACAACTAAAGTAAAAAGTTAAAAATAATCACAAGACTCTGCATATTGAAACGTGGATGTCAAATTATTGAAACATTTCAAAGAACTAATACTCTAGTCTAATAAATTTGGTGAGTTTTAATACATTGGCCATTGTTGTCTTTTGCATCATCCACCTTCTTTTGTAAAGCTGATCAGTAGAGAATTTATTGGTAGTATGTTGGATACATTTACATTTCCAAGCACCTTATTATCATTGCTATTCTTTTTGACCAAGTGACTCAGTTTTTACCCATTTGTACAAATGGATGATTCACTGATTTATTTGATTATCTTGCTGAAGAACAGTACAGCAGGGCCCTTCATTGGACTTGATCCTGCACATTTTTGATTACAGCTTTGCCACCTTAACCACTACTACACGCCCTCTGTGAAACTCTGAATCAATTACACGAGACACCAGTGGAGCAGCAAAGTAAATGAGGTGTATAACGTATTTGATGACGTACTTGTGTTCCAGGTTCTGGTCCCAGTGCTTTAGAAGGACCCAGTGAATGCAACACATCCAGTGGGCTGCAGGGTTTCCGCAAGCACTTCCTGAGCCGTAAACTGGACTGTGACAATGAGCTTACTGAGCCAGACCGCCTGTTTCAGCGCTGCTTCATGGCTACTGTGCCGACGGTGAAGGGGGAGGGGCCCTAGTTCTGTTGGACACATGCAGCCCAAGCTGATCGGAAGTCCTTTGCTTGGGAATTCCTGCTATGATCAGAAAGCAGAATTCTCACACTCTCTGCTTAGTGTGAAATGTGACAGCAGCATTGCCCACTTCAAGATGAAATAATGGCTTGTTCAGTACCAATGAACAGTATGAGAAGCTGGGGATCTACATATTGAGCTGAATCAGTTGTACATAATATGATATGTCTATGTCTACTGCAGTCCATTAATATGCATTTTGGTGGAAAGTCCTTTCTGAATAGGGTCATGTTTCAAGGTTCAGTTGCAACACAGTTTTTAATTCTGATTTATAAAGGAATGCAGTACCTATGAATTACTGCAGGGGTTTTGCTTCTACCTAATGTAACCCTATAGATTCAGCCAGGAATCACTCCAGGGGAAACTGTCACCTGAGTGGCAAACTGCATGGGAATGATTCTTTTTACCCAGGCATGTACCATGTGACCTTATTTTGTATGCTGATTCTCAATGTGAGCACCATTACAGTTATTCTTCTTGTGAGGTTATTCTTCAATCATTTGTCTGAGTATACTTACTAGGCCATTTCCAATGCCAAAGTAAACTGAAGTGCCCTTGCCTTTTTGAAAACCCTAGCTGAGCTCAAATGATCAAAGGTACATGCTGCTAAATTTCCTTACACAGTATTGGAACTGATGGCAGGTGAGGAACTGTCATATTCTACCCTCAGTTTACTGCAAATGGATTTTACAGCCATCAGTCTACTTCTACATGATTTACACAAAATTAAAAAACTGACTTATTTGAATCCATATAGGAACTAATATTTTAAAATCAGACACATAATATTTAAAAATGTTCTTTTTCTAACTTTTTATGGTAAGATAATGTGATGCAACTTATGGGGATGTTCATGTCTTTAACTGATTCAAGGCTTTAACCTTTGCAACGAAAAGAATATATCCATCAATTTTCATTCAGAAAAATGCTGATGGTACATGAACTCATGCAACTTGTTTTTCTCTAAGATACAGAAAGAAAACTTTGTTTGCTTCTTTTTTTATAATTAGTTACCAATTCAAATGTAAGTAATAAAACTCTCTGCGTGTATACAGTATATTTCTGATTATTTATTCAGGTTCACATAACAGAAAACTGTTGAAATATAATTTTACATCACAAATCTTTTTTTTTACCTTTACAAAAAGGTAACTGTTTGTGTTATTCTTAACTCTGAATGTCGGAGCTATGCATTCAGAAGTTGGGTCTAATCTAGCTCAGTTTGTGGGCAGTTTGCATATCGCCCAAGTGCTTAAGGGTGGATTCTTCCGGGTTTCCGATTTCCTCCTAAAGTCCAAAGATATGTATTTCAGGTGAATTGATGGCTCTAACTGCAAATAATTTGTCCATGTTATTTCCCTGTGATGCCCTGGGTGTAACCTGTTATTGAACCCAGTGCTTCCAGGATGGGTTCAGACCATTGTGACCCTGCAATTAGATAAGAGGTAATCAGTAATGAATAAATGAATGAATCAATGAACCAATCAATTAATGTACTGACCCCATAAAATCTCCAATACAAAACTAATAACATTTAAACTGAAAAAACATATAAAACATTAGTGAATTGACTTGACTGGAGTCAGCCCTATAATAACTATAAACAAATGGTCAGGGTGCCGTGTGAACTGAAGGACTGAGCATTGCTAGTTTGAATTCACCCTTTATCCACAAACTCGAACTGCTCTGGTGAGAATACAGTACTCAGCTGTATAAATGGGCAAAAGTTGCTGTAGATGAAGGCATCAGCTAAGTAACATATATTAGTAAATTTGGGAATTTACCAGTCTTAATACTGCATTAATCTTGTTTTAGATGTGGAAAGGCTGTAAGCAACAATGTGCTGAAAACATTGCATTGTCAGCATTGCATCAAAACTGCTGTGTCCATCCTTTTTTAATGTAAAATGTATATGCACCAACTTCCAGTGGTACAATTATGAATTCAATTACAGTGGTACAGCTCCTAGGCTGGTCGGATGTGAGTTCGGACCTGGTCGGTCTGGAGTTTACATGTTCTCCTTGTGTCTGTGTGGGCTTCCTCTGATTGCTCCAGTTAACCGGACTTGCGTTTCAGGTTAATTGATCATTCTAAATTGCATGTAGTGTGTGAGTGTGAATGGGTGTATGCTCACCCTGCAATGGACTGGCACCTCATCCAAGGGCAGTTTTGCAGGTTCCAAGATCCAGACCACTTTGACTCACCTCGGGATAAGTTATTCATGAAAATGGATAGATGGATATATATATGTATATATATATGTTAGTCATACCTGGGGACTGATGGAGCTGCTTCTCCAGCTTAGGGGTCACAGCCCCAAGTGCTCCTATCACTAATGGGACTACCTTGGTTTTCACCTTCCGTGTTCTCTCCCGTTCTTCTTTTAAACCCTGGTATTTCTCCCACTTCTCATATTTCTTCTTCCTGGTGTTTCTATCACTCAAAATCACCACGTTTGTCACCCCTACTGTTTTCTCCTTCTTATCTATTACGACTACATCTGGTTGCTTAGCCAGTGCTTGTTTACCTGTCTGGAGGTAGAAGTCCCATAGGATATTGGCTCTGTTGTTCTCCACCACTCTCTGCAGTACGTCCCATTTAGACTTGGGGGTGTCCAAGTCATATTTGTTACAGATGGTCCTGTATATGTTCCCTGCCTCTTAATTGCAGTATTCACTGTCCCTGCCTGCATCTTGCAGCTGTTAGTAGGTGCTGGGTTGTCTCAAGGGCTTCTTCGGACAATGGGGTCTTGGCTGACCTGCTAAAATTCTGTTTTGATTGATCTGGTGCTGAGGGCTTGGTCTTGCGCTGCCATGATCAGTGTTTCTGTATTGTCCATCAGTCCTGTCTTTTCCAGCCATTGGTAGGATTTCCTCATGTTGGCCACCTCTTCTATCTGTTGGTGGTACATTCCATGGAGAGGCTTATCCTGCCATGGCACCTCCTGTGCTTCCCTACTATCCACATCCCCTATCTGTGTCAGACATTCAGCAGCTCATCTTTAGGGGACACTGCTTGCATATACTCATGCATGTTCCATGTCTCATTCAGGACAGAAGTCATCACACTTTTGAGGCCTCTTCCTCCTGGCTGATGTAGTCTCTGGGTGTCGGATTTTGGATTGAAGGCTTTGTGTGCTGTAAGGAAGGCTTTGGGTCTTGTTGTTTGAACCTTCCATTTCCTGTCTTGGCCAACTTACTATGACAGCTGGGTATCTGATGACTGGCAGGGCAAATGTGTTTATGGCTCTCATCTTGTTCTTCCCATTCAGCTGGCTCTTCAGAACCTGTCTTACTCCATGTACAGGAGGTGGGTGATGGTATCTCCCCTCTTGAATGTGTACCAGGCCACTCTTAATGATGATCTGGCTTAGGGGGTTCAGGCTTATGCAGAACAGCAGTGGGGATAGTCCATCTCCTTGGTATACACCACACTTGATGTTCACCTGGGCAATTGTCTTTGAGTTGGTTTCTAATGTTGTCCTCCAGTGGTCCATTGAGTTCTCGATGAAGCTTATTAGTGTGCTAATGCCCTACAGTGCTATTCATTCCAGTATCCATTTGTATGGCAATGAGTTGTATGCTTTCTCATAATCCATTGACACAACACTCATGTTAGTCTGACTAGTCTTGGTCTTGGAATCTTGGGGGCCAGCTTTGTCTAAGAATAGCTGATCCTTTGAGCCTCTGGTGTTGTTTCCAGTCCAGTCTGGAGACACAGACACCAGCCACTTTATTAGGAACACCTGTACAACACCTGCTCCCAACTTGCTTTTTTTCTATATAGAAAAGCCTGTAAAAATTGTTCATTTATTAATTATGAGGAGCAACTAAGCATTCAGATAAAATCTTTAGACACATTTTAAAAATCATAATGTATATCTTCTTATCTATTTGTTAGAACTATGGCTAAACCTTAATAAAAGTACATATATAATGTGAGTGAGTCATCTAAACATTACAAGAGATGAATCACAACAAAACACATTATTTGAAAAAAAATGGTGAAATAACCTGGCACCACAATAACCTGGAGTGCACATTAATTGGCACTCACCATAAAGATTTTTTATCATACAGCTTTGTGAAAACCACAAGCTGAGCTCCTGATTGTACACATTCAAGTAACTACATATTTTTTGAAAAGATATAATACCTTTTGCAGTGGTACAAGTTCAGTTCTCACACAATGTTTTCAAAAGTATCTTATTATACCACTGGAATTTGGTGGTAGATTAAACACCAGAATTTCTTCTTGCTTAGAATGCGATTACTTTACAAGCTGAATCTTTTTTGGGTTAAATTAGAACCAAATGAATAGTCACCGACTTTGCCTGGATTACATTTTTACAATCAGTATTTTTATTGTGAATTCGTATGCTCTAACACTATTTTGTCAGAGTGAAAATAAGTTATTTGTTTGCAGATATTTTAAAGAAAATGAAAAACTCTGCGCACTGACATTTGGTAGAAAATCCTTTGGCTACAACAACAGCTTTTGGGGTAAATATGTACCAGCTCTGCACACCGTTTGGGAGTAATTCTTTCACTCACGGCAAATCTGCAACAGGTTGTACAGCAAATTGTTGAACAAAGGTTTTGAACCATACATTTCAAATACTGCCACAGATTCACAGTTTTTTAATGAATTCTTTTCACATTTCTAATACATAACAATGCATTTAATGAGTAATACATAATTATGCAGGCTACAAATCAGAGCTTCTCTATCTTGGAGGAATAACCACTTGGACATGATACGAACACTTGCTTAAGGCTCTTTACTCAGAAATAATGTTTTGTGAAATCATTCCTATTTATATGATGGAACCAAATACCACTTAATCGCCATAGTTCCTCTTTGGATAGATAATTTGTCTGTTTTTCCTCCTTTCCTTGTCTTGTTTACCTTTCCTACCCCTTTCCTTACATAAACCAAACCTACTGTTAGTGCTCTGAGACACTGGACATTCAAAACATTATTTTGGTGAATTGCAGTTTCATTCTAGGCATATGACCTTGCATATAATATGAACAATTTTTTTATACTAAAGATGGTAAGGAAATTGGAAAGCCTACCAACACCGGACAGTTTTCTTTAGATGCCTGATTAATAACAATGTGACTCACTAAAAGCCACTATTCTTCTTAATCCCTGTACATATCCTTTTCCTACACGCTGTTTTATTTAGTCATGCAGAAATTATCCTAACCTCTGGTAACAATTTGGTACAATTAACAAAACATTTTTTGGATGACTGGTATTGAAGTATCATGATCACCTGGTGATTAGTGATTTTGAGCAGTGATTTTGATTTTGATTGTGCCGCAGTTGCATTTCCGGTGAGTAAGTGCAGTGAAGTACAAATAGGTATGATGAAGTTTGGTGAACTTGACGGTGCTGATGAACAGGGGACTCGGGACCATGATGACAGTAAGACCAGGATACTTGGAAAACAGAGGCTTGGAAATGCGCAGCACTGCAGGAGTAACAAGGAAGGAACACAGAAGACCGTTAGGCAGAGCTACTCAGGACTGACAGTCAAATAAGAACCTAAGCATAGTTAAAAATCCCCCAGGAAGGGTAGTTAGTCTCTTCTTTTAAAGGCTAGAGTAATGAGCACAGGGGAGACAGGTGTTCGCCTCTTGCTGGAGTACTTGTTGTGGGGACCCCTGCTGGTCGACTCTAGAAGCAACTCCAGGGGTTATGACATCAAGTTTTTAGGTAAACAGTAAACTTATAAGGTTCAAATGTGATTCTGTTTTGCATTTCCTGAGTAATAAACAGCATGAAGTGCTGTCAAAAGTGAGTCAAAAAAGAATACACAGTATTCAGTGACAGCTAAAGTGTTCCTTAAGCCATATTTTTAAATGAAAGACAATGTAATAAGCTCATGTTTTACTTTACTTTTACTTTTTTACTCATGTTTTAATTTGTGAATTAATTAGCTGTTTTCTTATTTCCTGACCAAAGACTCATGTAAAACATTATTTTCTAGTTCACAGAGATTAAAATGAATAATACATGTATCAGCATTATAAACTGCTTGTTTTTTAATCAAGTTTTGCAGTATACATCACTGGTGACCTCAGTTTAAAAATCATGTAAAGACATGTGGACACCGATTCAGGAATATTAAACATTACACTGTATACTGCCTCCTCAACTTACATAGGCCTAATAGAATAAAACTTCCATTTGTTCAGTAGTCAGGTTCTGTAAAAACCACAGATGAATAAAACCACTAAAATGAATTAAAAAATTAGCTGGCAGTGGACGTGGAGCTGATCTTGGAGGCATAGGGCAGGAAGCAGAGTACACTGAGAACATGATGCCAAGCATCCACTGTGTGAAACTGTCATTTTTCATTATTCTTTATGGACTTCAAACTAAATTAAAATTAGACTAATATTTTTGAACGCAAACATATTTCCCCACAACTCATGTTCTGTCATAACTGGCAGATTCGTTACACAAACATTGCTTATGGGAATTTCCAACTTTATTATCTACACAGTAAATAAAAGCTTAACAATCTTAAAGATCTTAGATGTAGCTATTACAAATAAAAATACTTTGAAAGATTTCATTTTTACATTTTTATTAACTTCAAAACGAAATTGAAATTACAATTATATAATATGTTTGGCACAGTGTCAGTAAGTAGCTCTGTTGCCTCACAGCATCTAAGCTGGTAAGTTTGAATTTGGCTCATTTTTGCAAAGTTTACATGTTCTCCCCATCTCTGTGTGGGTTTCCTCCAACTTCCTCCTACTGACTGAAAACTTGTGTTTCAGGATAACTGGTCACTCTAAATTGCCCACTGGGTGCGTGGCCACCCTGTAATTGACTGGCATCCAATACAAAGGCAGTTTCAAAACCTTGTGCTCTCTGCTTCTGGGATAGACTACTGCAACTGTGCTCAGGATTAGCAGCTATTGAAAATGGTGGGATGGAAATGAAACTATATGATACAGATATCACTAAAATCAGAATGCCTACAATATCCTAATTAATGCTTACAGTTAACCAAGTAATTCCATAAACACTGAAACCTTTGCCATCTTGTTATTAATACTAATATTATTAATCAACACACAGTAGACACTGTAAACAGTAGGAGTTAAATCATGGTAGCCCAATAGTCCACTCAAATTACTGCAACAGAAAAATTTTAGAAAACAGAATGCTGAAGAAAAACACATTTAAAATATTTAAAGTGGAAAAATTAGAATTTGTATATCAAATATATACACTATGAGCTAGCGTATAAATGTATAAAAAGAACTTAACATTTTAATTTGTCTGCAAAATGCTTTATATGTGAAGACTTTTTGGGATTCTAGAACTACACTCACTTTTAAACTATGTTGAATAAAATGAACATGAAAATGGAAGTTTTTATTATGATGCCTACTTCTAAAACTAATGACAGCTACGTTAGAGGGAGGAATAGTGGTTTTGCAGGTAGATTTGATGCCTCACATCTCCAAGGTTGTAAGTATGAATCAGGTGCCTACTAGCTTTTTAATGTGGATTTCCACCCACACTCTGAAGGCATCCTGTTTTAGTGAACTGCTGCATTCATATTGTCCTTGGTATACAAACGGTACCACGCCATTACCCTTGGTTTATAACTAGTGTATTTAAATTACTCTTAGGTTGATTGCACTTGGTTAAATAACATATGTTTAATTCATGAAATACTTCTTTCAAGACACTGTCAAACGTGTCGTTTGCTCTGCCTTGTGAAAACGACTTCTCCTTCAGCAGTGGTGATTCTTGCCTTCATCAGGGTCTATGTATTGCTATTTGAACATAGTAGCCACATGTGACATTGGTGTATCTACCTACACCAAATCACTCTTAGGTCAACACTTTTCACTTTTTTGTAATCAAATGAATAAAAGTCTATTTTTTTTTTATCCTTCACTTGATGTTATGGTGTTGACAGAATTTTTATCTTACTTTTGAATGGTCACTATAAAGTTACACCTCCCAGAATAAATGTTCAAATTTTCTACTATAGCGAAAATGTTGCTCTCTATGTGCAGTTAAGATTTTTGAATTGTACTTTCCTTCAGAAATTAACCATAACTAAAATAGATCTTTAATGTGTTTTACTGAAGCGCTTTATTGTCTACTGTAATATTAATGAAACATATAATATACAGCAGTAAAACTTGTAGTGTATTTACTGTATTATGAAGCTGTCAATGGTGTAGTGTTTAAACTGCAAGAAGTGGTGTATTTTGTGCACTTGACCTCTACTAAGAAATTAATAATAGGGTTAACAACAGCTGTTCTTTAAAAGTCTAAAAGCCTCTCTTTAAAACTTACATCTCTATAGTTATAAAGCTCAGTCTCAATCTGTCTGTCTGTTTGTTTTTATATAGAGCTTTGTTTTTCCACAGAAACCCATACCTGAGACCTTGAAACTTGACTGGACTTGGAACCCAAACACAAAATCAGTCAATGTTCTCTCAAAGCGAGGAAACACACACACTGAGACGCCTTCTTGTGTATACGGTTTTACAGCACTTTTCTGTTCTGTGCTGAATCTGATAGACAGAAAATGCCACATGCCATGGAAAAGAGGTATTTTATAAATCTGTAATATACTTGAAAGTTTATAATGAATGATAACTGTAATAGGTTTACTAAAAAAGTTGCTGCTATAAACAAAGTAAATATGTGTACAGGTTTTTCTGGTTTTAGCTGTTTTTAGTGTACTGCATAAGCCAACACTCCAACACTCAAGTATTTATTACATTTTTGTGGAACAGGCAATAATTATCCCATTGAAATTGGCTACATTTCCATATGGGGTAGTAAACAGTAGCCTCCACATTCCACATGTTTCAGAAGAAATGTGCCAGTTCTATTGATATCATAAATCCAAATAGGATTTCTCCCTCACTTTGGCATGAATGAATGATGCAATTCCTGATGCAGTCGGAGAGGTACCAGGTTTTCAGATTTAGAGAGCTGATCAAGTCCCCAAACAACAGCAAGGTGAAAGGTGGCAGCATGTGCTTCTATATAAATCACGGTTGGTGTAACGATTTAAAAAATATATTCTGTTAACATTGCAAGCCCTTTCATTCTCCTTGGGAAGATACTTCATTTATACTGGCTGGAGGTTATAATCCTGTCAAGCTAATGCACAGCAGGCATAACAGATGCTTACAGATACTATCACTGATATTCAAAAGGCTTATCTTGAATTTATTATAATTGGTGATTTCAACCATGCCACTCTAAACCTGGACATCTCCCTTTGCCAACACATTAAATTCTTGACCAGTACTACAGCGTATTTAAAGAAGCCTGTCATGACACTATCTGTGCCCCTCTTGACTATTCTGACTGTGCCGTGATTCAGCTCATCCTTGTATACAGACAAAAACTGAACACTGTGAAGCCTACAAAAAAGTTACAAGGACATTGACTGAGGAACCTATAGGGGACCTACAAGCCTGCTTATGTTCCACTGATTGGGAGATGCTTAAATCAAGAGCCCACAGCATTCATGAATACACCGACACAGTGATCTCTTACATAAGTTATTGGGTTGATATCTACATTCCCACTAAAACAATCACCAACTTCAGTAATAGTATAACTTGGTTTAATGCAGAGCTCAAACAACTGCAAAGTAAAAAGAAAAACACTTTAGGAGCAGAGACAAGGTGAAGTTTAAGAACACTAAGTACAACCTTGAGAAAGCAATGAGACCAGCTAAAAATATTTTGATAAAATAAATAAACCATTGATAAGTACTGTTCCTCAATCTGGAGAAACATCCAGTTTATTACCAGTCTGAAAAAGAAGGCTCCCCCCTGTCCTGAGGGCCATCAACTTCCAAACCTGTTGTATGTCCTACTGCAGATTTGAGAATCAGAACACTTCATCATACCTCTGTTCTTCTGGCCATTCAACCAGTCCCTTACACTAGCCCTACCTTCATGCAGCTGCTGACGCCCCTCATTATCATGGGGCAGGAGGTGAGAAATCTGTTCATGAAACAAAACATCAAGATGGCTGCTGGGTCAGATTTAGTGTCCCCTGCCACCCACAAACAGTGAATTAACCTGCTGTTTTCTGTTTTCACAGACATTGGTCGCTGGACACTAGAGCTGTACATTGTTCATGTGTACTTCAAGTTATCCAATATTAATCCAGTGCAGACGAAATCTAAGGCTCCTGCTTTCAGTGGCTACAGGCAAACTGCTCTTAATTCTGATGTTATGAAGATCTTTGAAAAACTGATGATGCCATTCCTTGTATCCATAACTAAAGATCTGTTAAACCCATTGCAGCTTGCCTGCAGAGCTAGTAGTTCTGTAGATGATGCAGTCAACATAGGTCTTAATTTTGCACTTTAACACATTGTCTCTGTAGATGAATATGCTATGATATGTGGACTTCTGTTCTGCCATCAACAGTATTGCCCTGACCTGCAGAAGAAACCTTTGAGTCAAAATATACCAGGTACCATCTGCACATGGATCATAAATGTTCTAGCCAACAAGAAACAATTTGTGAGTCTCGACAATGTATCTCATAACATGACCCATTTGTCACACTGATAACGTGTGCAGGAAACACAATTGTTAATGGCCTCATCACTAATGGTGACAAATCCAAGTAATACTGGAAAGTGATTCTACTGACATCCTGGTGCAGCCAAGACAAAATTGAGCTCAACTCCCTTAAAAGAATGAGGATGGGTATTGACTTCAGGAAGAACACGTCTCCACTCCCCACACATATTATAAACAACAACTCAGCAGTCAGCATTGTTTCTTCATTCAGGTTTCTGGACACCACAGTTTCACAGGACCTTAAGTAGGATATGCATATCTCTTACATTCACACAGAACCTCAGCAAAGGATGAACTTCTTTTGACAGCTGGCAAAGTTCCAGCTTCCCCAAGACATACTGCTATAATTCTATACTGCCATTATTTGAAGCATCCTCACACCAGCCATTACCATCTGGTTTGGTGCTGGATCCTCACAAGGAAAGAAGAAGTTACAATGCATCATCAGAACAGCAAAGAAGATCATTAGCTACAGACTGGCTTCACTACAGGACCTGTATGTCTCCAGAATGAGGAGGCATGAAGGTAAAGTTATTGCTGATGCTTCCCAGGCACAGTCTATTCCAAGAACTTCTCCCTTGCAGGCACTTCCAATTACTGAGAACAAAAACAATATTTAGTTGTTTCCTCAGGCATGTACCCTCATCATACTATGTAGCTAACATACTGCTCCTTCTTGTACTGTTCACACTGTCTAACCCCATGAACCAACCTCAACCATACTAAACTGTTAACATTTTGGGCACTGCATGCTATATACATATCACAAATAATTTATACAATATATCTGTTTAGGTTATTTATAACTATTACACATAGTTAGCTGAACTGTTATGTAGTGAGTATTCGTACAGTACATGAAATGTAATGTTATATGTTTTTGTGAAATATGACCAAACACCACAACAATTCCTGAATACATGCAAATGTATATGGCAAATAAACTTTATTCTGACTGTGAAACAGCATTTGCAACATATACATTATATGTGACCGAAGAGCTTTTTCTGGTAACCAGCAGGTCATTATGTTTCCATTATGTTTCCAAAGTGGTTCCCTCATTTGACCTTTTCAGCAATTCTTCCTTTGTGAAAATATTCAAATGAGTAAGAAATTATACCATTATAGCGTTAGACAGATTGGTGACACAACTGTAATAAAGTTTGGTGATCACTTTTTACCTTTCCGTCATTCTACTTTCTGACCCTGGCTATGTCGTGTAACTCAAGTAGTGTTAATTTTTGGCAAAACTTTCTCGAAATGTATTTTACATGTTTTTGTCATTCAGTCAAAAAACTGTTCTTCTGCACTCGAGCCAGGAAAATGCCTGTAAATAATTTTTCAATAAAAGCCACTGATACGTCTTCAAGATCATCACTGCACTTCATTGTTCTCTCTTCACAGACTTCATTATTTTTACATAAAACATATCTTGGACTTTTGTAATCTCAACAATTTATCTGTATTTTTGATTAATGTTTCAAACAAATACAAGCAACTTAATGAAGCATTTCATTCCAAAGAACATATTCAGCTTTCTGAATTGAGCTGGCAGTTGAATCTGTACTTTTGCTAGGAACTGTGGCTTATCTTTTCAAGCTATTAATCAAGGCTCATTGTTTGCATTTCCACACATCACAATATGATTTTTAAATGTCTTCCTGTCTAAGATATAAACACAAAGAAAGAATAGCTTCTGATTTTGTGATTTTAGTTGTCCTTCCTTATATTTAGAGGAACATTTATTTCACCTCACAGAAATGTATGGTTTTTGTTAGTTGTAACATTTTCACAGGATGCTGGGTGTAAATTCTTCTACAGGCACCAGATTTCATCAGATCAACATAATGTGGTCAACAGCTGTGAAAGCACTGAAGGTCAAAAGGTATGATGAAGCCTTATTAGGTCTCGACCTCTACTGTTCAGTCTCATGAACTGCACTTGTTCTTCCATTCCCATAATTATATTTCCTTGCAATTTACATACAGATCTAGCTTACTGAACTTTGAGCAGTTATATATCTTTTATGTTTTACAAAAAAATGTATAAAGTGGAAGGTACAATAGAAAGTGGAAAGGTTAAAAGTAATAACATATTGTATATCACCAAAGTGTATTATCCTGAAAGTGACTATATTTATTATACCAGTATTTTGAGTCCTGAGGAACGTCGCAGAGTGACACACATGCCGATCAAAGCCCAGTGGAAAGGAAAAAATGATAAAATATCGGCAAACTATTACACTCACATCACAGCTCTGTGTGTATATAATCCCTTTAATTGTTTATATTTTCACTTTACAGATTTTACAAATTGCTATGTTTATTTGCAAACATACACTAAATGGCCAAAAGTATGTAGACTCCCAAGCATCACACCTATATGTGCTGGTTGAACATTTAATTTGAAAACCATGGGCATTAATATGGAGTTAGTCTCCCATTTGCTGCTATAACAGCCTCCGTTAGGGATCAGGTCTAAGGTCTGTGCAGGCCAGTCAAGTTCTTCCACACCAGAATCGGTAAACCGTTTCCTTATGGACTTCCAAAAGGTGGAAGTGCATAATTCTCTAGAATATCCTTGTATGCTGTACCATTAAGATTTCCCTTCATTGGAATTAAGGGGCCCAAACCATGAAAAACAGCCCCAGACCATTATTTCTCCACCACTAAACTTGTTGTACAGTCAGGTGGCATTCTCCTGGTATCCAATGAACCCAGATTCATCCATCTGACTCCCAGATGGTGAACTGTGGTTCATCACCCCAGAGAATGTGTTTCCACTGCTCTGGAGTCCGATGACGGCATACTTCATACCACTTCATCTGACACTTGACTTTGGTCATCTTAGGCTTGTGTGCAGCTGCTCAGCCATAGAAACCCAGTTCATGAAGCTCATTACAAACAGTTCTTGTGCTGCTGTTGCTTCCAGGTACAGTTTGGAACTTGGTAGCAAGTGTTGCAATTGACAACAGATGATTTTTTATGTGTTACACACTTCAGCGCTCGCCGGTCTGTTTCTGTGAGCTTGTGTGGCCTCCTGCTTCATGGCTGAGCTGTAGTTGCTCCTAGACATTTCCACTTCACAAAAATAGAACTAACAGTTGACTGGGGCAGGTCTAGCAGGGCAGAAATTTGACAAAGTGATGGTAATAGCCAAACCCATTACTTAGAAGGGGTGTCCACATACTTTTAGCCATGTAGTATATTACAGGTACTGGTTTCTGTCACTGCTGGGCATCGTGGCAAATGATGATAATCGTGTTTTGCCATCTCTGAAGGAACCCCCGTCACCCAGTTTGCTACACAGATGCTTACATACCACAGTTACTGACTTTTGTCTTTTCCAGCTGGGAGCCCATTGCAGGCATTTTAGGCAGCAGGACCTTAAGCTGGTTCCATTTAGTACATGAGATACATATACATGTCACCCATCTGCTCCCTGAAAAGGTCAACATTAGAGAGTAATAAATTAAATATCACCAAACCCTTTAAAAGTTTTGCATTTTGCACCCGAATGGCAGTATTTAGAGTGATGCACATTCTGTATGTGACAGAATTACACTGTGCACATGACATAACAGCATCCTGCTTGTGCTGCAACTACATGCCCATTTCAAAGGCTTATTTCAAAGACAAAATAAAAAATTTAAGATACTAAATAACCTGGAGTTTAAAAAACTGGATTATGTACAGTACTGTGCAAAAGTCTCAGGCATGCAACTTCAGTGTCTGTTGAGAAGTACAGGTAGATTCTTTTCTACCATCAGGGAGGTTTCTGATTGGTCCCAATTCATTCTGCAGCTTGAGAATGACCTCAAACACCCAATCTCAGTCATACACAACTATCTTCAGCAAAAAGAAGGAATCCTGCAACAGATGGTATGGTCCCCACAGAGCCCTGATCTCAACATGATCAAGTCAGTCTGGGAGGACATGCAGAGACAGTCAAAGTCTGCAGAAGAACTGTGGCCAGTTCCTCAAAATGTTTGGAAGAACCTACCTACCTCTACCTTAAACTGCATGCAAGTTTGCATAAGAGAATTGGTGCTGTTTTAAAGGCAAAGGGTGGTCCCACCAAATATAGATTAGATTGGGGTTTTTTTTGTCTACTGCACTTTTTAGAAGGTTTATTGATTAATAAGTATTCATGGCATTATTTTTAGAACCATCCTCGCTTTATAGCACTTTTCCCACAGGTGCCTAAGACTTTTGCACAGTACTGTAGAAACCTTACTTAGGGTGAGAAGTACCTGGGTGCCAAATTTCAAGACGATACCTTGAAAAATAAAGCTGTAAGTAAATGACAGACAGCTTTATAGGGATTGTAGCCTGACACATTTAAACATACAGTTTATGTTCCACGTATACACCCCACCACAGGGGGCGCATTTACATAGTTTGCGACGCTACATTGTACAAATACGATTAATAAATTGCATCACTTTACTGATATCATCAAAAAGACACACACAATTAAAATTACTTTAAAACGTTTGCGTTGCAAAGCAATGAGTTCATTGAAACCTGTGCGCAGTCGCAGAGATTATTCTAAAAGTTCTATAAAGTTCCGCGAGTGTGAGAATAAATGTGTTTTCATTTTGTCTGTTTATGTGAGCATGTGTTCGTGTGCTGATTAATGTCTACGTTAATTTGTATGAAGTTCAAATCTGTTTGTAAACACAGTATTGAAGAGCGAACTAGCGTGGCCACGGAGTGTTGCTTTGTTTCACCGGTCTCCCCCACAATGCACCGCGCGGAGAGCTCAACATGGCGGCCGCGGCTGCTGTTTTCACCACGGCCCTGGCTGTGTGACACCAAAACTGGATGAATATGGAGGTTGTAGTGTTTGTTTCCCAGTAACAGGGCAGTTGGAAAGAGTGGGCGAAACATTGACTACTTTCTGAACGTCAGGATCCTTTCGCGTGGAGCGGCAGAGTGGGGTAAAGTGGACCGAGCCGAGGTTATTGTGTATGGGACAGAGCTGCTGTTGTGCTAATAGCTAGTTAGCATGTTAGCTGTCGCCTGCGCCTGTTAACCAACCAGTACGTGAACAATTGTTTGGATAAGTGTACTGTCTGCTTTGCGAAGAACAAAGTCTCTTTCCTTTACTTAAACAGCATTCTACCCCCATTACCTTTTATACATATTTTTGTTGGATTAATATTGCTAGCTGTGTGGCTATTATAGTTGTTTCACTTTAACACCAGATATGCGTTTAGCTACATTGGGGAAACAGTAACTTTTGTATAACTGTTTTGCCAGTCAGTTTTATCATGCAATTGCCCCTCCAAATTGAAGTATAGTCTCTCAGGGTGTGCATATGTGTTTTGTTTGCACACTAAATGGTGCCTGGTAACGGCTTTGCTAGTAAGAGTTTTTTTCAGGATGCCTATAGGATGGGGTAGAACTTGTATTTTTAGTGTGGTACGTTCTTAGCGATGCTCTGCTATAGGGATTCTTAATCTTTAAACCATCATGCCTTACCTGAAAGTGAACTTGGTTTATCCTGTCTTTTTCTAGTCATACTAACTTAATAAATTTGTGGGTGGCAGTTCATGTTTTTCTGTGTTCATTTTTCATCTCAAATCCTTACTAACTCACCATTTTTGGAACCCCGTTCTATCATTTTCTTTGTCAAAATCTATTTTCTTTCACCACAGCCACGTGACTTTGCATGAGAACTTTCATTAAGTTTTAAATCTTGGATGCTTTGAGTCTTGTTTTGATGGTAATAAAGTTAGCAGTTCATTTACATAGATTTCCCTTTCTAAGTTATTGAGGCTCTGGTCTTTTTGGACTTAGATCAAATACCCTGGCAACAGTTTCCTGCATTGCAATATGAAGGTAATTTTTAAGGAGCAGGCTTTACAGAAAATAGTATGAATCCTGTGGTTTACCCTTAAAGTTAGTTACCTGTAGTGAACCATTTGTTTGTTTTGTTTATTTTAGGCTCTCATTGGGTTGTGTTACACCTTCTTGGTGATCTAGAACCAACGTAGTGATCATCCCTGCGCAGACAGCAATATGGAGGAGTGCAAGAGCCCCAGGAAGGCGGCAAAGCCTCCCCGTTCTGAGGCCAAAGGGACAAATGCAGCCATGTCCAAGCATTTCAAGGAGGCTAGTGTGTCAAAAGACTGTGTGAAACCAAACAAGAGCACCACTGAGAACAAAGTCCGACAAGGGGACGAGGCCAAAGACGTAAGCAATCAGAGCCGTCACGTCGTAAGCAAAAGCCCTGGTGGCAACACCATAGACCAGGGACGAGGGAAGGCCCGCAGGCTCACCAGTCAGAGCAGCCCTGGGGAAAGAGGGAAGGGGAAGGCAGGGAAGCCCCAGCTATCCGATGTTCAGCAGGCCTTCCAGGACAAGGAGGCTCGATTGGTGGTGGCAATGCCAGCTGGTGGCAATCCACCACATGTTGGGGATTCTGCTGCAACAACCCCAGCCCCCAAGATGGGTGTGGAGCACCCTCAGTCTAACGTGGATGAGGATACACACATGAAAATGACCTCTGTCAAGAAGGACTTGCTTAGTCTCTCAAGTAAGAATTTGTGGTACACTGTTTACATTTTCATCTTTTCAAATATATTGCTATATCTCTTCCATAAACTTTTTAAATTTTATGTCCCGTTCTTGAAAGCAGAAACACAATTGAAACCACTCAGGAGTCTTCTGAAACTGAGTTTGTGGTGCAAGTAGAGGACACCTGATGAGGGACAATTAAGTGTACAGATTAATAATAGTGTATAAAGTTTTATAACTGATGCTAAATCTGTTCTGGTAAGCTGAAGGTTCAAACAAGACTTCTAATTGAATAAAATGAACTAATTAAGTTTGAACTAAGTAGTTTGTACAGGAAGCCCTTACAGCTGAACAGGGCATGGGTTCCAGGCTGCTTCTGATGGAAAGGTGTTCACTGTGGCTTTGCAGATGAGGAGGCAGAGAATGTGGCTGGTGTGACGACAGTAATTGACGAGCTGTCCCTCACCACAGAGCAGCAGCTGGGGCTCCAGCAGGCTGAAGAGCGCCTCGTCAGGGACTATATACACCGACTTATTAAGGTGTGTATCCTGTCCTACTGGTTCCACTTCCTGGCACTGATAGACTTGTCCTTATGGCATTTAAACATGTACTTGTGGGCAGATGAGTGCACAGAGTCTTCTCTTAGGGACATGCCTTTATCCAAGAAGCTTCCAGTATTAACTTTAATATTCCCTGTTACCTGGGGCCCTGCTAGAATTATAACTTGGTCACAGTTCTAGTTTCCTAAAAGATTAAGTGTGATCTGTTTTTGGTTTAGCCACATTACATGTTCATTACACATTACAGTAGATTATAAAAGTAGTACACAGTGCAGTATAGTGCACCGCAGTAAAAATATGCCTAAGTTGGCCCCTTACAAATAGGGAAAAAAAACCCAGTGTTTTGTTTGTGCTGTAAAAATCAGAACTTTTGCTGCTTTTAATGTATAAGCAAAATCCCCCCCACCAGGATGTGACATCACTCAGCCCCCTATGTTGACCTAAACACATGAAAGCCGGCTTTGTTAATATTTTATTTAAATTGCTCTTACGTGGAAATTACCATTTGTTTAGTTAAAACCGTCATATTATCAGCCCATTCATTATTAACTGCTTATTTGTGAGCAGGGTCACGGCAGTCTGGAGCCTGTTCCAGATTAATTGGTTGCTAGGCTATGAAAACATCTATGGATCTGGCTTTTCATCTTATGCTCCCTGAAAATAGTGTTCCTGAATTTGTTTCCATCGCTTCAGCATGCCTACGTATGCAGTCGTGACAAATCAAACATGCTTCTTGGTAACTGGAATCATCTCACGTTGGCTGGTATTTCCTAAATTAATTTTATCGACATCAGACTGATGCTTGGATTTGACTGATAATTCACACTGATATTTCAAATATTCATTGTGCTCAAGATGAGCAAAATGTTAGGCAATACTGAACTACAGTGTGAAAATATCTGCGATGTGAAAGTTTTTCCAAAGTAAACGAAATGTATAAGTCAAATATGCTATTTGACACACTTGTAAACTTAGTGTTGACAGCAAGAGATTGTTTAGTGTGGCTTCTGATGTGGTCAATGAAAAGAATTCCCTGCAACAAGGCAGAATTGGGCTTGTTTAATAAAAAACCTCCCCTTAAAAATGCACTTCCAAAAAAAAAAAATTACTATTAAGTGGTGTTTACATCGTTATTATTGTTTCTGTTCACCCTTTCCCACCCACTTTTCATTATTTCAACTATTGGATTCTTCGCATCGAAAGAGAAATGTGCTATGTAGCATTTAAACCTTCTGCCTGCAAAACCTTTCACTGTTTAAGGATGAGGTAGGTAAATGTGCTTCAGCAGATGCTGTTTTTTTAAAGGATTGTCTGCAAAACTGAAAAGTTAAAGAAATGTAACAATTGTCTGTAATGCTCCATCTAGTCAGAACTAGTCCCATTTTCCTGTTTTTAATAAATGCATCAACCAGTAAGAACATGGATGTTATTGGACATTGAAATCAGCCAGAATTCCTATATTGGGGCTTTTTTAAAATCAATTTGCATTGATAACATCAGAATGATCCAGCTCTTAAAGGGGTTTACAAGAAGTATGTTATGCATTGCAGTTACAGATTCAAATTTTAATTAAATCATTAAACAGTCCTTCAGTAATTGGTGACAGTTTGGTTTATGTAGTCTAAAGGGAACTGTCTGTAACATACTTTCAGCAACAACTGGGTGTGGAGCTGCTACTCTGCCTTTTACTTTCACTTCTGTTAAAACGAATCAGAGCATGAGAACTCATTGAATTGCACATCTCCAAAAGAGTAGCCAGACACAGCAGTCAACAGGTTCTTGTGCAATTTTGTGGCAGAAGTTACTATTAGTGGAGTTAAATTTCTTGTCATTGTGTAACATGCCACTTTGTCAGCCTTTACAGCAATTGGTGTCTTTCAAAACACTGTCATTTGTTAATCAAAAAGATTGTCACTTTGGGCAATGTCCGCTAAAGTCAGTTGTGACTGCAACAATATGTTTTGACAAACATTTCCATTAAAGATGTTTTTGCTTTGAAATAATATAATAAATGATTTATTGAATCCTTCTTGATAAAAGGTAAACTGAGCCAAATCTTACAGTTTGTTTAATTGCATATTTTGTTTCATATTGGGTTGTACATCTCTAACCCTATAAGTATTTGTTTAAACAGGTTTCATCATAAACAGTTAAACTTAGCAGGTTGTATTTGAATTGTAGAACTTGGAGCAAATCTTAGTAAAAGTCATCCACTTAAAATTTAAGGACTCGGGTTTGAAAGCTGCTAGTATTGAGCAAGGTATTTATACTGAACTGATCAGGAAAATGCTGTATAAATGGGTAAATCATGGCAAGTACACTACATGGCAAAAAGTATGTGGGCACACAAACACCACGCCCATATGTGCTTGTTGAACATTTAATTTCAAAACCATGGGTATTAACATTGGAGTTTTCCCGCCATCTGTAACACTGTCCAGTCTTCTGGCAAGGCTTTCTATTAGAGTTACAAACAGGGCTGTGGGGATTTGCTCCAATTCAGGCATGAGCATCAGTGTGGTCAGGCACTGATGTTGGGTGATTGGTTCTGGCTTACAGTTGTAATTCCAGTTCATCTCAAAGGTGTTGGATGGGGTTCAGGTCTGGGTTCTGTGCAGGCCAGTCAAGTTCTTCCACACCAGAATTGGTAAACCATTTCCTTATGGACCTCACTTTCTGCACAGGGACATTGTCATGCGGAAACAGAAAAGGGCTCTTCCTTCCGAAAGTTGGAAGCACGCAATTCTCTATATTATCCTTGTATGCTGTAGCATTAAGACTTCCATTCACTAGAATTAGGGGGCCCAAAGCATGCGAAATAGCCCCAGACTGGTATTTCTCCACCGCTAAACTTTGCATACAGCCGGGTGGCATTCTCCTGGCATCCAACGAAAAAGATTCGTCCATCAGACTCCCAGGTGGTGAGCTGTAGTTTATCACTCCAGAGAATGTGTTTCCACTGTCCTGGAGTCCAATGATGTCATACCTTATACCACTTCACCTGACACTCGACATTGATATGGTCATCTTAGGCTTATGTGCAGCTGCTTGGCCATAGAAACCCAGTTCATGAAGCTCATTACAGACAGTTCTTGTGCTGCTGTTGCTTCCAGATGCAGCTTGGAACTCGGTAGCAAGTGTTCAACTGATGACAGATGATTTTTACACACAACATGCTTCAGCACTTGGTGGTCCTGTTCTGTGAGCTTGTATGACCTCCCGCTTTGTGGGTGAGCTGTAGTTGCTCCTAGACATTTCCACTTCACAACAATAGAACAGTTTACCAGCACGGCTCTACCAGTCCTGAAATCTAATGAACCGATATGTTGAAAAGGTGGCATCCAATGGCAGTGCCATGTTGAAAGTCACTGAGCTTTGTCTAAAGAGATTGCATGGCTGTATACTTGATTTTATGTACCTCTTATAATGGGTGTGGCTGAAATTGGCAAACCTGTTAAATAGAATGTGGGTCCACATACTTATAGCCATGTAGTGTAGCTTGGTCTACAGTGTTCTAAACTGCCTTAAACAAAGGCATCAGCTAAATAACGTGAATAATGGCTAAATAACGTGAATAATGGCCAAATAACAGCCCAGCTGCTTAAAAAAAAAACTTGTATACAACAAAATTGGCAAAAACTAGCATAGGTTGTGAGAAACTTCCCTATTATCTTTTCTTTGTGGAAGGCAAAAGGGCTTTTCAATTATCAGGATCACATCAAAAATCATTTGATGGGTAGTAACCAGTAAGCAATAGTGCTAAGATAAGACTGGCAGATAGATAGAATATGAAAGTGTTTCATCTTGAGTTGAGGAAAAAGTTGCAGATGAACAGGAATAAGTTTGTACATTAGTTGAAATACCTCTGTCCAAGATATTTTCAGATAAAGCAATATAATGCAGATCTGAATTGGAGGAGATGCTAGGTGTCGCAGTTTTAGGATGACACTGTTTTAAGTTCATTTTGTGTTTTGTGGTTTTGTAGAGGGGGTCCACTGCAATGATTGTACAGCTATACATTTTTCTTTTATTTCATGTTGCAGCGTTCTCCAGATTATCCCAACTTCCAGTACCTATGCAAACTCTGCTCTGTGCACATCGAGAACATCCAGGGTGCTCATAAACACATCAAGGAGAAGCGGCACAAAAAGAACATTATGGTGAGAAAGTAATACAGCTATTCTTTGTTTATTTCCCCCTGCTTAGCATGTATACTAGCTATGATGATGATGATGATGATGTACATTTGTTTTGAAGGCTACATTTTAATATAGGCTATTCGGGTGTCCTTATTTTTATTGCTTGTTTTTTTAAAGTACTTTCTGATCATACTTGGAATCTACAAGGTCAGTAAAAAGTCTGGAAACACTAAATATTTTAAGATGCCTAGTGTTGGACTGATTTAACCGATACTGTTTTGCATTAGATCAATGGGTGTATTTTTGAGGTATTCATGAACTTCTGGACCATTTAAAAGCACTATCAGCATCCAAGTACGAGCTGTTCTGTGTCTTCAAACTGATTGAGAACAATCCAAAATGGGCAGTACATTTAATATGTTATGTGAAATGGTCTCAGTTTATACCTGTACAACTTCCAGCATGTCTGCACTGTGATGGCTCAAACTTCATAACTAATAAGGATATCAAAAAACAGATTTCACTAGTGAATTTCTTTTGAAATTGTAAACACGTAAGAGTGGTCCCATGACCTCCTTTACCGTTTATGGAGTTCAAGATGGCAGGGGGGTGTTCATACCCATATCACAGATATACCCATTGGTGTAATGCAACTTACTGCTCTTTAGATCAGTTCAGTATTAATCATCTTTAAAAAAATATATTTCAGTCATTCCTGACTTTTGACTCATTTGGTTCTATTGACATTGTCTTATTTATTGAAATATCAAAGTAATAACAGCAATAATTGTAAGTTGTAAATGTGGCAAATGTAAGTTTAAATAGTTTCACACAAATGGACTTCCACTAGACTTAGCAGAGAAGTTAATCTGTTACATTTATGAATACTCAGTATAAGTATTTTTTAGATAATGTTTATATCACTATTATTAATACCTGGGACATACAGAAATTACACTTGATTACACTACCACTTTAAAGTGTATTATTGTAATATGACTTCTCCTAGGTGTCAGTGTGTATCGGGTCCACTCATATTGTCTTCAAGTTTTAACAACATGGTAATGACCATAAGAATGAACGGAGTATAAGTATTTTATCCATAGATTATATTATCAATTTATGCAGTTGACATGTTAATGCGTTGTAAAGCGTGGTAAAGTGTGTTTTCATGCATTAAACATCCTCTGGTTTGGTGGGGCTTGCAGGAGAAGCAGGAGGAGAATGAGCTACGGGCTTTACCCCCTGCCTCGCCTGCCCAGCTGCAAGCAGTGGGTGCAGCTGTAACAGAAGTTGTCCACCAGCAAGGCCTCTCAGAGGAGGACTTCCTAGTGCGGCAGGCTGTTGTCCGCAAGATGGAGACAGTCATCCAGCAGCACCTCTCAGGTATTATAGGCAGTGGATGGTGTGATATAATAGATATGGGTTGAAACCAAGAACTTGCCAGTTTAGTTCCCAGGAAAGTCTTAAAAAATTAATTATGTAAGAAAAAGTAACTTCCTAGTAAAGACTGAAAAGTAAAACTATGTCAGTGCATTTGCTTAAAGATGCACAGAATTTGCCCATACCATCAAGCATGGCTGTGTTTAGTCAGAATCTAGGGTTATTTTTCTGTAGCATTTGATATTTTAAATCAGAATAATGCAGTCACTGTTCTAATGCTTCCTTTGTTGTGCTTATCTATTCAGTTTGTTCCCTGCGGCTCTACGGCTCCTGTCTCACTAGGTTTGCCTTCAAAACCAGCGATGTCAATATTGATGTCACTTATCCAGCCAGTGTAAGTTTTTCTGTTAAGTTGGCATTGTAAACATTCACATTTTCCTTTAGATTGACATAAATCTTGTTAATCCTTTGAGACAACAAAGGCAAATTTACATGTGGTTCCAGTTAACAAGAACGAAAAGAATAAATGTTACATAAGTTGATTGGTGTCTTGTAATAATTAGCATACCAAAAAGCTTTTATTTTATGCAGTTTTATTGTGCCATATCTACATATTGGTTTGTATTGTTTTTTTTGTTGTTAATGTGTACAAGTTTCACTATTTCTTATGTATTCATGTTACTTGTACTCACAGTAGACATCTGTACCAGACATACGACCATAGGTAGTTCAGTAGCAGTGTAACTGTTGCACTGGACTCAGAATGAGTGTGATGAATGACAACCTTGGCTAGTGAACTTAATGTCTAAAAGCAAGGCTGGCTAAAACTACAGGTTATTCCTCACATGTCTCTTTTTCCCTCTAGATGACTCAACCAGATGTGCTGATTCAAGTGCTGGAAATCTTGAAGAACAGCTGTAAGATTGCTTTTGCAGATACCCTGCAATTGTAGAATTGAATGATTGTTTTTCTATGTGGAGCATTGTGAAATTCAGGTATAATCACTTTTGTTGTTCTTGGTGGAGGTAAAAACCATGTTCTATGATAATTGTAAAACATTGTTCATCCTGCATAAAACACAGTTTAATATCACGAAGGCTAAACTTGAATAAAACTCAGAACAGCTGGAAAACAAGATATTCCTTTACATTTAGTATATTTAGGACTAATGTTAAAAATATAAATAGTCCTATGAATCGAAATGACACTATTTGATTTGTATTTGCTGCTTTCTTTTTCTAGCCATGTACACTGAAGTTGAGTCAGATTTTCATGCCAAAGTTCCTGTTGTGTTCTGTAAAGATGTCAGCAGGTTAGTTGATGATTTAATAATAATATTGTGTTACTGAACAGAAATTTTCTTGTTGCTTTATGAGAGTTCTTTGAATTTACAATAACTTTTTGGTGTATTATTGGTTCAGTTTCTGTGGTGTTTAAAATTTTTCCTGAATTGCTTTCTTTCCCCAATTCAACTGCAGTTGATCATGCCCTACATTTATCCCAACAGTGGTCTTATGTGTAAAGTGAGTGCTGGCAATGATGTTGCTTGCTTGACAACCAATCTTCTTGCTGCCTTGGCCAAGCGGGAGCCCAGACTTATACCACTAGTGCTGGCATTTCGCTACTGGGCCAAGGTGAACCACCTACTCAGCTTCTCATTTTTGTATCTCATCCTTCATCCTTCATTTTCTTCTCATGTTTGTAAATCAGTGGTTTATTAAAAAAACACAGTTTTTTTCCACTTTATATGGTCTTTGAATCTGCATTCTCACAACTATATTCAGGTTGTTCGGTGGCAGTGCGAGTGACCTGTTATCCCACTGTGTTCTGCTTTCAGCTCTGTCACATTGACTGCCAAGCAGAAGGTGGGATCCCTTCCTACTCCTTCTCCCTCATGGCAATCTTCTTCCTGCAGCAGAGAAAAGCACCTATTCTTCCTGTTTACCTGGGATCTTGGGTACTTAAAAAAAAAAAAAAAAAAAAAAATCACATACTCATACATTGATAATTAGTCATGGTCACTGCATCTGACTTTTTAAAAATTTTAGATGCATTACTGGGGTCTGTCATAAATACACTGACATACTTTGGTCTATGTTTGTGTAAATATTCTGATTCTGCTAGATTGATGGCTTTGAGGTGAAGCGAGTGGATGAGTATCACCTGACTGGTGTGGTTTTTGGAGAGATGGTGTGCTGGGAGCACAAGCCCCACAGCAGTGGGGAGGGACGGGGTGAAGGGAGGGCCAAAGGAGAGCCAAAGAAACCTGTCGGAAAAAAAGAGGAGAGCAGAGATGACAATGCGTCAACGTCCAAAGTGTCAAGTGGCACGGTGAGTCCTCTTAAGTGTGTTAGAAAGTTAATTCCTAACAACACTCAGTTTTCATGTAAAGCTCAAGCAGCAAATACTAATTCAAATGAAAATTACTTCATATAAAGGTTAATTGAAGAAAATTACTGTAAAGCCTTTTGCAACAATCCACTCTAGCTGTTACAACATAATGGATGAAAATTCCATATTCTGTAACCTCTATGGAGGGACAGAGCTTGGCATAGTTGAAACAGAATGTTTTCCTACAGAAGTCAGCATCATACATTTAGTGCTGTGAAAAAGTATTTGCACAGTTAAGTTTTTTTTAACTATTCCTTTATTAAAAGAACAAAGTTATCCAATATCCATATCACTAATGTGGAAAAAGCAATTTCCCCCAATGGTTGCACCACCTTTAATAGCAATGGTTGCAGACAGACACTTCCTATATTTTGAAATCAGTGTTTAACATTATTGCTGAGGAATTTTACCCTGTTCTGCCCTGCCCAACTGGTTCAATTCATACGCCTTGGTAGGTCTTCAAACACAAACTGCTTGTTTCAGGTCCTGCCACAGCATCTCATTTGGGTTCAAGTTGGGTTTTTGTTCAGGTCACTCCAAAACTTTAATTTTGTTTCTTATCAGCCATTCAAATGTAGACTTGCTTTTGTGTTTTGAATCATTTTCTTGGTGCATCACACAATTACACTTCAGCTTACAAAGCATAGCTGTGGAAAGGTAACAAGTAATGACACATATCACCAAACTATATTTCTTTAAAGTGGTCGCATTTAGTATACAAGTACTGTTAGTGCTGTCAAACAGGCAGATGCTGCAGAGTGTGATGCACATGCCAGTCCAATGGAAAGGGAAACAATAAAAATGTATATCGACAAACTTTATTGCACTTTATTACTAATGTATGCATACCCCCCATCACCCTTCCTTCTCACTATTGTATTCAGGTGTATAAAACCAAAAACAGTCTGTATATGTTGTGTTTGGCATGCAGATGGTCATATAACAGCTGGCTCCTGTGACCAAACATGCAGATGCATATGGCAGCCATAGTGATGTGCAGACCATAGTAGCAAATTGTATATCTCTGAACTATATTGCCTTCCAACTTGTTGAATTTTCTACTTTAGTGTGCATGTGTGTTTCAAGGAGAAAGTACATCTGTGTGTTTGTGTGTGTGTGTCTACAGAGCACATGTAGCGTCCTGTGATTGAAAACGTGGATGCCTCTCACAACAACTCACAAGCTGGCCATAGTGACATGCAGGCAGTAATATTAAATTATATGACCCAACTATATAACCTTTCATCTTGTTGGATTTAGTATATTAGTGTTTGAGTGAGTTAGAGTGCATTGGCATGTGTGCACAGTGTCCACAGCCATGTATAGACTGAGATGCAGACAGTAATAACAAATTGCAAATCAGCAAATGTTGTTGTCTTTCACCTTGTTGAATTTAATACGTGCCCAAGTGGCACATGATTTTATCCTACAGAGATGAAGTACTTTTGTTAAGAGAACTGCATTATCCCTTGTAAGATTTAAATCACTATCTGACTGTACTTCTATTTTCACTTATTGTGCTCCTCCTGTTTCACCCCATGCTCTCTGGACAGAGCCCGCTAACTTTGGATTCAGTCCAGGATGTGCCCCTGGGACAGCTGTGGCTGGAGCTGCTACGATTTTACACACTGGAGTTTGCCCTGGAGGAGTATGTCATCAGCATCCGTCTTCAAGAGCTGCTCTCCCGTGAAGTGAAGAACTGGCCCCGCAGGAGGCTGGCCATTGAGGGTGAGTCCTCCAACTATTGTGATGTGGTCTATGGCTGGCTGTTAGCATTCTTTGCTCACTATAGGTCAGACTGCAGGAGGTCTTGCACCCTGTGTCCCTCATAGCTGCTGGCTAGTACCACACTGTTGCATCCTTATGTTCTGCTGTGATCTTGTATTCTGTAGCTTTAGATTTTTAAATCACAATTAGCTGATGACCTATTGTGGATGCTTCTCCAGGCAAAACTCTGCAGCTTGACCTTGATAGATTTTCTACAACTCAGACTTTCTTGAGTACTCGTTGGGAATGTAATAATTTACATTGGGCATGCAAAGTGTTATGCAGGTTGTGAGGTGATCTGATCTCAAATGTGTTGGCCTTTCCTTCCAGATCCCTTTGCTTTGAAAAGGAATGTGGCACGTAGCCTGAACAGCCAGATGGTTTTCGAGTACATCCAGGAGCGTTTCCGCACCGCCTACAGGTACTTTGCCTGCCCACAGAGCAAAAATAGATTTGCCAAGGGTAATCATCAGCACAAGAGCGGGAAGCAGATTAAGGGAGGCAGAAGTGGCAGAACCGAAACTCCAGCTAAGGTTGGGGGTCTGGCACGTGAGAGGAGTGACTGTAGAGAAACAGATCGAAGGCCCCAGAGGTTAGCCGATGGTGAGGATGACAGTGAGGATGAAGATGAGGATGATGAAGATGCAAGTGAGGACGATGATGGCCCAGATGGAACGCTTTCAGCCGACCTTGCTGACCTGCTGCTGAGTGAGGGGGAAGAGAGTCCAGTGTCACAGGCCTGGCCAGAGGAACAAGCCTCCCCTCCGGAGAATGGGCTACCAGAGAGCAAGGAGGAGACTGTGAAGGAGGTGGAGGTCTTGCCATATGAGCTGCACTACACCTTTGACAGGATGACCTTCACAGGGGGGAAGGTAGGATGTTACATATTTAGCTGTGTTGTCCACTCTGAGCTTATAGAATATGAAAATGTTTCCGCTTAAACTGTTGCATGTGGTACAGTTGACCAGATCTTTAAACTCATTGGTATGTTGTCACTAATGGCTGGCAATGTGTACTTTGCATGTGGGGTCTGCTGTAGCCACCAACCGTGGTATGTGGCATCTGTAAGCGGGATGGCCACCTGAAGGATGAGTGCCCAGAGGATTTCAAGAAAATCGAGCTGAAGCCACTGCCCCCCATGACTGACCATTTTCGAGACATCCTAGATGGCCTTTGTAGACTGTGTTATGGTACTCACTCTTACCTTCCACTTACGTACACTAAGGTGGTCATGTGTTTCATTCTTAAATTTTGGGAGAAATTCCTTGCAATTAAGATGTGTACTATCAAGTACTTTGTCTGACATTTTTGTGCCTGTCTGCATTTAGATGAATTGGCCCCTCCACCTGTAGAACAACAGAAGAGGGAGCAGATTCTTGCCAGCCTGGAGAGGTTTATTCGAAAGGAGTATAATGGTACAATGTAACTTCAGATCTTAATAAACATTAAAAATGCGTGCTTTTTTCTTCTGCACGAAAAGACTTCAAACCACTGTAATCTTTCAGCTGCTGGTTTTAATTAGTCTAAAACTTATTTACTGTTGTGTTAATTTTGTGCACATTCTAATCACCACCATTGTCTTTTCTGTTCAAATTGAGTGTTTTTTGTATGTATTTGTATTTTTCCTCTACCCGTTGCTGTGTAGAAAAGGCGCGGCTGTGTCTTTTTGGATCCTCGAAGAATGGCTTTGGCTTCCGCGACAGCGACCTTGACATCTGCATGACACTGGAAGGCCATGACACGGCTGAGGTAAGAGAGAGGAATTTAGTGCACAACTGCAAGCAGCCATTGAAAGCAGTTTTTGAAACTGTCTCCACTTTTTCAGAAACTGAACTGTAAGGAGATTATTGAAGGCTTGGCCAAGGTACTAAAGAAACATGCAGGTATGGCAGTCACTGGACTATCGCTCATGGTTTAAATGTGCACCTTTTCACTGCCTAATTTAATGAATTTTGGCTCTTTCTTGTCGCAAAGGTTTAAGGAACATCCTGCCTATCACAACAGCCAAAGTGCCTATTGTCAAATTTGAGCACAAGCAAAGTGGACTTGAGGGAGACATAAGCTTGTACAACACTCTGGTGAGGTTCACCATTAGTTTGTAGTTGTCATACAAGCTGTAATGTAGTGTAGCAGTTAATTCTTTTTCAGCAGATATTCTAGAAAGGCCACTTTTTGACTGCTTTATTTCCTCAGGCACAACACAACACCCGAATGTTGGCTACATATGCTGCTATCGATCCACGTGTGCAATACCTGGGGTACACAATGAAAGTCTTTGCAAAGGTGCACCGACAACATCACTGTTCTTTACTGTATCATATTTGTCATTGATCGATAATTAATCTTGTACTTTAACCTGCCATTTATGTTTTATACAATTTGTAGAAATAAACATTAAGGAGAAACTTCACCAATTTTTTTGGAGTGCTGTTAGAAAATTATGGAAAGATGTGTAACAAAAACTTCTATAAATGGAAGGATTGCAAAGGTGAAACTCCCACTGACTCATTGTGCCCCAGAATCTTCTCTTAGTGTTTAAACGTTGTTTTTATCACCACTTCTCCCCAAGGTCATGTACAACCATTTAAATGCATTGTCTTATAAATAGGGTGCTGGGTACTAATGGATTAATTTTTGTTGTCTGTAGTTACTACAAATTGAAGCCTTTTCTTTAGCATCTGTAGCCTTCATGGAGTATTATACAAAAACTTTAATATGCAAATATACCTTTGACATTATTTGGTGCTCTGCATTGAATCAAATTTCTACTGTAGCACCTCTGACATGATTTGTGCAAGACAGAGCAACTTTCTGTTTCCCTCATGGCAGCGCTGCGACATTGGTGATGCATCACGAGGCAGTCTGTCCTCCTATGCGTACATCCTGATGGTGTTGTACTTCCTGCAGCAGCGACAACCCCCAGTTATCCCTGTTCTCCAGGAGGTATGTATGGATCTTGTCCTCTGCTTACCTCCATTTCTTTCATGGTAACTTCTTAACTGGACATTTTACTGAAATGTTTTAAGCTAGTTGAAACTTTGCTGTCCTTAGCAGTGACGTGGACCTTGATTCATCAGAATTACATGTCATGTCACATTTGTCACATTTAATACATACATGTGGACAAATTGGTATATGGGTGATGGTATCACGTCTTTCTTAACCATTTGACATTACTGTACCACTACTATTGCACTAAGGAACTGAGAAATAATTGCTTTGAATGTTTTTTTTAACTTTGCTTGGAAAGAATTCCGAGTGTCTCATGCAAGAGGCTTTGTCTCTTTATCTCCTTCTCTTTTAGAAAAGATTTGGTGATCCCATCATGAAAAATTTTTTGAAAAACTCTTATGATCTAATGCTGGTGCCAGCCATTTTAGTATGAATGTTGTTGTTGTTGTTGTTGTTGTTAATTTAGTTTAGCTGATAGTCTCCTAATCAGATGGATGGTTTCTAACTTTTTGGTTTAATTTCTGTTTTCCCTCAGATATTTGATGGGAAGAGCGCTCCTCAGAGGATGGTGGATGGCTGGAACGCCTTCTTCTTCGATGACATCGAGGAGCTGGTGAGCACTTTCTCTTTCAAAATATTGTCTCATCCAGCCAGGGCAGCTTTGCCTAACTGGTGAATTTTATCTGTTTTATATTCCATGTATGCATGTGCTTTAGCAGTTAAAGTATATATAGCAGTATGTATATAGCCATCGCAATAGTTAAAATGCTGTAAAACAGTCCAAATCCCCACAGCCCATGATTCATACCTTCATTAGTAATTAGTTGTACCAGGAATGTAGAATTTCCTAAACTTACCTCTATTCCACCTGTTATATTAGGGTGTTTAAATCCTGATTCTGTACAATTCTTTTTCCAGAGGCTTCTGTGTACAGATGTGCCTGAAGTTATTGGTACCTTTGCATTTTATTCAAATAATGCACCACTCTTCCTGAAAAGTGTTGAAATGAAAAGCTCTTTTGTCATCAATACATGTATTTCTTTCATTTGCAGTGGGACAAAACAAAAGAAGTGTGAAAAGAACTGAATTCTTGCTTACATGTACAGACATTCTAAAATGGGCTGGACAATATTACTGATTCCCTTTAGAAATTATAAGAAATAGATGTTTCAGTCATAGGTCATGGGTCCTCCAACAGGATAATGACCTGAAACATACCTCAAAAAGCACCCAAGAAAAAAACCATTGAGCCATTCTGAAGAGGCCTCTATTGAGTGTTGATTCCATTTGTGGAAAGAGCTGAAACTCATAGTTGGGAGAAGGTACCCATCAAATCTGACAGAACTGGAGCAGTTTGCTCAGAAAGAGTGGGCCAAACTACCAGAGAAGTGTAGAAATCTCATTCAAGGTTACAGAAAGGACTTTAGTGCAGATATTGTCTACAAAAGCTGTGCTGTGAAAGATTAGATTCAGGGTTTGAATACTTTTATTCAGGCCATTTTCATTTGTTTTATTGTTTAAAGTATGTTAGGTCAACAGCAAAGCTTCTGTTCTATTTGATTTGAGATAAAGAAATTTGGATACCAAATGCCTCTGTCATTTTCAACTTATTTCAGAGACAATTTTGTTTTTTTTTTTTTTTTTGGGAAGAGTGGAAGGGTATCAATTCTCTGTACAGTAATGTGCTGAATTTCAAATCAGTTCAGATGATATTTCCCAGGGGTACTTTGGCTCCCAAGCAGTAACTCCATAGTCATAAGTGTTCTGTCTCATTGCTGTAGCGTTGCCGCCTGCCAGAGCTGGGGCAGAACAATGAAACGGTGGGTGAGCTGTGGCTGGGCCTGCTGCGTTTCTACACCGAGGAGTTTGACTTCAAGGAGCATGTTATCAGTATTCGCCAACGCAAACGGCTCACTACTTTTGAGAAGCAGTGGACCTCCAAGTGCATTGCAATTGAGGGTATGGAGGCCCATGCTTGTTGTGGGTTTGTTTTTGTTTTTTGTTCCCCTGCTAGATGGTGATATTATAAAGTGGTCTTTTTCAGATCCCTTTGACCTGAGCCACAATCTCGGTGCTGGTGTTTCTCGAAAAAGTAAGTTGGCACTCTGCTGATGGTTGGTTCTCCTTATGCTTGACTGTGTACAGCCTTGATACGAGCAGTGAAACAATGCCTACTGTTGGTTAGCAAATGGTACTGCAGGAGCATCAAATGAAAGTGTAAAAATATTTGATGATTTTGAATGAGAACTGAAAGTTTATAATCCATATAAAAATATATGAACATACTTTAAAGTAGTAGTAAATGGATGGGACTATCACAAAGGTCAAGTTACAAAAAACTATATGTCTGCCTGAAGGTATAATTTTGTCATTTAAATATGCTTACTGAAAGTTGGCTCACAAGGGTGCATTTTCTACTCTAACCTGTATTAAGATGTTGCAAGAATAAGAGCTTTTTGTTGTCAGTATAACAGTATCCTTATTTCTCACAGTGACAAACTTCATCATGAAAGCATTCATTAATGGAAGGATGTTGTTTGGTACACCTTTCTACCCCCAGCCTGGTTTGGAGGCGGTGAGTGTTCAGGAACACGTGATTCATTTGAGGAAAACAAAAGAAAAAGAACTTTTCAGTGAAAAGCCATGTTATTTTAAAAACCAATCAATATCACCAGCATAAAGTTTGTGTTCATTGTCATGCAAAGTAACTCCCACTATTAATGTATCTGTTCTTTTTTTACGTTGAAATATCTATTTTGAAGTGTCTGATTTCTTTTCTTTCATCATCACTCTACCTGGTGCCCATTTTGTAGTTGGTCCTATTTGGAAAAAAGTGGCTTCCTATGCTAAAGCAGTTATGTGATTCTTGGCAGGAATACTTCTTTGACTCCAAAGTGTTGACAGACGGCGAGCTGGCCCCCAATGACAGATGCTGCCGGATTTGTGGCAAGATTGGACACTACATGAAGGACTGTCCCAAGAGGCGCAGGTAGGCTGCTGGACGTTTAGCCTTTGAGTTGCAAAAGTTCAAATTAATCAGTCACTTGATCAACTGTCTCAGGTACCGGTGTTTCTCCAAGGAGTACATTGTCTTGCCTGTGGGTTTGGTTTTGCAGTTGATGTCATTGTGGACCTCACATCTGAAAGTGTCAGTGGTCAGAGATCCCATGTTGTCAAGAGGTAGCACAGCAGTTAGGACCGTTGCCTTACAATCTCAAAATTTCTTCAATTCCCACTCTTAGTGTAACACTCTTGATCAACGTACTTGCCCTGAGATGCAGCAAGAATATCTGTGTATCTGCTGTACATGTGATTAAATAAATGTTAGATTCTTTGTGTGGAAACCTAACATTGCAAAGAATAATAGTTTGTTTTTTTTCCTGTCTTAGACTGTCATCAGCTGATTATTTTGCAATTGTGTAAAAGCACTTTGTGCAGATCAGCCTCTATAAGCTGCCTTGGTCAAAAGTATTAAATGAATACAGTTTAAGTGCAGGTCATGGGAAACAAAAACGGTAAAATCCAGAAGTAAATACTTGGTACATACTTCTTTTTTGGTGTTTGCAGTTGGTCAGTGATGTATTAGTTCATATTTGATTGCAGTAATTTTGATGTGCATATTCATTACTGCAGTGTTTAACATTTGGTCCTGAATTTATGCTAATTGGTAGTACCTAAGCCTTGAAAAGTTCTGGACATAATTTGAAAATTACTGAAATGTACAAACCCTGTAAATAATAATATTGTCACTGTGTGTAACTGTGTCTTTATATCTTTGTTAAAACATTCAGGCTGAAGAAGAAAGAGAATGATAAAGAGGAAGAGGTGAAGGAGGAAGAGCGTGAGCCACGGGAGAGGCGCTGTTTCCAGTGCAGGGATACGGGTCATGTGCGCCGTGATTGTCCAGAGTACCGGCAGCTCCGACAGAGGAGCCCAGCAGTCCCTGGTACTAGCGCCCTCCACATGTGTCCATCTTGTGTTTAGAGCAACAGCTGCAGTGTGAGCAGCACATTTTGCTAACAGTGCTCTGGTCTGGATCAGCTTTATCCTTAATTAGAAAACCTAACCTGGTTCCAGTAAATATCCACCTCCAAGTGATAGTGAACCTGTTAAGTTGCTTCTGCAAGCAGACAGCAAAAATGGACTGTTGTGACAAAGAAATAAAGGAAAGTGACCAAAATAAAAGTTGGCTTGTTCACTTGTTCTGTCCAGTTCCTCAGATGGTGCGTGCTATGGTGAGCTCCCAGTCCATCCCAGTGCCTCAGACAGGAGTTCAGGACCGACCTGGAAGAACCAGGCAGCCCTCTGAATGTGTAAGAACTGTGACCTGAAGTTCTCCAAACGGGCTTGGTGACCACTGCAATGCTCATTAAACTTTCCCTTTTCCATTTCAGTCTGAGACGCGTCAGACGCCTCCATACTCTCCACAATCCACGCCCTTCAGCCAGGGCTCTGCCACGTCCTCCAGCTCCCCTCAGTCGTCCCATGTGAAGCCCTCAGGGACACAAAAACAGCCACCCCACCCCCAGGTTCCACTCTCACTCTTCAACTTCCCCCACTCACATCCTGGCCAGTACCATCCTGGGCTCTCAGCACTGGGCGTGCTGCAGTCCCATCACCAGCAGCAGCAACACCACCACCACCACTCCATCCCCATACCATCCACATCCTGGCCTATACATGGCCCAGTTATTCAGACCACCTCAACTGGGGGTGGCCCACACCCCTCCCCACCGGGCCTAGCCTTCCCACTGCGCCCAGGACCTGCCAATGGTGGCAGTAATGGCACTGGATCACCTGCAGGGTCAGGACCTGTTGGCCTGAATGATCCCAGCATCATCTTTGCCCAGCCAGCGGTTCGGCCACTGGCCCTGAGTGGCGTGGGCCGGGAGGGTCACTGGCACAACCCCCTGGGTCCAGGAGCACTGGTGGGGAACGGGACACTGGGGAAGTCAGGTACACACTGGGTGGCACCAACTTGACTGTACCCAGGGTCACAAACTTGTTTTAACTAGTTAGTAATGCTGATTTATTGCAGAACCTATAGTTCCATAGTTACAAATACTTATTCCACTTTTGTGTCCTTGGAGAAAGAGGCTGATGATAGTCTGAAAGACTAACTTGTAATAGGAATGTACTGGAATTAAAATTAAGTTTGAGACCCTTGGTCTGTCGCTTTCAAACCACAACCCTTTCTTCTGTCACTTTGCTTTATTCTAGTGTTATTTGGCAAGCATGCAGGAAATTCTGGCTCAGTTCACATCTGTTTTCTGTTGTTTAAGAACAGAACTTGCATCAAACTGAGAATGACTGTTTAGGGCCTTTTCCTATAGTAACTACTTTGTTTTAGACATTGTCTACATTTAGGTAAGAATTCCCTTTATTCCCTCCCTGCTAAGAGAGGAATGTGGCACTGAATGCCACTTATTGCACGATGAGCACTTTCAGCTCATATCAGTGGCTCTCTTTGGATGTAGCAAATAGTGGCATGTTGTTGTAGGACACAGTTCCGGGCACTATCAGGTTCGAGTGAGTGTGGTGTGCTCAATTGAGGAAACTCACATCCACAGTAAAGTGTTTTTTTTTTTTTTTTTTTTTTTTTAATAATGAAATGGCCTCTCTCCCTCCCTCCCTCCAGACCAGGGATTCCAGGGACATTTAGGGAAGGTGACCCAGGGCTCCCTGTCCTGGGAACATGGCAGCACAGCCCAGTACTCGCTATCCCCGTCGTGGACTTACCGCATGCCCCAGAGCTTTGTGCAACAGGGCAATGGAGGATTCCACCAGGGCAAGCCCTTCATCTCTCAAGGTCAGAAGAAGTCTGTATATTAGAGTGTACATACAGCCCTGTAACCGTTATCTTCCAAAAGTCAGAGAAAGGGTTCATACAGAGGATTCCTTTAGGGCCTCAGTCATCAATGTTTTCTTAAGACAGCTCTACCAGAGGTTAAGATAAACCTAGATGTCAAAGTACACCTCATCACTTCAGCAGATTGTAACTTGTGCAGGCAACATGCAGAAATGTTTTGTAGCCAAATGGAAATTAAACCTTTCTTTGTTCTCCAGGTTCTGTGGTTCCTACAAATCAGCATTTCCCCCTTCTTCAGCACAACCGTCACCTCAGTCTCAACTACATCCAACAGAAGAAGTGAAGTCCAGCTCCTTTTAGCCTAACAGCAGATGAGCTGACGGTCTTAAAAGTATCAAAGATAGATAAAATATATTTTAACTTGACATTTGATCAGTAAACTGTTTTTAAGAGAATTGTATAATTTTTGTACAGTTTTTACTTTTTGTGTTATCACATTGATCTGTGATACAAATGTCAAATATTTTAATGCCTCCATTTTTGAAGGGGGTCGCAAGTGTTTTTATTTGTAAAGGAAGGGTTTAAAATGTATTTTTATTTTCATTAGCTGTGCTCATGCTTTGCTTGCTGGAAGACCAATGCTTTGAGTAAATCTGTTTTAAAAATGTATTCCCTAATCAGACAATTATGTAGTGCTGAAGAGTCCATAAATAAACAAAAAAAAAAGGAAAAAAATAAAAGTCAGCTAAACCAGTTCAGTTTTAAAGGTTCCCTCTCCCTTTTTTGTCAGTCACTGCAACTTGTAGTCCATAAGGGTTTAGACCACATAGAGCTGACAAATTTTTCTGCAGATTTTTCTTTTATAGGACTGTGTACAGTACACGTATTGAAGGCATTTTAACTGGGCTTTTGCGCCACACAACACAGACATCCCTTAAATACAGTTTACACTTTAACACAAGTGACTTCCACTCTTCATCGGTCATTAGAGCAATTCTTGAAAATTCAGCTTTGCTTTTTTTTCCCTATTTGTGTTAAAATAACTTTGTGGAAATCTGAAAACAATGAAGTACATTGCAATAGTCTAACAGTTACTAAATGACCTCCACTATTCAGTTGAACTTAAGTCAGACTACAAGTACAGTAAACCCTCAGTATCAAAACTCTCTGTCTGAATTATTACTGCTCTTAAATTGATATCAGAATATTGGTATCCCAGCAGAAGCTGCTGTAAGAAATTATCCAAAATCAGAAAAAAAAAATGTTAATAATCAAATAGTGTATAGTCCCATAGTATAGTGCAATCAAAAAATAATACTGCTGTATGTAGTAAACGTCACTAACTGGCCATTCTTTGTGCCAGGGATTCAACGTTGCTGACAAAAAATTGAGATTCTGGTCCATGTTGACATGGTTACATCACATAATTGATGCACATTTGTCAGTTGCACATTCGTGCTGCCAATCTGCTCTGTTGGATTCAGATCTGATGACTGGGGAGACTATTGAAGTTCACTGAACTCATTGTTATGTTCATGAAACCAGATTCAGATGACTTGTGCTTTGTAACATTGCACATTATCGTGCTGGAAGTAGCCATTAGACGATGAGTAAATTGTGGCCAGTTTGTGGCTGTGGCATTCAAACACTGCTGGATTGGTATTAGGGGGGTCAATGTGAGTCAAGAAAACATTCCCTGCAACGTTTTCCAAATTTTCAACTGTCCAGTTTCAGTGAGCCAGGGCCCACTGTAGTCTCAGCTTCCTGTTGCTGACTGACAGAAGTGGAACCTGATGTGATCTTCTGCTGTTGTAGCCCATCTGACTCGAGGTTCCACATGCCTTGTGTTCAGAATGTTTTTCTGCCCACCACTGTTGTAAAGAATGGTGATTTGCCTTACTATAGCCTTCCTGTCAGGTCTGACCAGTCTGGCCATTCGCTCACCCTCTCTCATCTCTCAGGCATTTCCACCCACTAAGCTGCTGCTCACCAGATGTTTTTTGTTTTTTTTGCACCATTCTGTGTCGACTCTGGAGACTCTTGTCAGTGAAAATCCCATGAAAAAAATTTGACGTGTGAGTAAAAAGTAAGCATAGTTGGCACTGGTGTCATCAGCTGTTTTAGTTTCCCACTTTCATTTGAAAACATTTACTCTGTATCGCTGCATTTACTGAGTGCTTATTAGTAGAAATTGGGTCCAAAACAATGAAGCTGCAAAGATGCCAAAAAAAGCCAATATGCTACAAGTGAAAGGCTTAAGAATATCATGCATATGTTCTGATCTACTCTGCATACCTTGTACCAAATGTGAAAATATTTGCCAAAAATGAGGTGGTAGTTGGTTCAGGAAAGCTATGTGTAACAAAAAGTCATCAGAATGTTTTTGCATCAGAAAAATACCTGGTACAATGGCTAGAGAGCCAAAGTGACTGGCATTCCTCTGAGCATAATGCTAACAACACAAAGTGGTTGCCATGTTTAAAGATGTTCAGAGAAAGGCTGTGGAGGAGAGAGGTGATATGACCAAGGAAGTAACCTTCAAGGTGAGGGCTAGTTGATGTAAGTGCTTCAAGACCCATGCAAGACTTCATAATCTGAAAATTACAGATGAAGCTGGATCAGCAGATAGTGAAGCAACAGCAGTCTTCCCAACACCATCTAGTCATTCCACATGTATCCTAGATTGTGAACTGTCACCCTTTAGATCTGACTTTAGATGTAAATTTGGGCAATGGCACCTGCAGAAGTTCTCTGATAGCTCTGCAGTAATGAGGTGTAAAGCAAAAGGTGATGAGAAAGTATCTGACTGAAGACTTTGTTTCATGATACAAGTAAAATCATCATCTTAATCTTAATATCAAAACAGCAGAGCTAGTATTGGATCTTTGGTGTGTTACGGAACTCTTGCACCCAGTTACACATGGAAGTGGTCCAATCCTACAAAGACTTGAGGTTCCACAAAAAAACTGAACTGGTCTCACAACACAGATGCAAGAGGACAGAGCAGAATATACTTTTTTAGATTAGATTACTAATGTCATTTAATGTGGACAGCAACATCCTCTACATGTGCCAGACCGGAGTCACCAGTTTAGTTTTTTTGCTTTTATTTATTGGTATGTACATTTTTTGAGTGTCTTGTGTTATGCGTCCTGTGTGTTCAGTTACTGTTTACCACATTTCACTCCAGGTATCCATAAACATCTATGTCATGATAGTGGGTCCTTCACAGAACACATTTCAGATTAACATTTAGTCTTGCGGTGCATTTAATTAGCAAATCAGTCATAATTAAAGCTCTTAAACATAATATAAAGCTGCAAACAGGGGATTCTCTAGAACTAGAATTAAAACCCCCAGCTGCTGCGAGAAAAGAACATTCTGGGAAAGTGGAACTGGGTTTCAATAGGACAGCTCTTGAATTGTCACAAGTTACTCTTTAATAGTCTTACGCATAATGCTTAAATGACTGGAAAGTTCAGCAAATCAAATTACATGTATAACTAAACTCTCCAATAGACACTTTATAGGCACATGTACAGTTCTCACTGATCTGAAGCCTTATTTTGTATATTGTTATTTTTGTGGGTAAATATTTCATGTCTAAAAAATTTTAATCTGACATGACATTGTACCAAACTCAGAAACTTAAGTGACTTGAGATTTATTTCTTTACATCCAAATAGAAAAAGGAAATCCTCTCAGCAAAATGAAGACTATACAGAAACGGTCAGGTAACAAAACACAATAAAAGTTATTTTTAAAAATTCACTCGTTTCCTCTTCTACTTTTCTTGTGGCTCTTCTTTGATCTAGTGAAGGTTAAAAAAGAGAGATCAAACCTTAAAACAAAAATTCACATGACTTGTATTTAAAAATACAATCCAGTGTTCTGATTTTAATGTAGAATGTGTAATGCCTGCATTTTATCTTCTGCACAGTAATACATCATCTTTTAGAAATGAAAATTATGAATGCTAATGATAATATGCTAATGATTTTGTGCTTGCATCTCTGAGCGTAATTTCATTTACCTTTCGGGAGACTTGGAGTAACTCCTGTGCCTGTGGCTCCTGTGATGACCTGGGTTTAGGTGGAAAAGATTAATAAATTTAGGGACACGAAAGTAACAACAGTATTTTTGGTGCCAAAACCATCTATACTTTGGTGCAAATACATTTTAAGTTATTGAAGGGGAAACTAGCAGCTGTAATTAAAGCAGCAGCTGCACACTCCTCCCAAAGTGATAAGAACCCACAGTACCTGGAGATTTGGAGCGGTGCCGTCTCTCCCGGGACCGGCTGCGGTGCCGTCGTGGACTCTTACTACGGTGGCGTTCCCTCCGGGGCGAGGGGCTATGTGAGAGAGACAACATCAACCAAAATGAAGAGAATGAGCTGCCTAGTATTCTCAAAAAGAAAAAAAAATGCCCCACAGGGAAATTCAACACAGGTTTAATGTACGAAACTTAAAAATAAATGCCAACTAATTACCTTCGCCTTTTGGGTGACCTGCTCCTCCTAAAGGTGAATGAGAGGTTTCAGTGTATGTTGATCATGATCATAAAAAGAATAACAAGTAGAGTTATAATATGAAATACAGAGAGCACTCCTACCGTCTCGGAGATCGGCTGCGTCTGTAGCGTGGAGATGGTGAACGCCGTGGTCGGTCATTGTCACGATAACCCCGTCTATGTGGTTCCTGAGACTGGCCTCTTTCAGGCTGTGATCAGAAAAGGAGGCATGATGAACTGTGTATTTTTTAAAGAAAACTAATGTTATTTGTTCCAAACCTTTCTCCAAAATTGCCCCTACCTTCACTTCTTCTTCCTCGTCTTCATCATCACTGCTCTCCACTTCATCCAGATCTTCCTCCAAAGCACTGATGCGGGAGTCCAAGAGTTCTGCCTCCTCCAGAACTTGCCGCTTCTATGGCCAAAAGGCAAATGCAGAGCTTTGATACGTTAACTGCTATGTGGTTTAATTTCAAACAGCTTGCTAGAGAGATGACACATACCTGAAGCCTGGGCAAGATGACATCACACTCTCTCTCAGCATGCAGCAGCTCATCAATGAACTCATCCACATGCATCAATTCAAACTCTGGCAGAAGGAGGAAAAGGCAAGAAATTAATTAAGTTCCATAATAAGCAGCAAAAATCTTCTGGAGGAGGATGTGAAAGAGCTCACCTCCATTCCGATTCTGTTTTTTAATCTTCCGGTAATCGTTGTATAGGGGCTCCAGGTACTTGTAGCAGTCCACTGAAGAGCCAGTGAGCCTCATGTACATGGCACCAAGCAAACGTACATACCTAAAACAAAGAGAATCGGTCTCCACACAGATGCTAAACTAGTGAAAACTAAGCAAAACAGAAAAGCAAGAACCACATAAAGCCCAAATATGTAATCCACCGAGCTGTGACCACCAAATAAAGGTATTTTCAGGTAGTTTCCAGATACTAACTAGAGCCATCTAGATTTCATCAAATTATGAAAATGTGCTGTACACACTTGAAATCCTCGTTCTTGATGAACTCGACGATGATGTCTTTTTCGGGCTGGATCTGCAGCATCTTCAGCGTGAGACACAGGAACGGCGTGGGTTTGATGTTCCCACCGTAAACTCCGCCCACGTACTTCAGCTCCATGGCTTTATCTACCACGAGCTCGGCTAAAGTGCATAGAATATACAGTTTGCAACTACACCCCAAACAAGTTATCTGTTTATTGAGTATTATGGCCCTAACGATCCGAACTAATACACAATCAGGGATTCGCGTGCAGAGATCGAGGTTGCTATTCGTGTAACTCACCCGTAAGACCGAAACACTCTTCCTTCCAGTATTTAGACTCATAGATTCTTGTTCGAATGATTTTTTCAACCAAGTACTGCGGATTTGTCCCATGTATGCTGTGTGCATCTTTCACAGTCCTATTAGCCATTTTAACAACAGACTACAGACCTCCAATCCTTTTCCCACAAAAGACTTTAAACTTCCGGTGCTCTGAAACGCTTCCGGAGCTCCTAGATACTTCCGGGGTCAAATAGATTTCGCGCGTTGCTTCAACAGCGCCCAGCGCACTGCACTCTGGTCACAAAGATCTTAGAGGCCATTCGTTAGTTTATGTGCTGAAGTAGTTTTTTTATATTTTATTTGAATGCAGCACCAAACATAATCCACATGTGCGTAATGACAATAATAAAACATAACATAGCATAAAAAATATTCTTAGTATAGAATAATTCTTAGTACATTATAAAAAATAAAATCAAAAAATAAAAAAACAAGTGAAAAAGATACAAGAACGTCAGGGTCAACAGTTTTACTTTAGAGAAGCCATACATTTCAAACCTTTTGATTGTGACATATAACAAATTACTAGCACCCATGCATTTTATTTAAATAATGCACCTTTTGTCCTGAAAAGTTTTGAAATTAAAAAATCTTTAAAAATCTTTTGTCAGCCCTATATGCATTTCTTTAGTTTGCAGTGGAACTGTGAAAAAATTGAATTCTTCCTTAGTCTACAAACATTCTGAAATGGCCTGGAACATATTATTGGTATCCTGTTAAGGTAACAGGTAAAGAAGTGTAGAAATCTTATTCAGAGCTACAGAAAGCACTTGACTGGAGTTACTGTTTGCAAAGGCTGAGCTATGGTGTATTAGGTTAAGGGTTTCAATATTTTTGTCCATGCCATTTTAATCATTTCATGACTAAAATAATATGTTAAGTCATACATCAAAAACAAAGATTGTGTTCTATTAACTGTGAAATAAAGAATGGTGGATCCCAAATACTTTGTCAGTTTTCTAGAAAAAGTGAAAGGATGCCAATATTTTGGCCATATCTGTGTATCTTGATTAATGTTTTTGAATTTAAATACAAAAAAAACCTTTTTTTCTGAAATTCACTTTAACCTTCAAGTATCTATATTTAAAGTTTTTCACATCAGCCCAAAATAGTTTACTGTAAATAGTCATGTAAAAGATATACAATGTTTTCTTGCTATGCCTCACAAAATACACATGAATTTTCTATGTCTTTTCTAAATTTGGATAACATTTGTTTTGTTGGATATACAGATGTATAACTTTAAATGAAACCTCTTTTATTTTGTTTGTGATACAATATTTGCTAAATAGATTCCATATTTCTCCCCAGTATATATTATTATATTTTGCCTGCCAGTATAAGTTACACTATGGGATGTAATTTTCCTTGCTGTTTCCTTCCTTGATGCTGTTTTCACATATACCTGCAGCATTACTTTATACTAACCTGTAGGATATTTTTATTCTCTAAAGTGATTCTTTAGAGAAATCTGTTATCCTCATAGAGTCCATACAAGATTAATCACCTGACATTCTTAGAACCAGATTAGATCACCTTTAAGGAAATTTAAGGGAAGAAATCAAAACTAAAGTTGATCGCCAGGTTGAAGCTCTTTGATAGAATAAGATAGTACTTTATCTATACCCAAAGGGAAATTTGCTGACAGCAGCTAAACATGTAGTACACATAACAAAAGGCATGCAAATGACATAACAGTAAATCAAAAGCAAAAAATAGAATTCAGTCATTCCTCAATTTACAAATGCTCAATCCATGTAAGCTTGCTATATCAAACAATCCCATTTAGTGCCACCATTATAGTTTACTAATGTTTCTCCTGCAATAACAAAATGTCAACTTCAATTTTATACAAACTGCAAGCCATTTTCTTGAGTTTGTGTTTGCACTTGTGTTTTAAGTGCAGCACAGGCACAAACTCTTAGTTGACCTCCTCCACACCCACGAACACCCAGAAGACACCAAACGAAACGAAAGGGCATTGTGTGGCATTATGAAGGCAGATGGCTGTTGGTAAGAAGGATCATTTCTTAGTGCACTTAAGATTAATAACTTGGCCGTTAACAGAAGTCATGGTCATCACTTTCTTTAGAAGACGTGAGCCATTGACCATGATGTCCTGTAGCCCCCCCCCCCCATCCTGATCTCTCCCACAGCCTCCATTGAATCAAGGCTTTGGCTCATGACAGAACCTGCTTTCTTGTTGATTTTACTGACTCGATTCCTCTCACCAGAAGTGATGTTTCTTGCCAGTCCCTCACAGCATGAAAGATCACACTATCAACTATTTTCTGGTAGAGCATGTGGAGGATGTTGCTGCCCATGTTAAAGGACTTTAGGCTTCTAAGAAATTACAGCCAGTTCTATCTTTTTCTTTATAAGATTCCATAAAAATTCAGTCAAGATTTAAAAAAATGGCATGCGTATCACATGAGTGAGATAAAGTGAAAGTATGCCAAGATGGTCTTATGATCTGTTAATATATTTTCACAGAGTGTGTCAATTACACTCCACACCTTAAAACAACTACCACGCGACTGATGACACCAAACTGCTTCTCCTGCACATACGGAAGGAAATTAAACTACATTCCATGAGTTTGAAAGACTCCTTCACTTCATATCACTTCACTTCCTCAGCTTGATTTACCAGCTTCAGTTTTCTCCTGAGGGTGTCCTGACCAGTTTCAGAATCCGTATTTCTTGTCCACAAAAAAGTCTTGCAATTATAAAAGGGATAATTATTATCTTCAATTTGCAAAGTCTAATAAGATTTGTAAAGGAATAAGAAATGTTTCTTACCCTCTCTAAAAAATAGCAGGAATGGTGTGAAGGCACCGGCACAATTGTGGCAGGCAGTATTGCCCAGCAGATAATATGGCTACCTGTACACCAAAGAGCCAAAACCAATTTACAGTATTATTTGGAGCCTGATATTGGCAGAATGGTTTTTTTTCACGAGGTTTGTCTTTGACGGTTACTGATGTGCTATTGTGTACTTCCTTTCAGAAAATACCTCCGTAAGTGTATGATTTCATAGCTTTTCATAACTTTTATGTTCTTATGGTGTTTTGATGACTAGAAAGTGCTTCCATTGGTTGAAAGCTATGATTGGTTTAAAATACAGAAACAAAGTGATGGCAATGGCTAATTTATAGTTACTAATTAACTAGATGTTTGAGGAATGGTGTAGAATTACACCTCCTGTAACCTTTGCACAATATGCCTCCATTTTCATACTCAGGTAAAGAGATCACCTGCAATACTTAACAGTGGAGCGTCCAGTAGTAGCAACAGTAAGAAGACTGCTCCTCTCTGTTACCAACTGAATTGGTAAGTATCAACTCAGGTATACATCTTTGTTGTTTGTTTTAAATAAGAGTCAAACGTAAGTTTGCTCCTAATTGTGCCACATCATATGTAGTTAGTACCATACGGCAAGTTCCCAATGACCTTTCTACAGTATTTTCATAGGTTGGCACAACAGCTCACAAGTTGAACATTGTATTTCTTTATTAATGACTGAAAACTTTATGAATAGTTTTATTTCCTTTTTTGTAATTTACTGATGATAAACAAAAAGATGAAAAGATGCATCTAGAATTTGAAGTGTTAAAGGAACTGGCAGGTGGATTAAGCATATAGATGAAATGGATGGAAGGTATTTATTTACTAAGCATTTATGAGTAAAGAATATTCTTAGTTTGAGATTAACTTGGTTGGTGAATGTCTATGACCCTGCAGCTGAATACTTTGATTGTAGTTTGTCCTGTTTTTTTAGACTTTGAATGTCAAATCGCTGTTTCATTGACTTTCTTTCCATAACAATTTTTAATACAGTAGGTCACACACAATTTTTTTAGCATTTAAAATATGTGTATACATGTTTGTAGTCATCATTAACAATATTATTTGCAATGGGTCATATAAAAAAACATAAACACGTAAAAAAAAGACATAAACTTGAAGGTTGAAGATAAGTGGCTAATCTACCATATTGAGCACTGCTAAAGAACAATGTAGCAAAAAACACTTTGCCCGAATTGCTCAAATAAATTATCCAGCTGTATATGAGAAAATTTTAAAATTTGCTCATTTGGAAATAACAGAAATTAGTTTGCTTCATTTAGACTGATTAATATGTTAGTGCTACCTGTTCTTCTTTATAGGTTCATTGGGTTAACTTGAGCTGGGTTAAACAAAACAAAAATGAAGAGGCAGTCTTAACCTCCTGTGTGAAAGTCAGTGAGCACAGCAAAGTAACTGTGTTTACAATTAAGTCCTCATCATTCCTTGTTTCTACAGTAAGTACAGCATCATGGGACACATCAAAAGTAGCCTCCTCACTTTCTTGTGTTTCTGGGGAATAGTCACTGGCAATGACATTTTGAAGGTTGGCCCATGTGATGTCAGCATCAAAGAGGTGTGTTTGAATTATTTTCATTATATTATGTTTAATTTTGTGAACTTTTCATTAACATATTCTGGAGTTTTCTACTTAAATGGGTAAAAGCAATTTGATAATTGCATAGTATTTTTTATGTTGCTTTGACAATAGTTTTCTCTCACTGATAACTGTTTTACACTTTATCAGCATAGTTGGAGGAATATTATAATATGTAACTCATATGTTTAATATGAATTATCAAGGTAAACTGCTTCATATGCTTTTTCAGTACATGTAATTTTTTAATTCAGTTTAGCAGTTATACTCAGGTAAAGGCATAAACTAAATGCATTTAATTATTGTATTTATATGCTTTTCAAATATTTTTCATAGGTGTCTTTCAACTGCAGTCAGAGGGGACTAAAACAGATTCCTACAGAGATCTGGGATAATGTGACTATTCTGGATCTTTCAGAGAACCAGCTGAATTTAACCAACCCTGAGCACCATGAAGCCCTCCACAGGTTCCAACAGGTGCTCCTGCTTAATCTATCAGGGAACTACCTTCCACTTTTGGAAAAAGACACATTAGGCAGCTTTCCATCCCTTCAAGTTCTGGATCTCAGCACATGCCAGCTAACAGACATCAAGCCCAATGCACTGCAAGGTCTTGGCAAACTCAGAACTCTGCTGCTGAGGAGCAACAAGCTTCATGACCTCTTACCAACATTTCTCCAAAATCTGAAGGAGTTGTCTTTACTGGATCTTCACAACAACCCATATCTCAGAAGTGCCCCAGAAGACTGGCTGAAGAGAATACAAAATGTTACAGTCTCAGGAAATGAAACTGGAGGTATGTTCTGATTTCACAGGCACTCGTTTTTTAATCCTACATTTTTATGTCTATTTCCGTTTTGGTTCCTCCCAGCTACTATAAAAACTTATTCTTTGGCAGCGCTTATGGATCCAGTCTTGAAAAGAATTCAGAGAAAACTATTAATGGAATATGATCCTCACCAAGATATAAATCTGAACAGTAGGTCTTCTGCTTCATTACATCTATTAACAAATCAAAGAATTCTTTTATCAGCAGCCACTTTTTCTACTGCTACATGGAGTATAGCTAATCTTTTGTCTTTTACATTTAAATGTTAGCAAATCATTTTTATAGTCAAGTAGAACTGCCTAAGTAAGAAAATAATAGTATCATTCTGTCCTGGCATCATATCATATTTATTGTTCTTCAGCGACTCAAGATAAATCTCCAGAGGCTGAACACACCCCCAGCTGGCTATACCTGGTGGCTGCGTTGGGGACTGTTCTGGCCATATCTCTTTTCATCTTCCTGCTGGTTAAGTGTAAGCTCTTCCAGCACTACTTAGACAGCTACCGGCATGCACTTCTGTCAGAGGCCGATACCACCAGTCAGTGCGACCGGGCCAGCCTGGGGGTTGGTTTTTCTGACCGCAGCATGGAAAACAGGGCACCCAACCTTGATGACCACAACGAGATGGACGATGACGATGGCTTCATTGAGGACAACTACATCCAGGCCAGTGAGAGGGAGAGGGCTGAGAAGGAGGAAGCAGAGAAAGAGCATGATCTTGAATATGATGACCAGTTCTCATTTGACTAACATAACAAATAATATGGAGATGTTTGTTTTGTAAGCTGGTAAGAGTTTTTTTTGTGTTTACAGTACTTGTTTTCTTGTGGTATGGGTGTTACAAGTTCAAATATCAGTGGACCATGTCATTTAGTGTGAGCTGGATTGTTCTACGTAACGGAACGCATCAGTTGCACTCTAAAAATCAGCATAGTCATAGTTTATTACACCTGCAGTTTGTATCCCAAATCTGTCCTTTTTAGATGTCCAAAACTTTTCTATCATAGGCACTTAACACAAATAGGCTACAATATGTCCATGAGATTCATTTAATAGATATCTTTGATACATGTGATCTTCTTGATCTATAAACTCCAAATTAAAACGTATATATTCCATATATATTTATCAATTCTTTTTTCTGATACTGAACAAGAAAACACATGCCAGTTTTTTGGTCAAAAAGGTAGCCTTTTAAAATACAGCAATTAATGTTCTGTCCATATTAATATAAATGTTAAATTGTGATTTTTTTTTTTTTTTGTTTACATTAAAAAAAATCATTTTTGTTTTATTTAAATTTCATGGTCTTGTGACTATAAATATGATAAATGTGTAATGCAATTACTGTTGGAGAAGCACAGTACAAGCTGCAATATTCAGTTGTGTATTTTGGTTTTAGCAGCTCTTTCTTGGAATTGATTTACTTGAGAACAAACATACAGATTTATAAACAAGCAGCAGATTCTGCTGCAAATTCTTGAAATCATTTATGAAATGACACAGATTTTTAAACAGAAAAGAGATTTTAATATTCCTTTATATTCCTGTCACAGTATTGTGTTGGGAAAAAAAACAAGAATGAGGTCAAGAATTGAATTACAAATGTGTCCAGGATACAATAATTCAGATGTACCACTTAATCAGTGTTTCATGATGCATCCTTGCAAAGTTTATTTTTAAGGGGTCTTAAAAGAACTGATGCAGCAGTGACTTTTTACAGGTTGTACTGTTTTCATCATTCAACATGGTCACTCACACAACTTGCACAACAACATGCAAATGAACAAAGAACTTTGTGTAAATTTAGCTGATTGTGCAGCTCTGCATGCTTCTCACCGTGTAGGACAATTGATCCTGGAGACAAAGTACATGTGGCCAAAGACACACGGCTGCAATAGGACAATGGATGAATTGTTGAACTGTGGGACTCGTATTCTCCAGTACAGGCTAAGCCCCCCCCCCCCCATCCTCCGACTCTGGCAGACCCCCTCCCTGACTCACAGGGATTACATATCAGCAGGAGTGATATAGTCAGCAAGAAACAGAGGAGTGTCTATTGCCTAGACAGGCACTATGATGCAGAAACATTTTTAATTAATTTTTAGAAGCCAAATAAGTGCTTAATTAACTTGCTACCATTAATGCTTTTAAAATGTCAAAATTTGCCCTAAAAAAGTTTAGTATTTGACTGTTTTTAGAAGTTAAAGATGAAAGACAAGAGAATACAGGTAATCGTTTGTAACATGAAGTGTAAAAAAGGGCAACGTGAATAAAACAAGACAAATTAATTAAGAATCCCCCAGTGGTCTGATTCCTTTTTTGCAGTATGGAATTGTACACAACCTTAGTTTCACATTCAACCTCATTCCTTTCATCGTTTGAGTGTCCAATAGAATGAAAGACTCAGATGCTCCTTGGAACCCTCAAGCAGCGGTGAAGTTGGAAGAAGCTGGACTCTGCACAGCGAGTCACTTTGATAACTCCTTCAATCAGATGAGGTGGACCATACTGGTGGTGGTCTCGCTTTGTCTTTCTCTCACCTGGCCAGAGACGGTGAAGACTCTTATAACCCTGTCCCACAGTCTATGCCCAGAACCTCTTCTATTGAGGATTGAAGTTGCCACTAAGTAACTCACCAAGGCCAGCAGGGTGGCCCCACCTGCGACTAGCAACACCACCCCAGAGACAAGCATGTCGTCATAAACTGGCTGGGCTGTGGATGGAGGTGCAGCACCACTGGCCAGGGCCACGTTGACCAGTGCCAGTCCGCAGATGAGCAGTGCCAGGCCAGCTAGCAGGACAACGGCCACATCAGAGGGCCCGCCGCTCTTCAGCAGTTCGACACGACGTCGGCTATGCACACAGTTCATATCCTGCACGGCAGAGCTAAGTAGTTGCTTGAGCAGCACAGCCAGAGCCAGCAGGCATAGCGCCATGCCGGCACCCAGCCTCCACTCACCTGATGGGCCAGTGGCTCCTGAAAGCAGGCTCACACCACCCAGGCCACAGCCCAGCACCAGCCCCACTGAGGCGCAGTAGCACAGTAGTGACTTGTGTGGCTCGTGGAACCACCACAGCTCCACCTGTTCTTCCAATACACTGTGCTGGACCTGAGCAGGACTGGGCCGGACACGGGGTGGGCGTGGTGGGTGTAGTGGGCGTGGCTGCCGTGGCAATTCTTCCAACTCTGGCATGTTAGCCTCTCCTCTTACATCTACCAGGTCTGATCAGATAGCTGTGGGTTATGGGCACAGAGGTGACACATCTTTTCAGTTGTGTATATTTACATTTAAATTTGCCACTGTTTGAAAAGCAAAAATCTACTTCTAACTAAGTAACAGATCTCAGCAAAGCAGTTATACATTTCTTATTTATAAACACAGTTAAACAGGAGAAAAGGAGACATAATAATTGATTATACTGTACAATAATTTTGTGCGGTTAATACTTATTCAGTCATCTGTCTGCCAGTTTTTTTAAAATAAAAATACTTCACTTGGCCAGCAATTTTAGCAAAATATGAATTGTAACAGAAAAATACATATAACCCCGCTAACTCAAATTTTAGAATCAATCCATCAAGCTACAGTAACAACTGTAGCACATTTTATAAACAATATTCATAAAATAGTGCTTGAGATTATCTTATGATATCTTTTTCTCGGTTCTAGCAGTATATGAATGGAATTTTGCAGAGTGTTTTTATAAGATTTCCTTGATGTGGAAGGACTGGGTTAAGCTTGGTTAAATTTTCAGACCTTTAAGACTGAAACTAGCTGGAAGGTATTTCACTCAACTGGAAAGAATAAGCATATTAAAGACATTTAATACAAAGCTTTATTTGTTCCCAACCTATTTTCTCTTTCTCCAGTACAGATTAGCAGTCTGGCTGAAGAATTTTATCTGTGGAGTCAACATCAAGTTGATGGCATCTAACTAGCACAAGGTTTTCTCTTAAGCCACAACTCAAATTCTCTTTTCGGCAAAGTTATTGCAGCATAGCTTTTTTACACCAACATAACTGGCAAGGGAAAGTATTTTAATGTTTCACTCATCTGAAGTTCCTCCTATAAGTATGTGGTTGTCTGAAGTGTTTAATTTTTGGATAAATTAACATTTGATCTGCATGAAAATTCTAAGGAATTCAGGAATGTGAGATCACCCTTCCAGAAATGATTAAAGTGTTTCATAAACCTGTGATATAGGATTTAATATTTTAAACTTAAATAATGCTAAAGATACGAGAAAACAAGTCGAAAAATTATTACAGACGGAGCAAGTACATTTTCTGTTTTGCTCTAATGGCAGCCTCTTTAGAAAATATGGCACTAGTTACTATTAACTACACGTGAAGGGTAGACTGTTTTTTGTGCAGAAGGCTTACCTGGTGAACCAGCAGAGACAGAACTTGCCTTGCTGCAATGCAGTCTACTGGTCAGCTCCACACCATCTGTCATGTTCCCCATCAGCAGCAGAGTTCAGGTGCCTAAAAACACTAATGCACCTGTCAAATTACCTGTTAAAAATTAATGAACATGAGAAAGTCTCATCAAGTCCACCAAAGTCATTGAGGGAAGATCCCAACTTCATCTGGCTGGAGCTGGGACCTGCTTCTCCTTTGGCAGCAGCAAAAGTACCTTTTTTTCTCACTATCCTGTCTTGTCTACAACCACGTAAATCACAGCAGGATAAGGAGAACGGGGTGCATTTATGTTGCCTGCCAGAGGGTATCTGGGTACAGTGCTGGTCTCTGTGGAAAGTCAGTGACTAACCCCCTCTTCTGCTAGACAGCCACACATTACATGCGCCATCCCTTTAACCAGGGACAACACATTAGACATCTCCCTTCTCTGCTCGAACGGTGAAAACAAAGGCACAGATCTGGTGGTTCAGAACAAGAGATCATTGAAACTATTCTGTGTATTTTCAGCAATGGCAAAGAGACAAGAGGTCTGTGTCCAAATGAGTGTAAGCTGAACTGGCAAAGCCCCTTGAAGAGAATACAAGGAGTTGTGCTGGTGGGGAGAATAGTTATGATGTCACCGTGGCTGGAGAATGCTTGTTTGTGACCTAGCGAGTGCTGTAATGCTCATGATCGAAGCTTGCCTTGCGTTTCAGCACAGAAGCCGTTTCAAACCCCTCATGTGTTGCTGACATTTTTTTCTCATATATGCCAGTTTCAAACACATTAAACTGTTCAATACATTCATATTTAAACATTAGAAGCTTCTTTAATAATATTATTAGATGGTAATAGATACAGTGATTATGGGTCTTTCTTTCAGCAGTGGAACCTTTTGAGATTGAGATGGGTAGATGAGTAGCTGGAAAAACTTCCTGCTTGCAGAAGTTCAAACATTGTAGAAAACGTTTTAAAAGACATTTAAAATTCATCTAAAATAAACATACTAAATAATGAATCTGAACATGTTCTGTGGCAACTTAACATAACAACATTGTGTTTACTGCATAGTGACATCTTGACAAAGAGCATAAGAAATGAATACAAGTGCTTCCAGTATTGTATTACTGTACTTTGCTCTTAAAACCAAAAGGTTGTGATGCCAGGTTTGTTAATGTTCACATAGTGTAACAACAACAAGTGTCTTGTGTTAAAATTCCTTGCCTTGACCTTTATAAATTAACAGTTACACTCTGTTTTTTTCATCTCAACACCATCTTTAACACATTCTACCTTATTCTAAAGCAATAATACCAGCTACTTAATCTTGACAATATAAAATAATATTTCTTTACGTTGTAGCATAAAACTACCCCATATTTTAAAAGAAAATAAGTGTCTTTGAAGGAATAGCAACTGCAAATTATATTTTTAAATAAATGCGTCAGAAAGACATACACTGTAGTTTTTAATTGAATATTTATTGTTAATACAATACACTTGGCTGTATAATTATTCAAGCTTCAATGGGAGTAAGTAGAGTAGCTCCTCTGTATGAAGGCAATTGTGTATAGATTTGTGTATAGATTTTAGTCCAGTGTTATTTAGCATTTTATGTCATCTTGGATAAAATAAAATACTGCAGAGCAATCAGTGTAAATTGCTTTGCATAAAAAACTGCCAGATAGTGGATAAATGTATCCAGGAATCAGTAATCCGCAGCTTATTTTTTTACGTGTTCAAAATGTGCTGCAGCTACTGAGCTGGTTACAAAATTCAGGACTTGGAGGAACATATGAATAATTTAATTTCTATTAGACAGATGGAGAGTTCGCTGGACTCAGTCGGTCTTAATGTTCCTGCTGATGTTTCTATGGTTTAAGACTCGACTTTGGCTCTTGCAGGTCCTGCTATGATTAAGGAGCACCCTGCTTCTCTTGATCAGTCTTGAGGCGACTGGGTTACTGTGAGGGGAGGTCCAAAAAGTCTGCACCACCAGTTCCTGGTTCTCCCATTCAGACTCAGGATATTCGCCTCTTATCAGTTCATCTGCTGAACATGACAGGAATAATAGCAATAATGTGCTTATTTTTGGGGACTCAATGGTTTGGAACGTTACTCTTCACAAGCACGTAAATTGAAGAGTTAAAGTTGGTTTAAAGGTGGTTAAAGGTGGTTGAGGCTCATGTAAGTTCTCCAGACAATGCCAAGGTTTCCACTTTAATACTGCATGTTGGCAGCAATGATGTTTGCTACCAGCAGTCTGAGGTCTTAAAGAGGTACTTTATTTCTACGTGTAATAAAGCCAGAAGGAACTGTAGGAATTTAATAGTGTCAGGTCCTTTACCTACAGTTATAGTTACATATAGTTCATAGTAGACTGGTGTCATTAAAAGGGTGGTCAGTCAACTGATGCTCTTCAACTCGCATTTCTTTCATTAATTTCTGGGAAAGGCTGAGATTTTTCAGGCATAATGGTATTCATCTTGACTGGAGAGGTTCTTTTGTATTCTCTCAAAAGTTGGCCTCCAAGCTGCAGAATTGACTTAGCTTTGGGTCATCTCCTCAATGCTGTGTTCATGGTTCTGTTGCTCCTGGTACTAGTAGTCAGCTCCAGTGTTTGGAGTTGGGGTTTCTTGTGCTTTGTACAGTGTGGGTCTTCGGACTACAACTAAAATCGATGACTATAGTCAACAAATAGTGACCATTATAAGACAGCAGCATTTAACTAGGTTTTTTCTGTTTCACTGTGCAGGAATAAAGACACGTGGGTATGCCAGGCAGTGCACAGTATATTTAGTGTACAACACATAAAAACATGAGCGACAACCCAAAACTCAAAAACACTCTAAAAACAGAGAGCGCTCCCTGGTGGCACTGCAGGGATTATCTCTCAACACTTTTGTAAAGAAATACAGCTAAATTATGGCAATTCTTAAGTAGGCAGATGCTGAGAAGGTGGTCCGTGCCTTTGTTTCCTGCAGGATCGACTTCTGTAACGCTCTACTATCAGGCTGTCTGTACCAGACTATATCTGGGCTACAGGTAACACAGAAAGCCGCTGCTGGGATTGTCACTCAAACCAGGAAGCAATGACCATACAACACTGGTTCTAAAGTCTTTGCTTTGGTTTCCTGTTAAGTTTAGAGTAGATTATAAAATCCTACTCTTAAATCATAAGGTAGTACATGGCATTGCTCCTGTGGATCTCAGTGAGATCATTGATTTTTATGTTCAGCAGATGCTTAATCCCTTACATATAGCTTCACTATATACCTGGTATATCTGCTCTGTTGTTTTAATCTAGAGTTCAGTTTTTGATGTGTGATAAGAAGTGCTTTGTAAAAATAAATTTAAACCGATTAACCCAAAGTAACTCACCACTAAGTTGTAAACAAATAAAAACCTAATAATACAGATGCCTATTTATTTGAGTTAGGTTCTGCAAAAACCTCTGCTGTTACTATAAAATGAAAAGTAGCTTGGAAGCACTTTACTGCAGCATTTTTATTAACTTAGATTTACAGTAAAACTAAGTAACTTTAAATGACTGAAATTAAAAAAAAGTCAAAGTAAACATACATTTATAACATCTGCGTTCCTATTAATGCAAAATTAAGAAAATATATCTGTGAAGAAAATGCAATTAAAATACACAAATAAACTGGAAAATCTGTAACTGAACTGTTTGTAACTTGAGATGTCTGTTATTTGATGGACACTGAGTAACCAGAGAAAATACTCTCCTGCTGTCTGTGCTTTCCTGTATCAACTGGAGGAATAAGTTTTTTGTGGAATTCCTGTGGGCTTCTGCAGTCTCTGTCCCTGAGCTGATCTGTGCTGGCGGACTTGTGCGTTGCTGGCACTGGCCTCAGTGGGGCTCTGCTTCCTTATCTTCTTTCCTCCACTTCCCTGGTTCTCGTACTCTTGGACCTGACTGCGGACCAATCTCAACTCCTGCCTCAGGTCATTAATTTCCTTGATCAGGGAGACGTTCTCCTATCCGTCAAAGCAGAAATCAAAATTCAGACTAAAAGACTATAAATGTTACATCTTATATATTTAAATAAAGAATGGAAGCCACTAATCTAATTCCTTCTCATGAATAAAACTCTCTCTGCTTTGGGCTTCTAGGCCATCCCTCACCTTCATGATCCTGATATTGTTTGCACGGTGCACTTCAGAATCCTTGGCCAGCTTCTTCTTCAGGGATGCCAAGTTTCTCTCTAGCTGGTCCCGCTGGCGGGTGTACTCACTCTGGATCTCAGCCTCCACCCCCGCAGTGTCCACCTAGGGAGTGAAGGTAAAGCAGCACTACCCTCAGTCTGCACACTCTGCAGCAAAGGCTATTAGTTTTGAATCACACTAATCCCAGTGCTGTGTTCAATTACATTCCTGGAAGTGTGAGCCCAGCAGGCTTCTGTTCCATCCACTTTATTTCATTTATTGTGTGTATTGAACATTTTCAACTCTCTACCCTGAGTTGTTGGTTAAATGAAAAATGAGAAAACACAGTATATTTCACTATATGGAACTAAAAATGGACAGCTCTGGAGAGGAAAATATGGTTTACTTTCTTGAACTGATTTTTTTGCTCACATCTTTGTGGAAAATCCTATCTTCAGCTTCTTTGTATACTTTATTTTTGGGTCGTTTTGATGATTACTGGCCAAGCAGGTTTTCTAATCCCATGCCCAGAGTTTTTTTTAAGTGTTTTGCTATTATTTAGTTCATGTCTAAATAAAAACCTTCCATAAGCAGTGTGTGCTTATGTAATTACCCAGCCTTTACAAACCTAAATGCTTTACAAAACTGATGGAAACCAAATATTCTTTGATACTTTGGAAAAAAATATTAGTTTTAAAGCTTGCATGCTCTTGGACAGGGTTGAGTTTCCATGACAAAATTCGCAGGTCTCTCACCATCTCAGCTTGCTGGATATATCGGTTGTACAGTTCGCAGATGCTGTCCTTGAGCTTTTTGGGCTCTTGGATGAAACCAACACAGTTGTAGAGGTCAGTCTTAAACTTCCGGACCACAGCTTCCACATCCCGCACCTGCACAGTGTTGGGAAGGTAGAGGCTGAATAACAGCATTTGTTCTGTCGAATCTAACTACCCAACAGGTACCATTTTACACATTTTTGTATAATGTTCTCACAGTGTTGTAGACTGCTTACATAAAGATGAAGTGATATGCAAAAAAATAGCATTAGTAATAATAGAAAAAAGAAATGTGTACTAAACATATTGCCAGATAACAGTCAACAGAATCAGATAATGTGGAATCATTTTTCATCTAAAGAAAACAGTTTTTTAGAGGAGGACTGGGAAAGGGATAAGCTGCAGACAAATTGTCGTCTTGTTTTTCTATGAAATCATAATTGTAATGCAAACTAAATTCATACCCCTGTAAAAGCCTTCTTAGAGCTATTAAGACAGAATAGCTTAAGTTTCAAAACCAAACACAGTGGAATTCCTAATTTAACTTTAGAAATTTTCACAGAACAAAACCAATTATCTAGATAGGACATGATGTAGCAGATGGAAAAACATATCTACTTCTCTTGCGGGTATCTAAATTAATGCACTGTATGCATCTAAATATCTTTATACTTGTAAAAGGAGGTTTGTAATGGATTGATGCTTCAGTTGGTTTCTTAAACAAGGGACTCATTTTAAAAAAATTACAAACGTGTCTTCCTCTTTTCTTATCTACTTATTAAACATCTTAAATATTTATTTATCTTTCTATATCTATTTATTCATCTATATTCTACCTCAACTGGTCTGTATTGTCCTATGTTGTCCTGCTGTCTGTTTAGTGTATTGTACACCATGGTCCAGAAGAAACTACATTTCATTCTCTTGTACATCTCTGTAAGTGCAGAATGGCAATAAAGTGAACCTTGAACCTGGAAAGGAATTCAAATATTCATTAGTATTTAAAATTAGGATGTTATGTAAGCTGAAGGTGCTCCATTCTTAAATTTTCAGCCTGCAATGCAGGATCACAAGCTGTATTAGACAAGGGTTTCCTAACCATGGGTCTGTAAATAGGCTTCAGGGATCCATGCAGACTTCCTCTGAAAATGTCTTAAAAGTTAAAAATAAATAAAATATTACTATGCTACTACCATGTTGAGGTAGTCAAGTTACAGTATAATAAACTGTGATATTTTCTCTGATTTATATATGGGCATTTTTCTAGGAGGCGTCTTTAGCTTTAACCAGATTCTTAAAGGAGTCTGTGGCCTAGAAATGTTATGAATCTCTGATTTAAACAATAAAAATGTTTGAACCAGTGATCCCTTCTTACAGCAAACAAGTTATTCCCTGAAAAGAGTTGTTAACAAAAACTGCACCTATGGATGACTACCAAATCTCCAACCAGCAGCTTACACACAAACACACCCTCAGACACGCACCCTCTGCATCTCTCTGTGCTTCTCCTTCTCCACGGCTTTCAGTTTCAGTTTCAGGTCTGCGATGTTCAACTCTAGCTGGGTATTCCGCCTTTGAAACTGCTCCAGCTCCCCTTCCATCTGCAGAAGACATCAATCATTACATTTCCACACATATAATCTTTGGTTAGATATGAGTCCCTTACCACTTCAGTCACTTTTATTATCTGTGTGTCCTGTTCACTGTGGTGGTAGTCTGGAGCTTATCCTGGAATCACTTCATACTAGACCAGAAGAGTATACCTTGAATGGAATGCCAGTCTATCACAAGGTAGCCCCCCACCCCACACACACACACACACACACATACACACACACACACACACACACACACACACACATACACACGCACACACATTCTCATAGTCACACACTATGGAAAGGTTAGTCACTAAAAACTCATGTGTTTGGACTGTTGGAGGAAACTGGGGCACATTGCAGACACCCACTTGAACAGGAGGAGAGCATACAAACTCCACACCAGTCCAGTGTTGAATCCAGTGCTGGATTCAAACCAACACTCAAACAACCCAGCCACTATGAGGCAGCATTTCTAATCTTCAACCAAAATATGCTAATTATTTTCTACACAGATTAATAGCAGTACATATTTTGCAGACGGCTGTTCTGATTCTCTTGCAGTTATTCATCCATCCATTTATTGATCCATATATCCATCCAACCATCCATCAACAATCTCTCTTCCAGCGCAGTGTTGAGAGGACAATCACATACACACTCATTCACTTAAACCTTACATGGCTATACAGTACAAACAAGTTTAGAGTCATGAGATCTACCTGAAACACATTTTGAGGTTGGGAAGGAATGAGTACTCAAAGGAAACATGGAGGAGCATGTAAATTTCACCTAGACTGAGCCAGATTTTAACTCAAATCCAAAAATTGATCCCAGGAGCACCTGTTGAGGTACCAGAGCAACCTGCTGTGCCACTTTGTGGCTTTTAAAAGAAAGTTCACTGTGAGCAATAAGGAGAGACAGTCAAAATAAAGATACTCAGTTTTCCTCTGTGGAACCGACACTGGTGTAGGTGTAAGTACATCTTCACCTCTTGCGTCTGCTCCTTCAACTCCCTGATGTCATTTTCTCTGGGTTCAATCTGTTTCTTGAGCTCTTTGATTTTATAATCCAGCACAAACTTGAACTTCTCCAACTCCTGGTTCTTCTTTTTCAGGTCATAGATACGTTTCTCCTGTAGAATTTTGTATGTGTAACCCTCAGAGATTATGAGTAATTATCACATAATTACATTTCTAGTTTCATAAACAGTGAATGCTGAAATAAGAACAAAAAACCAAATGCCCTCAAAAACGATATTCAAAAGAGGAAGATGAAATACTGTAAACTGTCAGCATTGGCCATATTAACAAAATTAATCATTGGTCTTTAATCTGATTTAATGTTTGATGTTCATTCAAAGTCAAAGTTAATCTTTGGCCATTTTTCATGTTGTTTTTGTATAGTGACATATTTTTGTGTATTTTTGTACAGATAAAAAATGTGATAAAAAGAAATATAATATTTATATTATATTAAATATAATATAAAGTCTGCTATTCATAATTTTGTGCATGGTTTAAGGCTGGATGTCCAAACACACAAACCTTGTCTTGGATGGTCTCGTCCCTCTCTTGGATCTCCTTCTTTAGATCTTGAATGTCCTTCTCCAGGGACTTGATTACCCTCTGCAGCTTCTGCTGCTCCACCTTCATACTCTCAATTTCCAGGTTCCTTTCATCAATCTCCTTTTTCAGACTGCTGAACTAACATGTCAAGGTATTGAGACACAAGAGAGCAACACTGTGGAAAACTTGTTTTGATATGAACAATTCATCAATGTCAATACTTGCAATGACATTAATAAAGCTCCTCTTTAGGCTTTCTGGCCACATTACCATGTGACTTTTAACTAATGTGTCTTCTCTTCTCTTAAGGTCAGTACTAATCTGTTGTGCATAATTTGATGGTATTTCCTCAGCTACACCATTCAGTACATCCTTCCATCACACAGGTACTTCATATATTTTGCAATTACTTTTTCTGGTTTTCCAGTAACTAACTACTTGTTAGGCCTACATATGGCTGTGTCACACTGTATATTGCATTATTATTTGTACACACTATAAAAAAAATGCACTGATATTGAAAATAAAACCTAATGTTGATAAAATATAAAGATAATGACATGATAATGATAATGACAAAATGACTAAATCTTGCTTTTATTACACTATATACTGTAAAATCATTTTCCAAAAAAACATCAACACCTTCTGTATACCTTTTTCCTCATGACGCCCGTCTCACCCTTGAGTCGCAGGTTGGCTTCCTTTGCCTCCCTAAGCTTTCTCTCATACTTAATGCGAATGTCCTGGATCTCCCTTTCCCCGTCCTCCTCCATTTGTTTCTTCCACTCATCAAACTCCCGCACTTGCAGGCGGGACTCCTCCTGACACTGACATCCAAGAAGGAAGATAGTCAGACATCAGGCACATTTACACACTCAAGTTATTCTTCCCTTGTCTAAATGTACCAAGCATTCAGCAGGTGAATACAGTCTTTTTATTTTTTGTCTAACACTGGATTTCCAAAGAGATAAGCCTTATTCTCAATTGTTTCATCCTTCTCTAGGGTCTCTGTGTATTTCATTACATCAGAAATATTTCAACCAAATTTATTTACTATATGGTTTTGGCAATACAGTTAAAAATTCTCTTAAATATTCCTTAATCAATTACAGCTTTAAACTAACTTGGTGAAATTTGTTTAAATCTGTTCACACAGATAGACAATAGTATAAAACGTAAAATTTGTAGACCAACAGCACTGTAATGTACTAGTGGGAACAGTGGGTTCTTTTAATCCTTGCCTTCCATTAATTTAGTTAAAAGTGGAATTTGCCACATTGTCCTTGATTTATTTGTTGTTTAATTTGCCTCACAACATGGCAGACTGAGAGACAACTGTCCTAGTCTACTAGAACAAATATCTTCTCCAGCTCACTTTATGTTTCTATCCCAAGCATCTGTTTCCTTCTCTGCTCCAACTCTACCCATCTCTCCCACCTGGCCTAGTGTGAGGACTTTCTCCTGCAGCTTGGTCTCGTACTGCAGGGTAAGCTCCTCCAGTGCCTGGTTCTTGGACTTCTCCATGCTCTGCAGTTGCTGCTCATACTCCTCCTGCATATGCTGTGACTTCAGCTGTAATTCGTCATACTTCTCATACTCCAGCATCAGCTTCTGGCTGTTAGTGGACTCTGTGAAGGCCCAGTAGAGTGATAAAAGATCAGAAAATTTAATACTGCTTCTTCTCTGGGGCACCTACATCAGCATAAGTACTTGATTTCTTAGTTTTAAAGGAAATCATGACAGCCTTCTTTGAAGGAGTCAGGGAACAATTTTCAGTGATACTGGTGATCAGATTTTCTTTTTAATGCATGTAATATATAGGGACTGTGTAGTATCTACTTGTACTTTATGACACTAAATCGACGTCAACGTTTAAATCGTTGATCTTTGCTGTTGAATTAGAATAGAAAATTATAGAAGAAGGCAAGTGATTACCTAAATCTTGTTTTTCTTCAGAATGTCTCTTCATCAGCTCCATCACTGCCTCCTGGTGGGTGACCTCCTCTTTTTCCTTCTCAGTCTGGAGAACCTAAAGAGAAAAAAAAACTTTATAATAAGGAAAGACTTATGGTTCATAAATGGTCCCAGTGGGAACTTTTCTATTGTTGCATGCATCTCATGATCAGGTTTCTGTATACCTGATTTTTTGCTTTCAGAGTCTCCATCTCCTGAATGAACTTCTCAGTCAATTCTTTGATTTTGTCATTATAATTCATCTCTGTCAGTCGAAGTTGATATTCATTCTGTATTTTCAATTCCTCAACCTTTGTTTTCAGTTCAAGCATTATCTGGTTCTGCAAAGGTGGTGTTAAAATCATTAATGTCATGTTAATCTATCATGATATCCCTGTTCAAAATTTCAGGCTACTTGAGTAAAGGAATAAGTACCTTTTCTTCCAGATCATACTTAGTGACAAGGACTTCCTCAGCATAATAGACCTCTTTGTCCCTTTTCAACACTCGTCCGTCCTTGTCAATAATCTTCCAAACGAGAAGGCAGCAATCCTCCGAAACGGTCAGCAAGAATTGGTCATCAAATGTAATGACCATCTAACAAACCAATGATATGAACTTTAAGTATATCTTAGCAGTCATATAAGATAGCCCTAAACTCAGATCCACATTGCTTAACAGAGTAGTAATAGAGTAGCCCTTGATATTATTGCTAACCTATCAGATCTATCAAGCCTGATTCAGAGTTTCAACAATTTTCTTGTCATAAACAGAACAGCTAAAACATGATATTTAAATATACCACAGTAAATAAGCTGTTGTTCCACCCAGGGTATACATTCATAGCTCAGACTCTGGACCACTGTGACCCTGATTATGATAAAGTAGTTAATGATAATGGATGGCTGGGTGGATGGATGAATAAGCTGTCACAAAGGGACTATACATAAATGGACTCACCCTGGTGACAGGTGCAGCATGAGCCTGATACTCGATCCAGGTTTTCTCTATTGGTAAAGGATATTTGATGACTCTAATAGTCCCAATAGACGTGCCAGCAAAGAGGACCTTCCCCGATCTGGACATTGCGATGGTAGTGCAAACCACACCTTCAGCTGGAAGCTCTCTCAGGATCTATCAAACAAATGGAAGCACTTGTGAAAAACACAACCTCTAACAACCTGAAATTCTAAGGCAATGGGAAAACTGAAAGCAAATCAGTTTTCTGGCTTACAACAAAAAAATGGTCTATTGAAATATTATTGGCTTATTTCCTTTGCAGATTTTAACGCTTGAGAAAATAAGCATTCTGAGAAGGTTTCTCTGAAATTCGCTGACTTCATATATATAACAGGGTTTTACGTGTATCCTCATAGCAACAACATACTGTATACAGAGTGCTACTCTCTGAACAACAGAACACAGTGCATGCATGTTACCTGACAGTCCTGAATTTCCTTCACTGTGCAGTCTGAGCCCACAGTGAAGAAAGTCTTGGCATCTGGGGACATGGTGACGCCGGTGTAGCTACAGGTCTTCAGGACACTTTCAGATTCACGCTTTCCATTCAGCATATTCCACTCATACACAGCACCATCCATGCCACAAGACACCAGCCTGCTGTCATCCATGCTCCAAACAACGCTACGTACCTGGAAAAGAGTATACAACTAGTGTCACAGCCATTCAACCACCAATACTACCCTCAAATGAGCAATGGTTCTCCTTAACTTTTAGTTGTAAAAACTGACTGGTTGTGGTTTTATTGGAATGAATGTCAAGTTTCCAGTATTTTTATACTAATACCAAAGACATACCTTTCCATTATGGCCCTTGAGGTTTAAGGTGTTTTCAAAAGTTGTACTGGAATAGATCTGAATGATGTTTCCATTGACAGCTGCAAACATGTGTCCCCCATAGCTAAAGACACACTGAGAGAACACAGATGTCTAAGATTTACAACTGCTTCTTTATGTGGGCTTACATTTGCAATGCTTTACAGGATGTTTCAGTACCAAATAAACATGTTCATGTAATAAAGCAGGTGTCAGATTTCACTCATTAGACTGAAAATCAATGAGTTCCCAGAAACTCACCTCTCTACAGCCCCGCATGTTAAATTCTTTGAAGGTCCTGATGTCATCAATGAGCAGGTTCAGCCAACGCAGCTTGTCTGCAAAGCCCACCAGGACAAAGAGGCCAGAAGGATGTAGAGCAATGCTGTAGGCTTCTTCCTGGAAACCCTTATACAACTCCAGAGTGCTGGTAGATTGGGAGTAAATGGTCATAACAAACAACTTGATGGAACACTTTCAATCATGACTTTCAATAAATAACAGTTACAAATTTAGTGCTATGTCGATGGTTATACAATACGCACACAATAAACTCATTAAATTTTCATTACCACCATAAAATAAATCTTCTCTGGATCTAAAATCAGTCCAAATTACAAGTACATTCATCTTCTGTCTTCCCTTCTAAAAACCCTAAATAAGCTGTCATGTCAAAAATGTCAAAAATGACCTTAGTGGATATCAGTCTGAAATGAAGATCATTCCACTGACACCACCATCCTCACAGTGTCAAATGCCCTCCAGAGCTACTAAAGAACATTCAGTGAACCTATCTGTACCTCACACCACACCCTACTCAGCTCCTTGTTAAGGCAATGTCAATATCTCACCTAGCCTACTGTACCTCCCTTCTGTTTGATATTTGTGCCTCTGATATTAAGTCTCTACAGCTGATCCAGAAAGCTGCAGCATGATCTGTACTTCACTTGACGAAGTATTTCTATGTGGGGGTTCTCCTCATCTCTCAGCTGGCTTCCTGTGGTTGCCAGTATCAATTTCAAGACCTGGTCAATCCCCACATCCCAGTAGTGCTGCACTCCTCCACTTATAGCTGCTTCCTTGTCCCGCTCATAGGGTTCCAAAGGGGAAAACCCAATGGTTATCAGTCTTGGGCTCAGATAAGTGGTATGAACTCAAGTCTCCCTCTCAGAACTGCTAAAACTCTCCAGCATTCAAGAAGGGTCTTAAACCCACCTTTTTCTGACCAACTTGCTTCCTGACCTGCTGACAGTGTAATTTGTTCAGCTATGATTATCTATTGATTTGCTATTTGGTTATCAATTTTTAAAGGATGTTATTTCCAGTGCTACATACAAGCAAAACAGTGGCACAGACCCATGAGTGCTTTGGTAAGTGTGTCTGTATATAAATATCTTTGTTGTTGAAACAACATTTTGGCTCTCAGTCATATGTTACTTTTGGGAAAATTATCTAACAAACAAACTAAAGTGCATTCTGCATAAAAATGGAATAGTAATTCAGTACACAATTTCTACACCTCTATTAATCTGGAAAATTAATCTACATTGAACAACATAGCATATGGCTGTAGCTGTCATTTTACCACAGACAAAAACAATTATTGATACCTTGCAAAATTAGAAATGTCCTCTTTATACCATTGTGGACCATGCCACTCTTGTCAGACCAGTGCACAGAAAACACACACCAAAACACAGGACAAAAATAGGACAAACTTTAACTGCAAACATCATGTTTCAGTATTTAATTTCCCCACAATGACAGAAAACTGTGATTTTTTTTCACTAGAGGGAAGCTCATAAGTACCTGAGACCAAACAGCGTATCAAGTACCATTTTTAGGTTTTTCATGTTTACCATAACTTTGTGTCTGCTTTTGTATTCTTTTTTCCAGTCTTTTAGTAATACTTCCAGTAACTAACTACTTTCCAGTACTTATTGTAAAAAAGTGACAAATAACTTGTAGCTCCTGCTATGTGTCCAGTGCCCAGCTTCCCTTTTTTGACCACTGGACATATAACAGCCCTCTGAACTTGTACCAGTGGTCTAGATGTATTTCAGACACATCAAAGTGAGCACAGTGATGTCTTACTTAGTGTCATAGTTCCAAATGCGCACAGAGCGGTCCAGGGAACACGTGGCAATGAGCGGCTTGCGGATGCAGACAGACAGGCCCGTAATGATCCCCGAGTGAAATGAGTGTGAGAGGAACTCAAAGTGAACTTGCTTCTCCTGTAGAATGAGACAGCAAAAACCATGTATCCCACATTTTCTCATTTCTCAGTTTCCTCAGACTACCCGAAGGACAACCCTTATCCCCATGTACCTTACTCATTTCTGCAGAAGCCAGAGTTATACTATAGAGCTGACCAATGTCAGTGCTGATCACCAGAGTTTCTTCACAAGGACTAATACACAAAGTGTTGATCTCCTGCTGCTCTGCTTGACTAGGCTCATTAATGGTTTCATCTTGACGGATCTAGAATACAAAAAATAAGAACCAGAAACACTTTGTTGTCTTCAGGGGTTATTAGCTTGATATTCTGTGGAACTATGCAAGCACAAATAAATCTTCTAATGTTACTGCAGATAACCATGATAATTCTTTTCACGATCATCTTCTGAAAGAATTGCTTAGTGCAACACACTTATTGAAATTAGGGTAAAGATCTGTTGATGTGTGTGAAAAGAACAGCATTTCAGGCACCTGGATTTCCCTGGCTTTCCTGTAACTGTCCTTCTGTGTCTTTTCGAACAGGCATACAACACCGGGACCAGCTGAGCAGGCAAACCCCTTGGAGTAAGCTGTTATGGCTGTAACACGATGAGGATGGCTAACAGCCACAGCAGCATCATCTTGTTTTTTCCTCTCAGCTGACCTTAACAAAAAGAAGTCCTTGTAAAATATTGTTTTAGGAAAGCAAGGAAATGGAGTGTAACTTGGAACTTCCTGTTGTACTGCAGTTTAGTCACCAGTGCACATGAAATGCATGACTTTGGGCTGTGAACATCCAAAAGAAACAGACGTGAAAACAAGGAGAACAGAGAACATGCACACCCAGTAACAAATGGATCAAATCAACATCTGATCACCGGCATTACCTGCTATACCACCTTGCTGGCCTACTGCAGTAAATGCTAATAATTCAAATCAGGATGTAAGTGATCATATGTTCCACTGTAGACAGTTTCTCTCCTGTAGAAATTTTGCTCTTCACAATGCTCATCTATATGGCTCCACTTAAATTCTCAAACACCTGGTGATACAACTTTCTGAAATAATGACCGCAATCATACCACAAAGTATCAAAATTCATTGGAAACCAGCAAAAGCCTCCAAAACCTCTCAGACATAAACTGCCCACCCTGCCCTAAAACAGGAGTAAGATCCTACCTTTGAGCCTCCTGTGGGGGAACAGAGGTCACACCCATCTCCCACCGCAGGTCTCCTGACTCAAACACCAACAGCCGACCGGCCTCAGTGCCTGCAATCACGCGTTCCTGTGACATCCAGACATGTGACAAGAAGTTGTGTGCCTCCATCTTCGGAAAATTGGAATGTTTTACGACTCCCTCTGTGTAGCGGAAAATCTTGAATATGCCATTCCCAACTACACAGATCTGAGTGTTGTCTTGAGGGTTAAAGCTGACCTGCAGTTAAAAAATGTGACACTGGAATGTCAGACATTTAACAAAGAACTATAACTAGTGCGTACAGTAAATCTGAGTTACAGTGTTGTTAAATTCACTCAGTTGGCAGCATTGTAAAATATAGACATGTAATCTTAATGGGGAAAATTGACAAAGTCAGTACAAATTAAAATACTGGTTGTGCAAGAAAAAAAGGATTTAAAAAGAGTAATAGCAATAAAGTGTGTTAGAAAAAAGAGGAAAAGTGTGCTGGATTTTCTCCCCCCTGCGCAAAACCCTACTTACCTGATTGACAGGGTTTGCAATGCTGCTGGTTTTAACAGCAAACATGAGCTTCTGCTTCTCCCACATCCAGTAGAAGAGGTTCCAGTCAGGGGGTCCTGCCTGGCCAATGAGGTACTTGGAGTCTGAAGAGAAAGCCATGCACACAAACTCCTGCACGAGAGTCTCTCCCCCACTCAGCACCTTCTTCTTTTTGCTCGGCTCGTGGTGCAGGTCGTGCACCGTGATGGTGCCCTTCTCGCCACGCTCAGACACTGCTAGGTAGCGAAGGTTAGGGCTGATGGCCAGGGCCAGCATACCCTGACTTTTCTCTGTACCTGAGGAGAGTTTTGTGCCAGGATTTGAAAAAAGGGTTTTTATGATACTTCAGGGGTGGCACAGTTGGGCAACTGAAAGTTGCAGAATGCACAGATTTAGACTGAACACTTTTGAGTTATTTGCATCTTCACATGCATTTATTTATTTAGCAGATGACTTAAAGTGCTTTAATAACCAACGAAAATAACTAACACACCAAGAACTTGCAAAATTTTAAGTCAAACCATCATCAAAATTCATTTAAAGGCAGAAAACAGTTACTCATAATCAAAACCTTCACTATCCTGAGTACAGTAACAAGACTAAACAATGAAAATGAAGCCAAGTGTGAATTTGTTTAAAAGTGGTGAAGGGCAGACAGTAAACTTTGTGGAACACCGTTTGAGTAAAGCTGCAAAGTGAAGCAAAACTCTGCATTGGCAGTATCTACAGTCTAGGTGACACTTCCTCTCTCTCTCTTTCTCTCTCTCTCTCTCTCTCTCTCTCTCTCTCTCTCTCTCTCAGAGAGAGAGGGCGACCCCTGGTGGTCATTTTCCAAGAACAGGATTCGGGGATGTTTCCACTACAAGCATCTGATTTGAAGTCCGCAAGAATAATATACTATCAAAATGTTTCGTATTATTTGTATCCGAATATAAATATTTGAACTTGAAAATCTTGTTCTTATAGTGTCAAAATGTGTTAAAATTACTCTTCTGTATAATTTTATGGCAATACATTTTACAACTATAATTAAAAACAATACCTGGGATAAATTTCTGCCATTTCTGCAGTATGTTGTAGAGCACACAGTTGTTCCCAGCTGGGAATACAATGGTCTGTTCCTCAGAAAAACAGAGATTGTTGGCCACGTCCCTGCGCAGGCCCGCGATGTAGTAGGGCTGAACTGTGGCTGAAGACATCATCACTCACCTGCCACAGGACACTAATATTTAGATACAGTGCCATACACTTAGCTTTTATTAATTCTGAGAAATTTTGAGTTCTAGCCCACAAGTCGTGTTAGTAAAAAGAAAACAACATACAAATGCCATGATGGTAACAGTACCGATGACTAAATAAACTAAACATCTGCATGCCAATTAACCCGGTGTCAATGCAAAACAGCCCAATAAAGTATCTAATTTACCACAGGTGTCTACATGCATTATATATTTTTTTCAGTAAAAGTGCAGTATCACTATTCTTACTTGGTCGAGAAACTTTTATCTCGTCGTCGTTCGACCGCTTCTAACCAGGAAGTGGAGAACGATCGTCTCGCGTGTTCAGTTACTGTAGCAACGGCACGCAGATCAGTCACTATGGCAACGAACGTGTAATTAAAAGGTCTGGGTTGCTCGAGGTGGTAAGAACTGTGGTCGTGGACGATGTAAAATTTCTTCTACAGCACAAATCTTGAGCAGTCCTTCAGAATTGTTTTAATTGTTATAATAATCTAGCCAGTTTCCTCCCACTTGTCCTTTAAAGGGCTGCGACTGATGGTCTATTGTGAAATAGACGATGCCCTTAAAGCAGCACACATAAAACTTTAATTTTGGGACCAAGTGAAGATGATCTTAAGGACAACTTTTCCCGAGTGCTATACAGAGTGAAAGATTTGCGCAGTGATGTTGTGAACATTATCAGAATGTCTCACGCCCGGCCAGCCACCACTGAAGCACCGATTACATTAAAACACAGCCATTAAAAAGAACATTTCTTAACAAATATGTTGATGTCATATCATGCATCAAAACTCTTCATTTAGGCGTTCCGATTCATGAATTTTTCAGGCACTTTTTTTAAAAAGAAAATATAGTAATAAGACCAACTCAGAAGGGGAAATCATATTAGGTGGCGAGTTCATGGAACGAATTAACTTCGTTATATGACTTCCGGTCTGTCGATGTGAGGGTTAGCGCGTGTTGCGGGACAGTTCCGGTTTTCTGTACTTGTTAATTAAAATAACGTTCATAAATAATTTAAGTATAACTGTATAGGCAAATACATTTTCATTGAAATTCTACACAAAACGAAATTTCGGTTACAACGAAATAAAGCTCCTGAGTTCGGCTGAATCTTCGGCGGACTCGAGCTAAAGTGCGAGCCGTCCTGGTGGGTGAGTTCACATACGGCCCCGGAAAAATCGTTTTCTCTAATCTCTGTAACGTTTTATCCACAATTCGACAAACAACAGACAGTCAGGAACAGTTCGTAAGCTTAGAAGCATCCCTATCAGATTATAGATAAAGTTTATGTGTTTAATGAGAGCAACTATGCAGGGTATAAGTGCAATACGGTAAGCCTGCTGCAACTGAGGAGAGGAAAACAAAAAACTCCCAACCAGGAGGCAAGAGAGGTTCCTTCTTGTCTTCCCAATATACACACTCACCATTTGACTCTTGGTGGAGATGTTAACTGTGTAATTACCCCCAGCTTCACCGCTCAATCCCTAAGAGTCTGTCACCCTCAGAGATGTCAAAGGTTTTTTCTAACTTTACGGCAGAAAACATCAGTGATCCATAGCGGCACTTTAAACTGAGATAAGGGTGTTCTTTTTCTCTCCAGTGCACCAGTCGTTTGCTTGCATTGACTGTTTTTTTTATTGACTATAAGCTCATGACTGCAGTAGAATGACCAACTGATGACCACAGTCCTGCTCAATATCTGCAGTCCTGAGCCTATTTGTGTTTATTTCTCTATTATTTGTTTCATTTAATGTGCAGCACACTTTAATACTGGGAATGTTTCCTGCCGGTAGGGGGCGGCAACATACATGCAAAATTTTAAAAAAAACAGATGGCTTTGAATTTAGGACAATTTTAATAGCCTTTATAAAAATTAAAAACTACCTGCCTCAGATAAATTCAGGGTGTTAAACAAAACCTTTTGAGGGCAACCTTGGGTAAATGGTGTGTCGCAGTAAAATATATATTAATACATAACACATAACACATATGTTAACCTTGTACTGCTTTTAAGAGAACGCTAATACCACATTTCCTTCCAAATGTGTCATTTTTAAATTTGAATTTAGGGCTTTGGACAATCTTTTGGTCTTAAAAATAAAAGCAGGTTTATAAATTACCTTTGTGCTGAAAGTAATGGAAGTGAACTGTATTTTTAAGAAATTTTAAATAGAAAATGCAGTCTTTCCAGATTATTTGAAACATTTAATTAAATTATGGTATCCCAATATCACAGAAAATATAGAAATTAAAAATATTGCATTTTCTGTCTAAGCACTACCTTACCGATCATTACTTTTTATAACTGGCTAAAAGAAGTGTTACACCTCAGTTGTTTCTCCTATACAGAATTTTAGTGTGAATATCATTTTATTTATGAGCAGGAATAAAACTTTTTAAAACCTGTTTCTTGTGAAATCATTCCTCTCCTTGCCAAAAACAAAGTGACTAAACAGATCCTAATCCCTGTTCCTTTGATGATCACATTGAATCCCTGATCTTCTGCAAGTTTTCTTTTATCTGGCAGTCTTAAAATTCCATAGATCTCTTTCAGCAGTTACATCACTTCCTAGTAAAAAGAGATTTTAGTTCTGGCTGTCCATCAGTATTAACTGCATCAGGATTAAGTACAAAACCATTAAATCAGTGTAGTAATAATAAGATTCAAGTATTTTGATAATTTACATTCGAATATTATTAACCAAAGGATTTAATCTAATATTACTGAATTCCAATCAAGGTCAAGTGTTTTCCTTGATGTAGTTAAGCTCTTGTTGGTGGAATCCATTTCAAGATTACAAATGTTTTCTACACAGGTGTGTAGTAATCCCTCGGTATCAGAATCTATCAGAAAACTCGTCAGATATCAAATTTTTCAGGTACTGAGTGCCTATTTCCCATTACTTTAAATTGGGGAGAATAAAAAACACACTCCCAGTCCAATGGAAAACACCTATATAACTATGAACCCATGATTTCAGAATGATAAAATACTCTAAACATTAGTTAATTAGAAAAACCTTAATGTTGTCATTAATTTGTCTATACTGGGTGGTGCAGTATGTACAGCACAGGACATTTCACAGGGTAGTCCCCCCCAGGGTCACTGCGTTACCTGTAGGAGATGACGGGGAGCTTGTGCTGGGTTTGCAGCGGGGGTTCACCGTTATGTGATGTCGAAGAAGGACGTGTGTCAAAATTACCCGCTGCGTCTGCCTCTTTGTTTGCCACAACAGGCGACATTTAAATAAAAAGTTTGTTTAAAAAATGAAATTGGTAGGAAAACACATAGGCGGTGCCAACATGTTCAATCAAAGTGAAACTCGCAGAAACATCTGATGCCAGCAAAGGCGCATGGACGCTTTAAATAAATTTGTGACACAATATAGTTTATTATAAAGACCTACAGTATTGTTTACATTGCAATACACTGTACAGTATTTATTTATTTTGTTTTTTTCATGTTCGGGATTTTTAATGGAAAAGCTTCAGATAAATATTAATTATAGCAAAAGTTTCCATTCAGATACCGATATATAGTTATTAATTTTCAAGAGCTGGTATAGCGAAAATTTTGATATAGAGAGTTCAGATACCAAGGAGTTGCTGCGATTGATTTATTTCTTTTGGTTTTCTGTAACATGAGGTTTACCTTTCCAGTCTATGCCCAAAAACCTGTACTTGCACTGGTGTTTCAGTGCACATACAAAACAAGTCAAAGTGCAACTGCTTTAACTGTCCTCTCTACCCTTGGCCTTCCTGCTGCCTGTTTTACTTTGCCCATCAGCTCCAGAGGTGGTATTATTCCTGGTACAGACAGATAAGCCAGCGGCTTGTACACACAGGGTGACAGTGAATCCTGCCTGGCCAGGCTGTGGCTCTGAAAGGGAACAACTCAATGTGATAAGACACACCTGCAGTGAAACAGAACAACATCCTACAGGTTTGCCATGTCCTTCCCACTGTACATTCTCCTTCTCTCACTTTTGCTTTAATCAATTCAACTGCTATTTTTCCCCAAGTACTTTTGATTTAATTGAAGTATAAGGGTAAATGGTTAGGAGGAGGAAAAAAGGATTAAGTAAGATTTTATGAAAAGCAATTTTGTCAGCAGAACTGTGAATTTGGCCATTTGTGATTGCAATTGTATTAATGTAGTAAGATTTATACAGTATATGTCATGAATCTCAGGAACATTGGTGGCTAGCAGTAGGTGGTGTAGTTAGTATTACAACCAAAGGGCACCATTCCCTGTCCTTACCCTTGCATAAACATATTAATATATAATATAATAAACAGTATTCTTTAAATTCGTAAATTGTGGATAAAAGCATCAGTATTTACAGGGTTGAAATAATAACATGTTAGTATTCCTCTTCCTCTTTGAGTTTAATTAGAAAACATAAGGTTGCATGTTTCCTGAACTCTGTGAATCTAAGATGCCCTCCAGTCCTTTCAAAGGATGTGAACTTTGCACCAAAATAAAAGTACACAATCATTTGAAACAGAACACTGAATATATAGCTACATCAAAAGCTTTTTTACTATAATAATGCAATAGTTATCTTTCCTGCTGTAGGCTCTATAAACTTGTATATTGTAGCTGATATGTCTATGTTAAAAGAGACATTAAAAAAAAAACAAAACTGGCAGTAAAGGCAAATGCTGTTGCGTTTTTCAAATATGATTCCTATGTGTGGTATAGTCTGTCTAAAAAAATATTTTAGACACTGATACATACTAAATTATTATAACAAATTCAGCAAATACCACAAAGGAAATGTAATGTAAAGAAAGCACATAATACACTCTTCAGTTATGTACAAATATTATATTAATAACAAGTTAAAGACCACTGTTGTGAATATTTGTTACTAACCATGTGGTGAACTGCCAGTGCAGTGGTACAGTGGAGTACATCTGGCAACACTGAGCAAAAGCTTTGTTACTGTACTGTATTCAGTGAAACTGAGACATCAAAAAATAATTGTGAATTCTTGAAGAAAAAGGCACAAGACATAGGTATACCGCCATTTTTCAGCCTACCCCAAAAACTCAAACTTTACTAAGCTCCCAAATTATTAATGAAATCTATGAAAACTAGTCATTTCTAAGTTATTTTCAGTATTGGGTCCTTTGGGTTTGTGACTTTTTTGACCATTGAAAACCATTGATTTGTGTTAGAACACAGTTGTCAGAACAGTGCGTTGATATTTGACTTCATTTAGATATTTTCCATAAGTCTAATGCTGAATTTAGCTTTTTTAAGCCAAGTGTTTGAATTTTATGCTTCATTTACCACAACTGTGGCTGGAATGGAAATTATTTTGCTAACCTAGAATCTAAAACCAAGCTGTAAGTATAAATTGCCCCGTATAAGTAAACTTAATATACCTGTTCCTTCACAGAATAGGAAAATGTTAAATGTTTAACTTCATCTTTCATTTCTTAGATACATTTGCCTGACAGTAATGCTGCTCATACAGTACAACATGGTAAATGGGAAGCAAGTTTTCTTAATGAATAAAACACAAATATAAAACATCTTTAAACATTTTTTAGCCTTAACATGTTGATCATGAACTGAAACTATAGAGCACAGAGTCAAAACCTTTGTATCTGCAATAAGAACCTATTAACAAAAAAGGAAACGCAAACACCTGCTTTCTGATGAACACTCTAACCTTTGTGCTGCATCTCAGTTAAGCAAAATCATGCAAGCAGCACATGTAAAAACAGATCAATACACTTTCTTAACAAGAATGCTGCATTTAGAAAATGGTTTAACATTTATCATTCAGATGAACAGCTTTAACTTCACTCTTCAAAACAAATATTAACTGACAAACTACTCATTTCAGAGATAATGTAGGCTAAGCATTAATGTAGCTATTACTCTATATCAGACAATAATGGAATATCATACTCAGTTCTGAAATTAATACTCTTTGTACCAAAAAACAGCAAAAGGTTGCTATTAAAGTTTCACAAAATGTTTTTTTAAAGTTTATAAAAATATTTCCTATGGGAGATGATAAATATAACTTTTAGGATGTTGTATATTGGTATCAGTTTAAAATTGTATTAAGTACAAATTACTTTACCACCAATAGTTCTAAATGTTCAAATAAACATTATTTTGGTTCTAATACTTTAAGAACATTATCGAACACACAGCATTCGTCAACCAGAACGATTCGGCCGAATCAACGTAATGAAATCTAAACAATTATTAAAACTGATTTTTTTAAAACTCTTAATGCTATTCATAGCTTCTGCCCATGTCCTCAAAGGGCATTCTGAGTGGATGAGTCACTATCCACAAAGATGACCTCAGACTCCTGGCTCTCATCGAGTTGCATGCCTAAAAATTAGAAGTGAAGCTGTTAAATGTTTAAAAAGTAGGCATGTATACTAAAGTTAATTTTCCATATAGATAACTCATATATGGTTTAGTTGGTATAGTTGTTATTGTGACTGTGTAAGCATTGCAAACAAATACACCAGACGTGCCTGTGAAATAATGTCAAAGAAATTACATTGTTGGCAGCTGTTTTAGAAGTACAGTTATATGAGGGGTGCATGTTAGCTGCCACAAATACAGTGAAAAAGGTCACTTGGAAAGCAATACTGAAGTATGTGAAATTACTGGTGTTTATAAATCTATTCTTGTAAGTCACTTATGAAACAATGCTCAAGTATCAGTAAATGAATTTTAAATGAGTCTTAGTGTTGATGATCTTTTTGGAGAAGTTCTGTTTTGTACAGGCTGAGGCTCTACCTGCTCCCTGGTCCACATGAGATACAGGGCCAAGAAAGAGTGTCAGATTCCTCTCTTCCTGGACACCTGGAACAACCTCCCTGGGATGTGGAAACAGGGGTAGTGGCCTCTCCTGAAACAGTGGAGACAGACACACACACTTGCATCGACAATAGGTAGAAAGCACCAGGAGCGCCAGGTAATGTAGAAGAGAGGTGAAGAACAGCATGAAGCAGGCCTGGGCCCAGGAGAGGTTTTGGGAAGGCCACCTAACCAAATTTATTTTAGTAGATGCCACATGAAAAATGGAAAAAAATGAGTCGCTATTGCTTTGCTTTTTTTTCAAGGTGTCTTACGGTGCAAAGAAATTTACTTTACAATGTCTTATCCGTTCTGCATAAGGCTATACTTACACTATCTACTCAGGGTAAGTGCACAGTACTACAGTAGAAGAAGGATTCCAGCCAATAACCTTGATATTACAAGGTGACAAGATTTACACCACCTGCTGGGCCCACAGTCCTCAAGTCAATGGTTACAGTTAGTATACCACACTTATCTGGAGAGGAATTCCTGTCTCCTTACACATGAAAGCCCAGTGACAAGAGAATTAGGTACGCTGGAGGGCTGGAAATGGGGAAACCTAAACATGGGATCCAAGAGGCCCCCGGGCCACACGGGGGGCAGGTTCACCAGGAGCCTAGGAATGGGGCAGCTGCTGGGGTAGCAGGAGTACAGCTTCACTGGGACAGGCATAGTCAGCAACTCTCCTGTGTACGTCTCCCTCTGGGATGTTTTGGCCAACACATAGTTCACAGGGAAGTGGGGATTCACTGTGGAGAAAAAACCAAGAAACCACTTTAGGCATTTGGAAATGTAAGTAGGTGTGTTAAGATGTGTTAAGACAATGTCGTCCCTCATCTCTCTTCACCGGCCTGCTGTAGTTGCCTGTATCGAGTTCGATCTGCACCCAGGTATCTACAAGATATGATTGAGCACTGTAAGTTGACCGACTCACCTGGTGGCAATTTTCACAAGGGCTCAAATCTAAAGGAATCAGGTTCCAGATTTTGACACTGATGTGGTGGAATGAGCTCTATCTCCCTCGGAATGGCCGAATCTTTCAGATACACTTCTTTCCTGGTCTAACAGCTATGGTGACATTGCATCACGCCACCCGTCACGATCACTTCTGTATTTCCCATCAGTTCTAGATACAGCGGCTGGTGTGATCGATTCCGCAAAAACAGGTATCAGACAAAATCGCGCGTTTCCAACCACAGCTGTTTTCCTGCTGTAAAACACAGTTTTTCACCGGATCAGCGTCGCTTTGCGACAAAAATGTATTCTTAAGATATAGTACATTAAAGTTAAAACATAAAAAGCAGTGACTTTCGGTGTGGACAGACCGTCCTTGGGCGGGTTATCAACCCAATCCGTTTTTAACATACAAACCATTTACAAGTATTCTGCAAAACGTAAGAACAAAAGAAGAACAAATATGACCAACTATGCACATTACCGCGGAGTTTTAAGGGTCTGGAGTCATTTCCACCACATCGCGCGTGAAACTGTCCACTTGCGATCGCGCTTTCTAAGGATCGTAGAGGACACGAGTCTGGCCACCGCTGGACTGCGGGATATTAAACTTTAGAGAAAAAAAATACTTGTAAATCGGCTTAGGTTTTGTAGTTCTATCAGTTATAAAATGGCACTTTGACAGGTGAAACGTCTCGCTGCTGTTGAAAAAAGGCGTTTTTTACCCGGGGTCCACCGCTGGCCTTCTCTCTCGGCGCTGTCTGACCCTCCAGACACAGCGCCTCCCGCATCTTTCCCCGCCGCATTGCTCTCATTCTGCGGCTTCCCCGGGACCTCTGTTTCGCCGTAAGACTCCCCGTCCGCCTTCACCCCCTGCGGCATCCTCATCTCACACTGGCTCTCGACCCCCCGACCATCGGGGCCACCGCCAGTGCGACGAGACCGCGCCTCTCCGGAGCCACTGGCGGAATAGTCGGATGCCCTGTGGGCCTTCAGACGCCGGTGGCTCGCCATGATGCTGGTCCTTTGGGTGATGAGCGAGCACTTCCAGCATTTGCAGTGGACAAATGGACAGCCGCCCGAGTGGCCTTTCATTTTCACCACGAAGCCATGGTTTCGACACCTCGAGCACTTCGGGTTTCGCTGAACCCTATGGGTGGCCTCCTCCGGAGGCTTCTGGGGCTTCGACAGTCGCGGCATGGCTCTCAGTTGTCCTTTGGCATGTCCACCTGTGGCAATCGCGGAGACGGAGGATTTTTTCCTACAGCCAATCGAAGTGCAGCTCCTCACGTGACCGCAAACATTGTAACGTTTTCGCCGTGGGAACTGAATTTAGAAACGTTCCCCCAATTAACGCAATTTAAAAAAACGCTACGAAAGAACGAGGCGTTCCGAACCACCGCAGCCCAGCCTTCGTCAAGGACGAGGTGGAATGAAAAGAACTGAGTCAAAGAAGGTGTGAGCGAAAAGCCTGTTTACACCAGGCTGGGTTTTGTTCTTGTGCCCAGCTGTGCCGTCGCGGGCCAGGGCCGTTACCTCTGCGGGGGAGGAAGCTCAACAGGTGAAGCAGAGCAATAACGTGCAAACCTGAATTAGAGAACTGCTACACAGTGTGGATATTATATTCCATGAATAAATTTTTATTATTGGTTTTATTTTGGTCACGGTCGCAGCAGTCCGGAGTCTATCCTACAAACACTGATCACTAGGCTATGAAACTACACCCTGGTTGGGATGTCAGGTCCACTGGAGGGGTAGCGAAACACACAGCCACATATTAGCAGTGTGACCAAATAACCGGAGGTATGTATCTTTGGACTGTGGGAGAAAAACCATGCAGACATGGTGAGAACATGTAAAGTCCACACAGATTGAGGTTGATTCGAACCCTCCCAGGTGGTGTGAGGCAGCAGTGCTACACGTAAATGAATACATCATTAAATTATCTCAATGAATTGAATTAAAACTTTATTTCGAGGTTATTTAATCTTGTCTAGTTTGCAGCAGTTAATTTAGGGTTAATCTGAAATATGTTCAACAGTTATTTTGGTTTGCTGTCAAGATATAGACACTATGGTTATACACTGAAGCTGAATTTACATTATTGGTTTCTTGTAACTTGCAGTTAACTTTGTGTTGACATAGAACAGTCGTGTATATTACATAGATAAGTTATTTCGAGGAAAAAGTTGAGAAACAGCAGAAAGGCATTCTTGGTATCACTTGAAATGGGTCGCTCATGACAGTTGAGAAATGCTCTGTGATTTAGGTAAAGTCAATAAATATTTCTGAAAGTATCTTAAAGTGTTCCATTCTGCCCCTATATTTTTGTGAAAGTATTTTCAAAAATAAAGCATTTTGACTGTTGAATCATTTGCATGATGAACCTGGTGGTTTTCTTGACCAGTCTCAGGTGAATAGTGCCTTTTAAACTTTAAACTAAAGTTAAAAAAACTAAACGTTTTAAAGAGGAGGGATCTGAAAAATCTCCAGAGTGATGTACGAATTTACCAAGAAGCTTCCAGAAGCCTGTCAATGTTCCATACCACTTAGCTTCAAGCACTTTATAATTGTCACCTTCTATCAATCCCATTTTATATTGGTGGTTAAAATATTATTCCTACTGAGTGGCTTTCATGGCTTTGTAGACTTAATCCAAAGAAACAGTTTGAAAGACAAGCAATAAGACTGTCAGAAATAGAAGACTGGTAGAATGGATTCTGACTTGGACTGCAGTCTCAGTCGGTGTTCTCAACCTGAAGTTAGTTGTCTACAAATAGCAAAATTGAAGACCATCAAAAGGAGGACAGTATTGCTTGGATTTAGTTGGCATTTTGTCGTATTGATTTTATTTGTGCACAGCTGTGCTCAATGAGGCTTAAATAATTAATATGCTGCAATGTCTTTTCTGTTTATTTTACCATTAAAATGCTCTGAACTGTTTTGCATCTATTAATTATTCCTCTTTCATTAATGATTAACAAGCAATAAGACACTCAAATTTCTGTTACTATAATGGACTCCAGCTCAGTTCTATAATGGTGAAAGTAATTTAAAGTTTAAATTCTAACAAATATGATAACTTAGAATACAAGACACATTTTTATAGTTCGTCCATCATTTGGGAATGTTGCAAATATTTTGTGTCACAAAACACAAAATGAATATGCGGTGCTCTCAAGGATCAAGAGGTCAGTCAGAGTCATTTAATGCGATGTGTGGGTACAACAAAAATAAATAAATAAATAAATAATGCAGAGCCACAGAGCAATGGAAATGCTAAAAATGGAAACAATTATTTCTGTGCACATAAATTATGATCGGAGTTTTGGATTTTTAAATAATTTAAGCCTTTTAGAAAGGTTTTAAGGCTGGCAGGAAGTGAACACTCAGTAGTTCTTGTTTAAATCACATGAATATAAAAATGAATAAGCATTCAACTAAGCAGTGCGGTAAGTGCTATATCAGTCACTCCGTTTCACTTGGTGGAGAAAGAGTTCTTTGTAACCTGCTGTAATAACTGCATCTGCATGCAGGCTTTGAAGATGACGATGAGGCAGTTTGATAGCTGGGCAGGATTTTAGAACACAATTGCTGGAGGTAATTATACACATTATCATGGTTCGGTGTCCCTTTCATTAATGCTCTTTATGAATCAAATTGTGCTGTGTGATGTATCCTGGTCTATATAAATGGAGGGAGTCAGAACAATAGAATAAATAAACTACTCTACTGAAAAACTGATGGAATATGGAACCTGACATGTTCTTCAACTGGAAGGCTGAGATATTAACCTGTATGTGTTTTAGATGATTCATTGTTTTGTTCACCTGCTATTGTGTTGTCTGACTGTATTCTTACTGAGCTCTTATACCGTGTTCACAGGGCTTTTAAGGTTCCTCAGACTGTCCTAGTAAACATCACAGTACTTCCCTGCCTACATCACACATGGCCAGCAGTATCATTAGTAATGAATGTCAGGCTTGAGTAATGCATATTTTATGTAGTTATTACTGAAATGTTTATATTTAGTATGACACTGAATTTTTTAAAAAATAATTATACATTATACTGCACAAGGACAAATAACAATTGTCTGTGTAGGCAGTGACTTTTTTAATGGCTTATTCAGTAAAAGCTCAGTATCAATAGCCATGAAGTTTAGACAATAATTTAATTATAGGAGTAAGATTATTTACAGGTCTGTGCTGACTAGCAAAACTGTGATAAGCAGATGTGTTTCCTAAGCTTTGGGTACCTGAGGTATATCTTTTGGCACTCATTCCCCTCCAATACACTGTGATGCAGAACACCATTAAACATCTATATTGGTACTACTGGACCAAACAAGGATCAAACCCCCAATCTCAGAATTATGGAAGATTCAACTGAGCTAAACACCAGCAATCACAAGAATACCCAACTCACCAGCTTCAAAGGCTGTCAGACAAATTAAGCAGTGAGGGGTCAGCAAATACATATGGGGAGCTTTATGAGGGCCTCTATGTATTCAACCAATTTGGGATCTGTGGCAGGTGTATCAATGATCTGTATGTATGCCATCTTCCTATCGGAGATGTTGCCTTTGTATTACTTTCACAAGTACTTTCACTTTCGCACTTTCACAAAGTAACATAAACATAACCAAACAAAACTTCTGTGCAGGCTATACTTAACACAGGTACACTAGACTGAGCCCCACCGTGCCCCCTTTGCTGACACAAACAAGAGCATTCTGAGGATAGAAAGGAAGATAATTGTTCTTTAATTTACGGGACAAATATTAATTTACTCCAAAAATGCACTTGTAGAATTAAAGAAAAAACTCCCTGCAAAGAATCATTTCTTAACAGCAATGACTTCCCCCCCCTTACTATGCCACTCACCTGAAGTTCAAAGAGGAGTATTTCATCGCTGACCAGGCCAAGAAGTCATGTAACAATATGCTGAGTAGCACACAGCAGTAAGTTATATGCAGTATTTGTACAGGCCAGCAGTGCAGGTGTGTTTCCCCACAACCAGGTAAGCAGATGTGAACACTATGGGGACAGGATAGTGCTATCAGACACTAAGTGCTGCATCCTGGGAGTGCCATCTGCCAGAAGTGACAGAACTATGCCCTCTTCTGAGCTGATTGCCATTTTGTCCTGCTACCCAGCTTCACTTACATAACTTCAGACACACACACACACACACACACACACACACACACACACACACACACACACACACACACACACAGTGAACAGGAACATATTAGTGCAAAATGAAATATTCAGCCACTAATACATGTCAAACACATAGTGTGGTAATGTTTCTGTTTGTTTCTGCTAACTTGAAACATGTAGCGTCAGGTCAGGTGGCCACATGTGCCTGGTGGAAGACAAGAGTCCAGATAACGTAATTCTTCACATTAGATTTTTCAGGTCCATTGTATGTTTAGAAATGATGCCAATATTTAATTTTATCACAGAAATGTGTATATAATATGGCCAGAACCTGAAATCTCAACATTAAACAGATGAATGTCTGGAAGATTACTTTTACCAAATGTTTGAGTTTCCAGTGGGCTTCAAAGAGGGAGCGCATGTGACATAAACTGAACAAATTTTTATCATCATATTAAATATGTAATAAAACTATTGCCTTGCAGCCCCCTTGAGATCCAACAAGCCTGGAAAATTTAATTTCAACTGTTGAATAAAAAGCCTCTAGGAATACATATAGTCAGAAAAAAGTTACCAGAGATACTGAGACACTGTCCGTTAAATATAATGATATGCAGTGCATTTTCACTTTGATATGACTGTGTTTGTTTGTGTGACAGTGGAGTAAACAGGCCTGACACATTTTCCAGTTAAGGTGATATTGGCTACAGTAATAAAAATTTTGTTTTTTTTCTTAAATCACATTGAACACTCAGGTTTACAGACATCAGCTAAGACTGTGTAGAGCCCACTTTATAAATTGTTCAACACAACTAACTTTTGATGCCGACAGAAACAGAAATATACAAATGTAAAACGTTAAAATACGAGTTTTAATTCATGAATAGTATGTCGGAGTGAAGGCATGTTATTTAAAGATCCCCCGTAGACAATGCAGGTAAATTCAAATAACGTTGTTACTTTAAAATCAAGTTATCCAAAAAACGTTTTTTGAAAAAGGTGATTTTCATAGTTATTTTCAAACACTGTACAATATTCTCTGTATTTGATGTTTAGGAGATGAGTTTTTGTAAATTTATTTTTATTTTTAATATATTTGTAAGATAGAAGAGTGCTGTTTACATCAATAATTATTCATCCCAAATAAATCATAATGTAAAAATGGAATTGGTCATGTTTAATGGGATGGATTTAAACCTTGTGCTGTGATGTGCTTCACTCAGGAGTGATATTAAGTTACATGAATATGAAAACACTGTGTTTTTGCAAACCCTGAGTGGCCTCTGAGTAACCTGACCATTTGGTCCAAACCTCCATCCTTTGTGAAGAGCGAATTTCTGTGCTCCACACTTCTTCAGCAGCACAGCCTGCTAATACAAACCCATCTTCATTAAGAAATGCCTGGTGTGGACCAGAACTGTGCTCCATCTGCACTTTCCGGAAGATGATTATGTTGACATCAATTACTTCATACATCAAAGGTGGAAATTATTTTAATTTACAACCCAATGGCCATTTCTGCTGAATTGTGGAACATTTGGCTTATTTAATTGTGTGCAAATGTGATACGAGGACCACCTTCCAAAAGGTCATCTGAAGACCCCTGTGGCGTTCGGAGCAGATGTCTGATTCATTAAATAACTCTGGGGAGAGTTGGTCTTCATCCATCACTGATTCTGAGAACTGATTAATTCAGAGGAGACAACTGGATGCTTACAGCAAGGCTTCTACAGCCAGACTCTTAATTTCTTATCCTCCAAGTGTGAGAAGTAAATTACTGGTGAAAGTCTGTCTGAGTTACAATAATTCATTTGCATTTTTATGATTTATAGAAGTTACAGGATTTACAGATGTTTCCCACCAGCTGCCTCTGTAAGCACTGCTGACATCTTGGCAGTTGAACATTGTTTAACCAATAATGTAGCTCAGCCAGTGGTCATATGATGCTTTGCTCTTTGCAAGCATTGTCATTGTTTAAATCCCTACTGCAAGTTGTTTTGTTAGACATGTGTCTGCAATGCTGGCCACTAACAGCTGCTCTTCAGGCCTCTAGTTAGGATCACTGTTGTGTTTCCAGCTGCTGGTTTGGTAGCCACTGTGCTGTGAATGCTAGTTTTGGATAAACTTTGAGTTTCTGATCATTTATTGCTGCAGCTGATTTTTTTGCGGCCACAGAACTACCAGTCTGCTGCCACAGACATGTTGAACTACTTTGCTTATTACAGCCAACGGGTCTCTGTTGAAGACAAATGCAGACATGGAAGGTTTCAGCTGTGCTGTAAGGCAAAGCTTCCATCACATAATTTGCATACAGATACCATACCTCTCTTCAAAGGCAAAGCTGAAGACCACCATATCTAACATAAATGTGCTTGTGTTGTTCAATAATTTAGTAATGGAGAACATTAAAAAAGCAGAGAACAATGGTAGTTGGTGCAGGATTGAAAAAGAGGGCCCCTCTCGGTCTTGGAAGGAGCAGCTAGTATATTTTAGGACTCAGAGAACGAGAACAGAATTGTGATCTGATCCAAGTCATGATCTTCCAGCAGCATCAGTGGGTGGAGGGGTTCAAACCTCTCAGGGGTCCTTCTAGAAGGAAAAGAATGTGTTTATGATGGCTTGTTATCTAGTCAAGTTGACCCCACCCACAACGAGACTCAGACAATGGCCTTAGTACACTCCTCCTCTTTCCAAAAAACAGTCAAGAAGCACAAACAAAAGTGCTTAAATTTATAATCCTCCTCTTGTACTCACCGGCCTCCTTTTGCCTAAGAGCTTGTAAAACTACTGGAGCTCTTCCAGAACATATTGGGAGACCTGCTTGAGGCACCACTTGCATTTTAATGATGGAAAGGCATGTGCTGAATTGATAAGAGAATTTCAGGTAATGAGAAATCCCTGCCATGGTAGCTAAGAGGAAACAATGACACAGGCACTACTTGTCAGTTTAACCTTTTCAGAAAATCTAAAATGTAAACAATGTTACAGATAATATATTAAAATATGTAAATCATCTTGCAAGGCAAAAGTGCTGAAAATTTAGAACCCACTAAATTCATTGCGTTTACAACAGTAAATTAGCAATAAACATATACATTTCAATTTAATTCAGATTTTTGTGTTGACCTGCATATAACTTACCGCTACTCTATATAACAGCTCAGATTATTGCCTACAGTGAACCTAAAATTTATTTGAAAAATGTGCCTTCTATACAAATGCTTCATTTGACACGTAGAATAATTAGCTTCTTCTGTGGTGCGAAACTTATTGTCACTGCCAAAGTGTAGCTGCATTGTTATGCCAAATGTCATATGAGAAAGAAAAACACTGCGCAGAACCTACTTTGTGCGTCAAAGTGAATCATTTCCACAGAAAGCTTCTGCATGGTGGCTACTGAAGCCAAACTGTTGGAAGAACCCTTTGACCTGCTCTTGATGAATGTGCTGCACTATATCACATCTCACGGAAGTGCTTTCCTGGATCCTCAGTCGTAGATCATAGTCCAAGGCAATTTAGTACACCTGCCTTAAAGAATTGCTGTCTTTGAAGAAAGTTATTTTTCTTTCGTTGTTTAAACGCCCCCCCCCCACATTTTGCTGTCTGAGATCTGAGCTGTGGTTCTGCCTTGGCTTTAGGTTGGAACAGAGGCCCAGTACAGATGGATGTAGTGTAGGATGCACATGTCCCAGATTTACACCCCCATATTCATGAAGGTGTGGGTTGGGCATCTACTGGCTTCCCTTGTCAAGCTTGCTTGAAGCTGCTGTGTGCTACAGCACTCTGTTGGCAGCCCAGTTGTGAACTCTGGCTCACGTGAGTGCTGCCCACGCATGTGTGAAGTCAACACAGCCCTTGGGGGAAGTCATGTCTCTGCCAATTGGGTTGTGGTGGTTTTCAGCATTTGCATTGCACAAGCATCTCTGGCCTTATACGTTTTTCAGTGCAGCTAACTTGTACAAGTCATTACTGGGCTTCAAAAGAAGAATGTCTAGCAAAGTCCAAACAGCTATCTGCTTTTTTTTCGCTTTTAGACAGCTCCATCTTCATCTTTAGACCAGCAGGGCAGGTTATATCAACCAGCAAAAAACTAGTTAATCTGTGCCTGTAACCAATGCTAAAACTTCATAAGCTGTTCACTCCATCTTGTATCCCTCCTTAACACTGTTGATGCTGCAGATATTATTAAAGTTATACACACATCCTAGTGTGTGATCATAACCTCCACAGCAAACTGAGCCGCTGGTTGACATGGACAAATGTGGATGAACAAATTTTGGTGAAAAAGTTTTTGTGGGCAAAATTGCCTTTCAAATGCATAATGCAATGACTTCATTTGTGATTAAACTTAAATACGTACTAATGACATAGTATACTGAAGAATTTCGAAAATAGTAATATTCTAAGCATTCAAGTTGTCAGCTAGGACTACTAGTTACTCGTATTTTATTTTTAGATCCTAGCAAACCTTAAACATTTGTAAGGAACAGGAATAGCTTTTGTTTCTTAACTAACTTATTGTAGCTGAACTGATTCATGTGTTCAACAATGTTGTGAAAATTGAGCTAGACCTCAGTGTGATACGTGGATTTTTATTCCACCGTCTCCTCAAATAAACATGGAGTGAACATGTGCTTTGTTTATGCCACAGGCAAGGTTCTGGTGGTTACTCATACATTTTGTATCTGTACTGTAAAGCAGAGGCACCATTCCAAATCACAGCACTTGACAAATGAGTTATAACCCCTGTTATTAACTATTATACTGCTGGCTACAGGTGGAATTGACAGTATAGTACTCTTCTTCATTGACTCTTCACCTGGCGATGCCTGCAGCCCTTAGTCTGAAGAGAAGTAGTGTGTTCACATTTTCATCAGAGGCGGTATTATACATGTGTTCTCCCCTCCAGACTTTGTCGTGCTTTAAGGGAGATGTGTGGATAATTTAAAAAAAATTAGAAGACTTTCACAAATGTAGAGATTATTTAACTAAGATAGTTCCTTGGGATGAAGGCAGTATTTGTACAAAAAAACTATTCCAATGCAAGCATAATCCAGATTTACGAAAGGACTGTCTTGTTGATATGTGTACAGTTTGAGCAAACATGAAAGTAATTGTATTAAGGGCTAGTACAATTATGGGGTAATGTGTGTAAGTTAGTATAAACAATGTTATACTTGCAGCCTTCACATAATTGCCTACCCATATAAAGTTTATTTTATTAAGTACATGTGTGACCGTTTTACTTCAAATTTTAATATTTGGCAAAAAAAGAGAAAAATTGAAAACCTTAATGAGATAAATTAATTTTTAGTTAACATTCTACAAGGCACAGATCCTGCAGTGATTCCTGTTTTGTTATCAAATGCAAATAGGTCACTCAAACTCACTCAACTCATAAATTTAGTTACATTATTGCATTGGTCTTAACCTTTTAATTCTTTCATAATTGTGTTAGAATATAGTATTTGAATAATTCTTTTCTGTTTGCAAATTGTTCTTTTTATAACATCTATCAGCTTCCAGTTCCGAAATATGTTATTTTTCAAAATCATTACAAAAAGAACTTTCTCTGTTTAGAATGTAATTATGACCTTTTATTCTATACTCTACTGACCTTTCACTTTGCAACCATCAGTTTCCTTCTGGAAAGCATTTTTATAACTGATCAGTTACAGCAAATGCTTCCTATAATACTGAAGTCCTGGTGGCCATTAAACAATTCTCATAAATATCTTAAAATTTTCTGCAGCTTAATGTGGACAAATCATATTTAGGACTGTCTAATTTTTATGGGATTCAGTTTCCTCTGTTGTATTTGTCTCACCTTATATTCTTTACAGGCACTGTATTTTCAGATGAATATGTCTATTTTAAAGCAGAGTGATAGTATAAACTGAGCATGAGTCTGCTAAGCCAGTAGCAACAAGGGATGATTTAGTATCCTTTAGAAAACTCTCCTTTGACCTTAGTACGAAAACACATTTAGTGTATCTGTGCTGGAAATGTGTCCAGGTGTACAAAGCTACTGAATTATTGCACAGGTCAAGAATGTCAAATAAACCTCAATGTCTCACATCAAATTGGCTACTGAGCATTTTTGAAAGACATAAATAATGTGCTTAAACCAATGAGCTGTAAGTGGAACAATGGGTACAGCATATTGTCAATAGTTTGAGTTTTGGTCTCTAGTGGTTTCCTGTTTTTGAATTCTGTAGCTAACCTGGACTGGACCCAGAGCATTATTAATTGAAATGGGCTTGTTTGAGATCCCACTGAGCTGGCTGTTAATTTGCAAGCAAAGCGACTGATGAACAGTACTATATACGATGTTTTCCCTGGACTCCATTTTGGCAAGCTAGCTAGTCCTAACTGCCCTAGATACGTTACTACACATCACTCAAGGTCCACATAAATGTCTGGAAGCAAGATAAACAGATAACCGGAAACTTTCCATGCTGCTCAACTTCCAAACCATCAGTCTCTAAACCTGGTCCTTATAGGTGTAAGCTGATATATGGGTAGATTTCACTTTTTATTCTCCTTCACTGACATCACCAGATTTGAGGGACACTTCATTATCTTCATTTAACTCAACTATTTTTAGATGTGAAAACCATTAATATGTAGAATATAAATTCCTTATTCTGGAATTCTTGCATTATTGCAAGAACGTTTTTCAAAAAACCCCAAAAAATTAACAACTCAGTTCTATTTTTTGAGTGTTGTTGGCATTTGGCATGTGTGTCAGTTTGCCTGAAGGACACCGCTCTGGTTTTAATACAAATATTTCTTGAAAAGATTTTGTAAGTCAAGACCGTTTGTACAGTTTCAATGTCCAAATCAATATGTAGTTTTTGTGAAGCAGGCAGATAAACATTTTGATTCTGTAGGGATAAATACTGAGCCAGTTTAAGCAGAGTTTTGTGTGAACAATCACTAAACACTATATCTGTATCCTGTACATAGAAGCAAAAAATGAAACATAACATAGAAGCTTCTTTTCCTTTAGAGATGTAAGATAGGCAGAAAACATTGACTCACTTCAGGTTCTCTGAGTTTATTTTTTGCCAATATTCTTGTGTTGCAGTCAGGATTTAAACATTAAGTTCAGACACTGTGGTGTAGAATTTTATGTTTTTTTCACCATTTTAATCATTTTTTGCAATTGCATTTAAAGTATGTATTTTAAGTATACTTAAATGGACAATATGGTCAGTTATGTTCCCAACATCCCTATGGATGTCATTTTGTTATACGACTGAACATTTACATAAAGCAGGCATGTAAATTTGGTTTTATCCTTTCATTACAATAGATAAAATGTATTTAAAATTTCTATGAAAAATTGTTCTGTAGGAGCAACAATATAATATTTAATGTATATTGCAGTATTGGATTGTGAACATAGGTCAGTTAAGAAAGTGTAAAACTTGGCAATGCAACTTAAAACCATTTGTTCTTTAACAGTTTGTCTCGTGGGCTGTGGTCTGTGCAGGATAATAGTCTTGGTGGTGACAAAAAAACCTGTATTACTAAATTGAATTAAGTTAAATTCAATTCAATTTAATTAAGTAAATTAACTCTCCAAACAGTGTGACCAAATAAATTAACTGATGAACACACTGGTCTGCTCACCCCATCCTAATTCGTTTTAAACATCCAAAATAGCTTTTTACTGAAATTTCTTCCAGAGCGAAGAACTAAACCAGCTCCAGGTCTGTCCTCCATGGACGTGTCACTAGTGTCACATGTAGTACACCAACTCACCAGCAGAGGTCCTCACTTGAACCCAGTTTTTCAGTAACTGTTCAGTAACTCAAGTTGGGAACCAAGACTTTAAAAGGAGGAGGTTAGGAGTAGGCAGGCTGCAGATTCAGTATGTGCCGTTAGTCTTGCCTGATGGATAGTGCTACCCAACAATCCTAACATCACAGATATCCTACGCAGAACATGCACCCATTAACCTTAACACTTTTTTTCCTTTGTAAATAAACTCCACATCTCAGTTCACCACTATTCACACACTTGGCTCTTTATGTCAACTTGTTTTGATGAACTTCCTTGTCAGTCCTGCATATTTTGCTCATGGCAACCTGCTAAGATCCCATCACCTTGTAAAGCTGTCCTTGTAGGGAGTTCAACAACCTCACCTGATATCAGGTACAAGCCACCCATCAAACTCCAAATCAAAACTGAAGCACATTGCCATTGCAGTAGTCTAAAATTTGTAACTATTAAAACATATAGCATCCTTCAAAAAACACTTTCCACTTTATCAGTAAAGAACTCAGCAGTAAGATGCCGAGTAAGTATTTTTAGTGTCAGTTACAAAAACTAAATTTGATGCATTGTGGAAAGATGTGATAAGAGCTGTTGAAATGGTGACCATCAAATATGAAATATTGCTACCTGCTGTTGGTCTCTTTGACTTAATATATCAAACCCCAGCTCATTTCCAAAGCTTGTATTCATGATACCTCATTTTGCATTTTAGAAAGTGAAAAATTGCTTCACTTAGCAATAATCAGATCCTTCATATGTCAGACTTTGACTCTATCTCATTTTGCAGTATAAGTGCCGTTAAAATGTTATTGTCTGTGAGGCAATAAAAAGATTGCTAATGTGTATAACATTTTCACAGCACAGCACCAAATTTCAGTGAAGCTGATGATAATGGAAAACTACTATTACCAAAGCAATATTTTAGAACCTTTCAAAAATATTCACAACCATAAAATCACCTGCATTGAAATAGCCTGGTGTCCATAAAGGGTGTGTTTATACAGATTCTTTCAGACAAAACTGTCTACAACTTCACTTAAAAGACCAAAGTGACTACAAAATACTTGATGTTTTTGACATAGTAAAACAGTTGTTAAATGACAAGGCCAGTACAAAGCCACAACTCAAGCTCTTGCAAAACTCTACACACCCTTATATAATCAGGTACACAGTGAGGATGGCTCACAGTATAGAACACCTTAGAATAAAAATGTTTTTCCAATTTTCACTCAGGGTAAAACTTACATTTGAAATAATTTTTCTTACTGTCACTGGGAGCAGGAGCTAAATAATTTATGCTGTGTACATTTTCAATTCCAGCAGCAGAGTTTACTTTTTTGCAACACTTTATAACAAATGCCTTTGTTGTCATCTTATGAAATGCAGCTGTAGCTGTAGGATGAAAATGGTGGCAGGGTTGAATTTGGGCTCGGTACTATTGCAATCGTATCTCAGTGTTTTTGTTCGCCTCCATCAGGTACTAGCAGTTCTCTCCTCCAGTCTGACGTTCAAGTAAACTGGAAGTTCATAGTTTATGTTACTGGTAGACTGTGAATTCTTCAATTTGAGTTTGAGTGACCTGTAATGCACTGGAGTCCAACAAACTTGTTACATGTTTGACACAACAACATTACAGCTTCCTGGCTGAATAATTGTTAGAATTACACCCATCCTAATTTTATAAAACTGCAGAAGGAGTTATTACGGGTTTACTGAGCCTTTCACACATAAACTACATACTTTTGATTTCATCCAAGTTATCGAGTGGCCTCAGTAGGAAGCCACGCAAACAGAAAAATTGTGCAAGAAATGGTGTGGTGTGTACAGGACATTGGCCTGCAGAGTTCACAGAAGGAAAAAATGTATTTCATTTTCAACATTCATTTCCTTAGTGGCTGAATTAGGGTATGTGGCCAACCCAGTTCGAACTAGGGGCCCTTCCTGGCTTAGAAACAGAACTTAAGGACAGTAAATCATCAGCAACAGAGAAACATACATGCTTGATTGCATGCAGACCCATATTCATAATGCATGCACATTATTTATAATGCATACACATTTATAGTGAAGAAAAAATATGAAATATGCGTGTAGTACGTTGCTAAAGTGGTTACGTAACAGGTTGCAGGTTTGATTCCTTGTGTAAAGAGCTCAAACTGATTTTTTTCCTCCAATATTCATACATATAGCATAATTCTGTGTTATTAGCAAAGTGTGAAATTGAGATACAGGTCTCTACAAATAATGTCATCTTAGCAAATTCATTATGTACTGTAAAAATGTAGGGCATTGCAGAATTTTTGCAAATTCACACAGGGAACAACAAACAGCCTGACAGTTCCTGCACATGGAATTGGTTTTGTAAACGTCTATTTCCATAGAGAACGTGTAGTAGGAATTTGTAATACACTTCCACATTTGTGTCTGTTTGGATATATGGGATCTGTGTTGTAGTTCTGGATAAAGTAGTATTTTCTGAGATGGCATGTGTACATGCGTGTGTTCCACACTCATCTCCCCTGTTGTAAAGCTTGCTTTGTTCCTGCGCCACATGCTTCACTTGATCCTAATAGCTCTCTTTGGGCTTTAGTCTCATTGTTTTCTAATACCCTATAATGCATTGTACTTTTCCTATTTTAAGCACTGGCATCTGCCTATTTACATTTGATTTATTTCCTAGTTTCACAGCTGAAAACTATTTCAAAATGTATATCTGTAACTTAAGGTTAATAATAATGCCTTAATTTGGTATTTAGGAGATTAAACAGTCACAGGCCCAAATGTAGACTATATTGCATTCTGTGAGTAGACAGCTGCTCAGTGTTGTGTAGCTCTCTTGTGAACAATGTAATAACACTGCAAATGTACGTTTTTACACAATGAGCTACACTATGGGTTCACTCTCCATATTATCTGCACAAAGAATCTATGCTATGGACCCACGTAAGAATCTACAACATAACTCTCCATCATGAATCCACATGAGATTCTACTTCATAGATCCATACACCCTCATGGATCCCATGCCATGCTAGCTTGAATCTTGCAGAGACAGCACTGATATCCCCCAGGCTGCCATCAAACAGATTATCTTTTGAAAATTTGGAAACATGCATTTCTAGTTTTCCCTTTTTCATATTTTACTCATAGTTACGCAATTCTTCTGCCAATGAGCATGGAAGGGGACAGAATTCCTGCCATGTCCCCCATCCAATGAAACATAAGCAAGTGTGTAATTGCTGGGCTTCCTCAGCACAGATGGCTAGAGCACCATGGCAGTGACTTGAAGTGATATTTAACCATTTGATTGATTTTTGACCCTTAACCCAGACTTTGTGTAGTGAAAAAATGTGTAATGTATTCTCTTTTTGTCACAAATGTCAAGTTCTCTATATCTTACTTGTTGTTTCTACATGAGCATAAAATGTTTTCTACTAGCCTCATGCTTTCTTACAGAAGCAATTTGATTTAATAGAAAAAGGGCTGGAATACATCATTGAATTTAACAGTTAGATTTTCATATGTTGCCTTTGTACATCTCAAATTGATCTGTCTGTTCCTTTCCTTCAGCTTATTTGTGCAGTTAAATCGATGGCAAAATCTTAAATATGTTATCTGCACAGGTCAGTCCAGGTGTGTTTTGGCTATGATGAAAAATGTATTTTCTGTACCCATTTTTGTTTCTGTGCAAACATTTACTGATGGCTGTTTTTCTAGGAATAAATGAAAGTATATATACGTAACGATTCATGTGTGCATATATAAGCACTGAATCAACGGCTGGAATTTATTGAGCAAGTCACAAGGTGCAGTCTTCACAAGGTTATTTTTCACCCAGGAACACAAAGCACAGCACAAGGAGAAAGACTGAACTCCAAGGGGAAAAACACAAAAACAACACTGACCATAAACATCTTTCAGCAATTTGTCTGTGACAAAAGAAAACAAGACTATTCTCAAACTGCCTCTACCTGTTTCCCTTTACGAGGCACCCTTAGGTGATTGATGGGTGTCAGCAGTGTCAGAAGGTGGGTTAAAATCTGAAAGGAGGGACTTCTGGTGTCCTCGTGGGGTACGGTTACCAGGGTATAATTGCTGGAGGTTTCCATAGTGGTATTTCTACATAGGCATTTCCATATTTCGTGATAATACATGGACAGATATCTTTTACGTAGCATATCGCATGTGAATTTGATTTGTACTGTATCTGCATTTCAATGTTTTTTTTTGCTATAAAATAAGCAGGAGGCAATAACTTTCTCACTCTCTCTCATTTGGATACCTCCTTGTCCTTGTCAGGGTCATGGCAGTCCAGAGAGATGCTAAAGACAAGGTTCTGATATGGTTTTTCTGTCATTGATCAGAGAGATTGTTCTGCAGCAGTAGACAACATGTTCTATCTAAGCTTTAATAACAATAACCTAACCGATGGTTGAGACCTACATTTGACTGACATGGCTGCCATGCTTCTTGCAGACACAACTGCTGTTGCTCTGTTAAAGTATGGCACCTTGGAGAAGTTAAGCAAGAAATAAACACAGTGGAATTTATTATTACTCATTACACCAGCTTGCAACATTAAGACCGTATATGCAATTTCATTTGTCCACAGCGCTAGAGGAACTACAGATTTTTGTGACTTTGCACAGACCCATTGGCTGATTATGCAGGAGTTAGTTTTTTGTTCTGTGCCATAGAAATTGTCCCCACAATCCTTCCTTTGTCACTCGCACACCTTATTAATGCAACATGGGATGTAAAAGAGCCCAGTGGGCTTGTCTGTAGGGGGTGGGGCAGTATTAGAAGGGGGCACATGGGACATTCTTGTCTGCGAGAGAGATGAGGAAGGTGCTGGCTGCTACAGTTTGTCACTTGTGTGTTTGTATATTCCTCTACTTTGGGACTTGTTTGCATGAGTCATTGAACCTGCCCCCCTTGTCTGCATTTCACCACATGCAGAAACCAAGCGTCAGCGATAGCTGCTGATAATGAACAACACTTTGACTATCTGACTGGTGAGTCAGAATATAAGACATACAAGTTTAAATAATTTTTGAAAAATTAAAATTACTGGCTTGGTATTAACAAAAAGTGAAATTGTAAACATGATAATTAAACAACAAGCACAATAACAAGCTTTAGTGTAATGATTAAAATTCAAACTATTCTTTCAGATACAATACACATTCTATTGTCCTGTACCATGTTCAACATTCTAATTCTGATTGTTTGAGACATGCATTTCATCTGAATGTGACTACCACTTATAGAAAATATGACATTAAAAAAATAGTTAAAAAGATCTTTTAAGACAAAAATACTTCTTGTTTCTTTTGTATTTCTTTTAAAAATTTAGGTCTTCTACTGCCACAGAGTATTGCAATAAATATGATAAGGATAATTATCAAGATACTGGTATTTTTACAAAATCATTTGCAGTAGAGAAAAACTGTGTAAAGCACATGAAAGAAAGCAGAATGAAAATCTAAAATGTATAATCAGAAGGCTGTGAGCTTCTTACAGAAAGGATGCCAAAGCCAGCATTTCAGACACTCTATGGTACAAAAGGGCATTAAAAGCCAAAGTGGGAGTTTTCCATTTTGCTCTGCCAAATATCAAGTGGGCATCTTTCATTTTGCATCACATGCCAGCCAACTACATTGTAGCCTGGGAACCAGAAGAAAGGCAGCTTCAGTTCAGTTTTTCTCGCCACCAGACCTCACAACTACTGCTGCACTGGGAGAGGAAGCATAGACTGTCTGTATGTCAGTAAAGGTCACATAACAGATCTGCGCTTGGCAAATACTCGAAAACAGGAATACGGACTTGATGTTTACACAAAGATTTTGTGTTTACATCAAATTAATTAAAGAATTAATAATTCCTGTTCAAATAATTAAACTCTATGAACAGGGAACTTGGGGAACGAGTCTTATGCTATTCACACTGGAAAAGTTATTTGTTATGACTAAATGAAAAGCAGGCAATTCTTGTCCCTCCCAAGAGTGAATGTTTGTCATCCCTTCATCGAAAGCATGTGTGCAGTTAATGGAGGCTCATCATCATAAACATGCTGCCTGATGACTCCTCAGCAGACATGGCACTGAAAAATCACCTTCATGCTCTAATTCCTCCTAAGTGGAGATGTTCTGCCACAGATGGGCATCCCAGGCATATCCTCCCAGTCCAGTGTAGATGTGTATGTACATGTAAAGGTTTAGAACTCAGAAAAATTTGCTTCCCACACAATCATATTTGTTGCAATGTTGTTCACGAAAAAAATGCCCCTTTTTGTTATTTATATTTTGTTTATGGCCATACACTTCTAAGGGACATCATATGACTTGTATTTAAATTAGTTAATCGGACAGTAGGTAGTGTCCCTGGTTCTAGTATCCCCGAGCAAGATATTTACCCCGAACTGATGCAGTAAGAATATCTTGCTGTATAAATAGGTAAATCAATGTAAAATTTATGAGTTATCTAAGTAACCAAAGACTAAAGTGTCAGGTAAATAATCGATAATAATAACGCTGTTTTGATTATAAACCGCCCTACCGGAAATGCATATATGAGGTAAAACGCTGATGCCGTGCATTATAATGTTCAGTGATTTTTCAAGCAATGTACTTAATAAAAATGAACTTTGCATGACGGGCATTTACAGCGCTTTCAGTAACTCCGACGGCAACAAAGAAAATACAGTGAGGTACCTCAGCGTTATCATGGCACTGCATTAAATGTCCTGCTGCACATTTTAAAGGAGGATATGATAAACAGTCACACTTGTACTTTGCGACCACAAACTGACCCGACTATAATGTCATTATTGTAGTTAGTGTGTTGTTGGGCTCACGCTTAAGCTTTGTTAAGGTCATTCCAGGGGTGAAGATGCTCGTGCGGACACCGCAGGGCAGGACCGGGCGCGCGCCAGCAGGAAACGCGACAAGTTCCCCAGGCAGACGCGCGCGCGACCAGCTTTGTCTGCCGGTTCTTTACACAAACACACTCTCTCTCTCGCTCTCTCTCCCTCTTTCTCTCTCTCGCTTGTACACAGGATCCCGCCCACAAACGTCACTCATTTCAATAGCTGCTGAAGCAGGACAGGGTTCGGTGAGGTAACAATAACGCACACAGTGAGCGAGTGTGCATCGCTACTGATCACAGGGACGCCCACACGCTCACGCGCGCACGGTCATCGGTGGCGCTTTGGCTTTAGTTACTTTTCAGTGCAGCAGCAAGATGCGCAGCGACATTGGCAAGATCGTGCTTTTACACCTGCTCCTGGCGGAGCTTCATTCGATACAAGGTATGTGTGTACGCGCGTGCGCGCGTGTACGTGTGCCTGTTAGATAAAAGGGATGATTCTCCGCGCTGCCAGGGCTGCGGTTTATATTCATTATTCCATAGTAAACGTGTGTTCCACAGCGACTGTGTATTTGATATTTAGTACTGTCTTCCAGTTAGCGGCAGTTCGCTTGTACTCTGTAAAACCGCTGCTTGTCAACTGATCGTTGAAATAACAGCTTTTCGTGCCCAGACAAGGGGACTAACGCGCATACAGGGGGCAGCATCCCCAACTCTGACGTGTTCCTCTTTTGTGGCACCTGTTAAAACAGTGCAAATCACATCCTGATACCCGTAATTGTGTCCCATAACACGGGTCATTTATTCATTCTTTCCTTCCTTCATTCATTCATATCCGATAATAGCCATTTCAGGCAAAATCCCAAAATATAATTTCCAAATATAAAAAATGGGTAATTTTGCAGCGAAATGGATTGAGTTTATAGGTAATTTTTACAAGAATTTTTTAAATGATTAATTTTCAAATTCATTTCTTTTGTTGCTTTGTTTTTCCCTCATTTATAAGGGAGTACAAGTGAATGTGAAACAGGTCAGTTCCAGTGTAACAACAAGAGGTGCATCCCTACAATCTGGAGGTGTGATGATGATGATGACTGTTCTGACAACAGTGATGAAGAGAACTGTCGTAAGTAAGAAATCAGTGCATTGCTGTCTCATGCATATTTCGTTTTATACTACTTTTTGAGCTTTGTGCTATTTACTACAACCACCTGGAGGTTCCAGTTTCACAATAATAGGTAGATATTAGATAGAATGGTGTTTGCATGCATCACTGCAGTTTGACATGTTTTCCCCACATGTGGAAAGAACCTGCCCACAGAGAAATACTTAGACAGGCTGCACACCTGCACATGCAGTAATTTGGCTGTATACACTTTATTTCATTTTATTTGGAAAGGATTTGAGGCATGTATTTGCTGTAAAACAACTATTGGCACAAATAACGTTAGGAGGCAGAGCCCACGCAGACTTGATTCAGATTATTCTTTACTAGATATAGATAGACAGTTGGGCATAAAAGAGTTTAAGCTTATTATTTTTTTGATTGTTAGTCAATAATTAGCAAAGAGGTTGTTAGTTAATTTGGGAAACAGAATGATTTAAAGAATATTTATCAAGACTTTAGCTGATATGGGTTTGTGTCTGTGACAACATAAACCCAGGTAATTTTGAAGGTTTTGCTTCAACCTGAACAATTATTAAGCTGTTTGCTTGAAAGTGAAGATCAAAGATAGATGATATTTTATTATTACATACATTTTGTATATTTGCTTGGATGTGAGCCTATATATTGTAACAACCCAGCTCAACTGCTGTTGGCAGTGTTGCAGATTGAGGACTTGAGAGACAAGACTGTGGGAACGTGAACTTTATTCTTTCATGGAATGTCTGAAACTGCAACCATCACTAATCACCATGACATGCTGGCCCCCCAAAGCTCCACAACAGTGAGGGGGTCAGCATTCCCCATATAAAACCCCACAACAATTAAACATGCAACTATTAACACATTTAGAGCAGAGCATTATTGGAGAGTCATGACTTCACCTACGACTGTAATATACAATACAGCAAACCTTCACTTTATCTGACTAACCATTGCAACTTGAAATTCATAAATGGAAAACCTATACATTTTTTTAATCCTATTAATTTTAAAAGTACATATATTAAAGTTTTCTGGGAGAAGAGACCATAAGAACACAAACTTGATGTTTGTAAGTCGTGAGTCACATAGCAGCATCCACTGAGCACAACACACCTGTATCTGCAGTGCTTCAATATACTGAACACCATCACTGCCAGTATTTCTCATCTAACTCCCCACTATTTTCACACATATACAACAGTAAGGCATGATAGAGGAGCCACAGCTCTGTAATATTTGCAGTAAATGATTGCATTTCCCATAACCCCTATGGTGGTGACCCAAATATGTTAAAACATTGCACATGTGTACCTGCACAGTATAAATGCGTGACATCATGGTGTAACAAATGCATGGGGCAAATGCTATATGAGACCGTGTGCTACAACATGATTGCAGTGCCCCACCCATGCACAGCCAGCAACCATCTTCTCATGCCTGCTCCACCATGACCCTTCCCCTCTCCTTTCTCCCTCCCTTCTGCAACTAAAAGATCATGCGACGCACAGTGTCAGTTGTTCTTACAACGTGCAAAGACGTGATTGAGATACAGTGGGTTAATTCTGTATGTCTTCCCTTTATTGCGGGGCTCACAGAAATGAACTCACGCTACATCCCTCTCATTTCCCATGCCATAACACAGTATATCCTAAACTAGCATGACAGCATCACAAAACAACTGGTGCTGCAAGCAGATATGATTTGCTTATCCTCAATGTGACTTACAGCATGGCCATTGGTTCGTAACTTAGTCATAAGCTGAATAAGACCGTTGGTATTGTCCTATGTTGTCATGCTATCTGTTTAGTGTATTGTACCCCATGGTCAAGGAGAAACTACATTTCGTTCTCTCATACATCTGTGTAAGTGTTGAATAATAGCAAAGTGAACCTTGGCCCCGAACCATGAAATGAATTCAAAAATTAATTTGTATTTAAAATTAGGATGTTAGGTAAACTGAAGGTGGTCCGTTCTGAAGACTCTGGGTTAATATGCTATTTGTGACAAACTGTAGAACTTACATTGCCAGCCTATAATGCAGGATCACAAGCCTACTAGCTAGATACACTAGACAAGGGTTTACTAACAATATTTGGTTGCCCACCATCAGTATGGCTTTTGTTGTATTTGGTGTCTTCTGGGCATTTGTGTGTTTTCAGAGGACAACTAAGAGTTTGTGCCTGTGCTGCAGTTTGTGATGCATGAATAAAAGGCAGCTGTTTGTTATTGTTGCGGGAAATGTTCATAAATTGAAATTGGCAGTACTAAATTAAATTGTCCTTTATAGTGAGTATTTGTAAATCAAGCCCTCATAAATGATAGGATAGCTGTATGTGCATTTCATGTCAGTGTTACTTATATGATGCTTGCATTTCAAACACACTGAGGATTTCATCCTTTGTTTTTGTGAACTGACTCTGCCAGTGATAAGGGACAAAGGCATTTTATCATCTCTACGATGGAGTGTATAGTCTAAAGAACTGTGTTAACTTATATGCGGCTGTCATTTTTTAAGTCCATCCATTGTCATACACATGGAAAACAAGATGTCACACTACCACAGAGTGTGCAGTCAAAAGTCCTCAAGATCTCCATAGGAAGTGAAAAGCAACAACCCACCATCTCTCCATGATCAAGTTTCTCTGCAGCCCTGCTATTTTAATGAGGCAGTCACAGTGGTGAAAAGCCAGATAAAGGAGTACATTGGCTTCAGCAATTCACTGTCACAGTGATGTGTCTAGGCAGAAATTTAACGTTGACTGTGATTATTTTTGCTTTAACTGAAAGCAGGGTAGCATTGTTGGTGATTTCTACAAAGACTGGCCCCAGTGTTTCAGAAAAACCTAAAGAAACCATATAAGGTTAATGAGGACAAAGAAACAGACTGTCTCTCCACTTCTTGCATGGGTACTGGGTACTGGACACTGGATAAAAGGCAGCCCAAACAAATGCTTCTGTCTCTGAGCTGCTCTAGTTGTGAATATCAGTGTTCCTTCAAGAGTAGCCTACATTCTCCAAGGGAAGACACAAATGAAATGTGTGGGAGTGCACCAGCATAGCCATCTTGGCTTGGCTTTACACAACTAGGTAAATTATATTTTTGGGAAGATTCTACAGTGTCTCTAAAACATGGAGGGGCCCACATATGCAAATAACCCGTACATTTATCTCTGAGAATGCTGTCCCAAGACTCCTTTTTTCAGAGGAAATTGCTCAAAGGTCAACCTCAGTGAATTAGAACTGTACAGTTATTTACTTTCTTGTGTCCTTTCTGAATTGCTGATCATCCTGCTGTTAGTAATGGTCCCAGGGCAAAAGAGCTAATATCATTGCTCTGGCCAAAAATTATGTGTTGGCTTTGTTGAAGAAATGTTCAGCTTTGTTGAAGCTTTCTACTGAGCTTTATTGGTAGGAGAGTCCTGATTGGGCAGAATTGCCTACAACGTGGCTGCAGGGAGGGTCTACTGTCAGGCAGGAAAGTCTTGCCACTGAGGCAAGAAGAACAGGGCTGTAGGCTTCAGTCAAAAATGGGCCAGATCACTCCTATATTATTAATATGTCATGGAGGAGCACCCTTGTGAACACATTTTTGTTCTGTGTAAATTTCCTTACAGGACCACAAGCATAGCATCCTAAAGCTTTCTTATTCCTCAACCACAGTTAGTGATGGTATCATGGCTGAATATTCTGCTTGAATTGGTGAGGTTCCAGAGACATTTGCTGAAAGAATTTGTATAAGCAAACAGCAAAAATATAAAAATACAGGCATACATGAGAGTATAAGTGTTTCCACACACAATGTTGAATTACTTGATTGGTGACTTGGTATCTCTTTCATAGAAAATGACATATGTGTAATTGTATTGGTAGCTGGTTTCGTTTTAGTTTAAACATCTCTGTACCTAGACAGCCAATGTAACATTGACTATGACAGCTTTGTTAGAGGGGTTGGTCATGCAGAGTATATTCTATACTGCATTATTTAATTAATGAATTATACTTGTGGATAAAGACAAAAATTAGGTAATAGGGCCTTGTCATAACTGGTCAATGCAGACCTCTTGTGAGTAGGTCTGCAGGTTTTTTGCCTTTGAAAAGTTACAGTATTCTGAAGCAGAGCAGAGAACTTCAGAATATGCACTAGTGGCAGTATTAGTTGCTACAGGCTATTGCATTAACATACATTACTATGGCAGTTACTTTACTATGTGTAGTACATCCTTTTTGTAAGTGGTTCAAATGCTTTATAATACAAACAGCATCCACAAATAATTCATTCTTAATACATTTCTCTAGCAAAAATATTATTTTATGAACTCTGGACTGCAAACTGATGTGTTTTCCAGCAGTGTAATGTTGATGCACAAATAAGGGTCACCCCAAGAAATCATGCTGGCTACAGCTACCCATTTATATTGCATATTTCAGTGGATAAATTTAGATTGCTCATGTGTAAAAACCAGCATGGATTGCAGACTTGATTACAAGTTCATGTGGTGCAGCTTTATGTCACCTGATGTCTCCATGGTGTTGCATTTTACCACAGTAGATGTGCCACACATATGTTGTAAAGCTGTGATAATCATAGCACACTGGGCTGTGTGGTTGTCAGTGTTCAGGAACTGTGGTAGGTTGTTCAGACAGGTGGCATTGCCACTGATTTCAAACATTTCAGTTCTACTTTGGCCAGTAAGCAGGGGAAGTTTAAGCCAAAACGTATGAGAAGAAGCAAGGAGAGTCTGGTCAGCCCCTACATCTGATGATGACCAGGAGGTAGGGGAGGCAGTCAGGCTAACAGACTTAGATGGAGCCTGAAAGCTAATGTCAGTCGTTTTGAGCCACTTTCCATGTTTTTTCTGCTTCTTGCTCATATCAGGGGAGGCTAAGCCATGGGCATTCCAGCTTGGAGGGCAAAAGAGCCACTCATGAATATGAAGGAATTGCAAATGTACTAGTTAATTTTCTCAGAAATGAATTGAAACAGCCACAGTGAAGTGTTCATTCGTAGTGTTTGAATTATGTATGCGTTACTGAATCAGTGCTTTGACCTTTGTTTAATTTGTAGAACACACCTAGGATTTCAAGTTTTTCTGTCATCCCAGTGTTTTTCCTTCATCCACCATTAATTGGCAGATGTCATTGGATTTGCATAGTGGTAGATTTCCATTGCTGGAAATTCTGAATATGACTTTAAAGTTAGGCAAACCTTAGAGCATATGTGGCATGTTGCATGATCCAATCATTCATTGGAATGGGAATAATTATTAGAGGAAGCACAGCCGTTTATTAAATATGAATCAGGACCAGAGACTGGTAACTGCTCAGGCCTTGGCAGTTCACATTCAAAGTGTGAAACATGCAACTGGGGAGACAAGCTGGCACAAGTGTGGCTGGCAGTAACCCCCTCCACCCTCAGTGGAGTTTGCCATGCCGTACATGGGAAATGCAGCATCACTATCTGCAGAGGCCTCTCCTGCTCTAGTGAAGGGGAGGCTGATCCAGGCTTGAAAACAGGGCTTGCAGTGAAAACCCTGCAAGGTAGTGGACATTAGCAGTGGGACCACAGCATACAATTTCCCTGCATTCTCGCATCTCACTGTCTGTTACTTGTGCTACAGCTGTAGTACTCTGGTGTTACATCAGTGTGCTTTGTGGATACTGTGAAGCCTAGCATATTTCATTATTTTTTTTCAAACTCACAAGACTGGTCTGGTTGTTTTGAAGACCTTGCTGCACAAGACGCAAGTCTCCAAGCAAACAAAGCTGGGGATTCTTGTGCTTCCTCAGCCATTGTCTTCTTTTCCCAAGTCTCTGATGCTTCTCACTTTTTGGTTTTGGTCTAGTGGTACTGGTTTGAGGTGTGCTAACCTTGCTTGGATCCTTTGGAGGACCTACACTGAATTCTGCCTGCTATTAAGACGCTGAACTGCTAGAATTCAGAGTAACAGAAGAAAATGACATATTTCGATGAGCTACCAAGTCTGTAAAAGAGGAGGGTATTATTTGTTCAACAGCTTGAGATCTGACACTGGACCAGCCATGGGTTGTTGATTCATATGCTGGCAACTAGCCAAGGAGCAGTAATCCTGGTGATTTCCAAGGGTCTCTTTGTATCTCATACAGATCTGCAACCCTTTCTAATAGTTTAGCTTTTAAAGAAGCTGCATAAATGTATTTCTCCTTTGCAGCAAGAGATATATGGATCCAGATAGGGAATCAAAAGCCCTTCATTCCATCACAGATAAGAAACTGTCTCAGTACTGCTTAGACTATGTACTGCTTAGGCTATGACTATGTTTTTTTCTGGATGTCACTAAGACATGTGAGGAGTAGACAATGCTCGAGATTAATCATGATTAAAACATTTAATACATTTTTACAAGTGTTTCTGTTTTGTCTGTCAAGCTTAAAGGGTAATCCTGTTGATAAAACAACAATTTTTGGAAATATAGAGATTGGTTTGTTTCAGTTCTTTTTTTTAAGTTCCAGAGTCTTATCTGTCATTCTGATATGACACGTAATGTAATATATCAGTATGCTCTGTAATGTTGCCTCTTTCATGGAGCATAACTGTGCTTTGTTGTGATGAGTTTGTTGGGGTTCTCTACCTGCTTGTCTTATAGAACAGAATCTGTTTTGTTGGAAGATTGACTTTCTTTTACACACCAAAGCAATGGATTCACAAGACCCTCTTTAGTAATTTGACTACAACACTGGGTTGGTTACTTACTATAGGTACTTGAGTAAGGGGACATAGTCCTCCAGGACATCTTCACTGGGTTGCATGAATTGTGGAGGACTTGAACAGAGAACCAGTGAATTTTCATTTTCAATTTGTGCTCGTCTGTAAATGATAGAAGTGACACACATTTGAAAGCACTCTTACACATTTGAACGACTCATACTGTCGTAAGTTTTGTGTATCATATGTGATTGTACATAAGTTGCATTGCATGGTTGTCTGTTTTTATGAATATGTCTGTTTGTAAACTCCTACATGTGTGTGCCTGTGCATGTACAATTTGGCCAGTGGTTATTGTTTGTGTGTTTCATAATGGCTGTCCATTCTTCCACTGTTGTTTTTTTCCCCTGCTTTAAAAGGGTACTCCCTGAGTGGAATTAAGTATTTATGAGCAATTTTATGATCTAGATCTCCATTCCACTCACTTGTTTAGGAGTGTTTCCATGGCATACTTTGCCAGATAACTGGGGCACTTAAAATGCTAGCATATATGTGGCCAAGTGTACAGCATAAAACAGGATTCCTACACAGGCAGAGGATGTGTAATTGAGATCTGAAGTTTCAGACCATTTTCCATCTCCATTGGCTGTGTGGTGAAGAGTGTCCACGTTGCATGTCACGCATAGTGACAAATCAATCAGGTCAATGTAGCATATCGGCTACACTGGAGAAGGGTCTGGATGGGAAAAACTCCTATAGGAGGCCACATGCAAGCCAGAAAGACCAGAAATGTCCTCTCTATCCCTCACTCCAGACTGTTTGTGTAGACCATCCCTCCATGCCTTCTTTCTGTGAATGGACAGACTATGGCTTGAATGAAAAACCTTTAATAGCTTCATGATCCAGTCCTCTCTTCAGCTGGTGGCTTGATTGCATTGACTCAAGGCCAAAATTGTTCTTTTCTGGTCTTAGCCATGTGATTTCTTTTACAAAAGCAGTGTTCTTTAGGCACATGTGCTATGTATTGTTTTGTTGGTTTTGTTGGTCATTAAGGACTCTCCAGTTTAAATCCTGTTATTATCTTGTATTAGTTTGCTGCTCTGTTGGTAGGCAGCTCCCTTCAATTTTACTGTCTGACCTGTTAGTAGTGAACAAAGGGACATCAGAGGCATGTATCTACATTTCTTCACAATGTTTGAAAGAATCAATTGTCTCTTTGAAACAGTTTGATCCCCTGGAGAAGGCTGAAAATGATACAAAATGTTGTTGCCTATGGAAAAAGTTTCTTATTTAACTCTGATCTTTAGAGGTGATAGTTGAATGATTTTCTTTGCTTGTAAGGTTAATGAAATGACATATAAATGCAGCCCTCCTTTTTCTAGGCATTAAATTTAATTGCACTGAGTCCTCATTACCTTTGTCAGAAGATAACACCAGTGACATTGTTTGTGTGTACACTCAGTCATACCTCCTCCTTCTTGCCCATAACCATCATCTGCCCTGCCTCTCCACTCTCTGCATAATTTGCACCACCATGAGCATCCTGTGGTCTCACTGTTTCTCCTAGATGTAGAAGGTCAGCCGACAGGTTTTTTGGACACTTTCGTCCGTTAGGAAGAGGTTGTTTATTTCTAGAGTACCTGAAGTTGTCTGAAGTGCCTGAGTGCTTGGAGATTGCACAAGGGATGCACTGAATGCCTGTGTGGTATATCATTGTTCAAATCTATAAATAAACCTGTATTTAGGAGACTGGAGTATGGAGCACTGCAGACAGCCATTGCGGGTGGTCTCTGCACATTAATGACCCCCGCTCCACGATGAGAAACGGGGACAAGTTGGTTTTTTGGATTTCTTGGTCACCTTTGCTAAACAACGCCAAAACATGGTTGCAGCTTAGTCTGAGTGAAATTTACAGGATAGGAACTACAGAATCCCACTGGGTTATGCTTTTATTTATGTTATATTTAGCTGAAGGATTTCCCCAAGCTTTTGCAGTTTGGTAGTAATTATGTTGAAGGATTTCTCAGGTTTTAATCTTTCTTCCATTTAATTTTTTGAGGTCAGTGTAAGTCTAAATTCTCTTTAGTGAAATTAAGTCATATTAATTCCTTCATGGCAGTTAAATTAATCTGCATGTTTTTTCATATCAATATGTGATGCAATTTAAATAACAAAAACTTATGAGTTTTTAGTTTCTTCTTTAAATTATTTTAAGCCTCAAACCTCTTTCAGAAAAGGCTTGGCATGTCAGAACATGGGTCCTGAAAAAATAGGTGAATGTGTAAATATAACAAAACCACTTTAACAGGAATGAATTCTGATTGTACATAAGGGGAGATACCTTTAAACCGTTTGATTACTTTTTGATGTATTAAAATTAAAAGTGGGATTTTGGCATGTGGTAACACGGAATGAGATTTCTCTCTTGCTTTACGGCACTAACAGCCATCTTAACTGGGCCAAAACACCAAAGAAAATTCTAAGGCCAACAAATGAAGAAAAATAAGTAATATTGGTGGTCTTTCAGTCTCATTTTTGTGATATATTATTGCTGTGGAGGCTGGGTCCCATGGGAATGATTATATGAAGACACATCATAGATTTATTTTGAAAAGTGACTGGGGGTATGATGTCACAGTTTGACTCCACAGCCTGTACAGTTGGTGTTCTGTTTGAGATGGATCCCCCTTTTTCCTGTGTCTCTTGGCAGTCCCAGCACGAGTCCAGGACCTGCTGCCTGCTCTCGGGGACCATGTCGTTTGTTTAAGTCCTTGATGTCTGTTTGTACTACATATCTCATAATACCACATAACATTATGACAATCAGTGGAGATCAGAGGCACACATAGTAAGGAAACAGTGTGGAAAAACTTGAGATTAGCTCACTACTGTTCCAATTAATTATTTGGTTAAAGGGCAAACAATGTTGTTGGTTGTTCCATAGACCATTGGAGTTGTAGTGTCAAACAAATGGGTCAGTTGGAGAATTATCCAAAGGCAGGATATTCATCCTGCTTTTGTGCTCAGTTTGCCAGAAGACATCGCTTAATGGTATTTTGAACATCAGAGGCTTGGCTCCATGGTTATTTACTTACTGGGTGTGTTCACAGTGTGCTGCATTGCCCTCTAGACTGAATGATCTCCAAGCTTTGTAGCAGTCCTCTCATTGGCTGTGCTGAGGTGGGTTCAAGGCAGTAACCATCTTCTGGTGAAATCAAGATATTTGTGTCTTTTTTCTTAAATTTTAATGACAGTTTCAGAAATATAATTTAAACCTTTGAGCATCAGGGTGCAGTTCTTAAGAAGGTTTTTTTAATTGTATTTGCTCTGTGTCATTATGTGCTTCTTGCCAGATTGAGTTGACTTGTGTTTATTTCAGATCGTCTTCTTTATCATATTGAATAACTACTTTATGGAGGAATGTTTTCACTTAATAATTAGTGCTATTATGACACAAATTTGAGTTGGATGATTACTAATGTATTGAGAATTAAGGGTGTATATATAACATGATATTCAAGCCAGTCTGGGTTAATGGAACACTGATATTATATCAATTTTAGAAAGTCTTTATTCAGTATTTCAGTTTGTGTTTGTTTGAGATGCAGATATGTTTTAAACACAGGGCAAATTCCCCCATGGACTGTACAAAAAACATATGAGGTTCTTTCTCCTGTAAACAGCAGTCCACAGGCAGAACATGTGGACTGCTGATTTCAAACTTTCCTTTTCTATGATGTTAATCAGTTCTCCATCTGCTTAACAAAATCCAGTATAAACAAATACAAAGAGTTTGATTTTTGCATTTGAGGTTTTGGAAGGGGTTCTGTCATGTGCAGAGGAGGTGGGGGTGAGGTGCTCTGAGACCTGCTAATGAACTTGCAGCTACACTACTATGGTGGAGCCAAAGCTGCTCTTCTCATTCTCTGCTCCTGAACATCTGTTCTATCTGGAGCAGCATCTTCCTTGGCAGAGAGAACAAAGCCAGAGGGTGAGAAACAGAGGCATGAACTACAGCAGTATTCATGAGACATGGGGCAGCCTGTGATGCCTTTCACTGTAACAGTGCAGCAGGCCATTGGTCCTGACTTCTGGAACATTACCACCCCAGTTGTTGCCAACTGCCCCACAATTACTTCATCCAAAATGGTCAGGTTCTGTGGTGTGAAAGATCATTGCCTTCCTCTGGATGTGATTCCCGGTGACTGCACCGAGGGCAAGTTAAATGTCACTGGTTTCTCCCCAGTTTTGGAAGAACTTGGTGAAAACCAGTCAAACATATTTGAATATCTCCAGGGACTTGGAATGTGTGGCCTTTAGTAACCCAGTTTTAAAGCTTTTCAGGAACTTCTTTGTTAACAACCTCTTCAGAGTATTTTGTCTGGACTTAGAACAGGCATGCATAATTGGAAGTTTCAGAGAAACCTAACATAATAGAATGGCCTGTTGTGTTCTTGTGCACATCCCATTGTTCACACATCAGTCCTGAACAGTGGACTCCATGAATGGTGTGTCAGAGCACTTCTATTTTGCGTTTTTTCAAATTTTGGTTAATTCCAGTATTCCAGTTTAAAGCAGCTCTCAGCCTTGCTCTGCAACATTAGTTTTGCGCTTGGAATCCTTTTGCTTATTTCACTTTCTTCTCCAGCCACCTAGTGTTGTCAGGAGAGAGTCTGTTCAGCCAAAACAGCGCCTTGGCAGATCCAGGGTCCACTGAGGCAGTAACCAGTCTGTACACTTGTGTTTTGTCATGCACACAGATCCATTAGCCAGGTTGCCACACTTCCTTTTAAACATGACACAATATTCCTCCAATTTTCTGTCCTTGGTTTGGGTCAGGAAGAGGGGGATACAGCAGACTTGCTTCTGAGAAACAGCATGTGACTGATCAGTCCAGTGCCTGGTGTCATATTTGGGAATGTGTGCGAGTTACTGTCTATAGTATTTAGGTCAAAATGATTTTACATTATATCCTTAATTCTACTCAGCTATTATGAACTAAAGCATTTTTATATCAAGTCAGTTTCAGTCAACATTTGGTAACAAGGCTTATGACTAAAACCTTTCATCAGGCTATAAAAACAGAAGAACTCACAGTCTTGTTCAGTATTTTGGTGAAATATTTTAAGGGTGGATTTGGTAACACTGAATTGCTGTGGATTTTTGCCTTATCTGCTCTGTACATTCAAAATGTATATAGTTTAGTTCTGTGCCACACTAGTCACATTCTAGGATGATAAAATGATGAAAGGTTGATGTAATTAGGATTGCGGGTCTTTGAGTAAAACAGTAAATGTGTGGTCTTTGTCTCTTCTTGAAAACAAATCAAGTCTGCATGGGAATGAGGAACAGTGTCTGTGTTTGTGTCCAGGCTGTAACACATAATAATTCAGTAGGTGTCAGTGATGGCTTCTCTTTGACACCCTACACAGTTCCAGACATGTCAGCTCTGTCTCAGGCATTCACTGTGCTCAAGTACACACTCCTCTTCCCACCTCTTCTCTCAGCACCTAGCATCAAATTGGCCTTATTTCTTCACAATAACAGACATCAGTCAAGGAACCTCAGAGCTGTCACAGTGTCACAACATAATTCAAAATGAACAGATGTTAAAACATTAATATTCCTGTTCCTCTTTCAAACATCTTCCCCCCCTTCTTAAAAACGTAATGTGTTCCTTTAAATTAGCTTGTAAGGTGAAATCTTGTAAGTCAGAGACATTCATAACAATTAGTGTGAACTTTGAAAATTCCCTGTGCTTGGTTCTTGGTAGTAGTAAATGTGAAAAAATCAGCCTCATATTTCTTCATAATTTGGTAAAGGATATAACATAATTTCACTCATATGCCCAAAAAATCATAAGTCAAAGACATCTCGAGGGCTACCTGAAGTTATTGGTACTGGGTGTCCATTACCTAGGGTGGCCCAGTGGCAAAACTGCCCCATTGTGCCTGGGCTGTTTGGTTATAGGTTTAAATTCAGCCTAGCTTCTGGAATTTGCATGTTCTCTCTGTGTCTGCAAGGGAATCACATAAGATGTGCCTGTGTGTGATTGCGTGTGGCCTCCCTGTGCCTCCCTCATGGACATCCCATCCAGGGTGTATTTTCAAAGTGTTGGGCCCAGTGATTCTGAAACACTGCGACCTTGACCAGCATAAAGTAGTTAAGGATTTATTTTTTCCATATATTTTCATCTGATCCTTTAATTATCTCTAATATTGAATCCATTCTTGAAATTACCTAATTTCCTGTGAACATAATCTGTGTTGTGTCCAGAAGCAAGTTTTCCTCTAGCTGCACTGAATTTGTTCTGCTGAATTAAATAATATTTCCTCAGTTTATTTTTTTCCCTCTAATCTGGTACTTTTGCCGTGAAGTCTTGGGGAACACGGATGGACCTAAAGTTTGTTTGTAACTAACAACTTTTGTAAAAGTCTGTAAATTGAGTGCCTCTAACAGCAGAAAGTGGAAATGCAGACCCTTTTTTCACTCTATAGCAGAGAATTTTAGAAAATAGAATAGTGAAGAAAATGTAATAAAATAAACTGAAAAAATGTATATCTTAAAAAATTTATAACTTTGATGTTCACAGCATGAGTTACAACTATATTAACACGTCATTCATAATTCCCAGTAAATGTAAAACAAAAACTTTTATATGGGAAAAGTGTTATTTTACAGTAACAAATTTACAAATTCTCATTGCTGAAACCTGAATTTTAAAGTAATCATTATTAATAGGCTTTAAAGTTAATTTAATATACATCCTTATTTTAAAGGTACTCATTTGCTGTAGGTGTTTGAATTAGTTGGCACTGTACAGTTTAAAATGATCATTTTTATATTTGGTATTTTATTTTCTGAGCTTTGTGTTAAAAATATTACCCATGATTAGTTAGTGACTAAGGAAATATATTAATGCCTCTGTATTCAAATCTAATTTGTCCCTGAAAGTACATCAGATACTTATTTTATAGGCGTTCATTTTCCATTAAGAGCCATTATACCAAAAATTCAGATACAGAGAATCTGGATACTGAGGGATTGCTGTAAACTGTGAATTGTTTGTCAGTATTTGTTTTTATTATTATTTTGTATTTTGTTTTAAAAAATTACCTGTTCCTTTAACACTGATGCAAGGTCATCATTGTTCTTTTTCATCATGCAAAGTATACATCCCTGGTGTGGTCTCTGTTGCTCATCTACTGAAATGACTAGTGTCACATCTTTTTGACTGCTAGCCAGTATAGAACTATTCTTTACTTCCTTGTGTAAATAGCAACAGGAGTAAAGCTTCCTAAATGTATCAACGCTCCTGCAGAAACGCTCCATGATGTGCTCTTTTTACAGCAGGCAATTGTAGACTATGTTTGCCTCAAGAGAACTTAACTTGTGAGTCTCACCTTATATATGAGGCTATATCAAGTGAGACACATTCTCTTCCTCTGACTGCAAGAGCTGCTGCTTCTTTTTGATTGGTCTATTTATAGTATTTTATTTTTTGTTCTTCAAAAATATATTGTGTCTCAGCAAATTAATTTTGGTGGGCAGTGGATTACAACTCTTTCCTTGTCACACCCCCGGCTTCGGACTCTGCTGCTCCCAATTCCTGATCACCTGCACCTGCACCCTGTTACGCGCACCCTATTTAGATCTGTGCTTTCCAACAGACCCACGCGAAGTATTGCCCATGATTCATGCGTGTGCACCAAGCATTTATCTTACCAGTCGCTCATTACTGACCTTTGCTTCCCTTTGACCACCGATTTCGTCTTACCCTTTACTGTTTGTCTGCCTACGCCGAGTTGTGTACTGGATCTGACCCTCGCCTGTTTAGTGATCAAGATTCTGGAATGCCCCTTGTAATAAAACAAAGTCCGTCGCATTGTGCCTGCGCACGTCTGCTTATTCCACCTCAACATGACATTCCTTTTGGTAAATTGATTTTAGTTATTACAGATTATATAGATTAAAGTAGTACTGTGCTGATGTTTAGATGCAGCCACTGGGGACTGAGAAGTCCTAGGAGATGGAAAATGACCCATAGCAGCAACAATTCATACTTCCTCTCCTTTGCCCCAGATGGATCCAGAGCCTGAAGGGAATATTATAGTTTCTGAAGGCTTGGAATTTTCAAGGACCCACTCAAGATGGACAGCATTAAAAAACAGACACCCCTGTAGTTCTTCGTATAGTGTTATTGAGCTGAGATGCTTGTTTGTTTTTTTCTTGTTAACAGTTGACTAAATTCTGCATTTTACAGGGTTCGCAGAATGATCCGATTTTTTAGTAGAAATCGTCTGCCCGATCTTATTTATTCATTAAGAGTCTGTCTCAATCCTTACTGGATGATCAGCAATTATATCCTTTAGAAGCTGCAATTTACTGTTTCCACCTATAAGGTTTTTGGAGTAAAAGCTGAATAAAATGGTAAAGGTTGTTTTAGTACAGAAAGGGCTGCAAAGGGTAGTGCTGTGGAGGGAAATCTCCACTCTGAACTTTTGCTTTGCAGTCTCACTACCTGTGATGGACTGATAGCAGCTTCCATGTGAGACCAGAGATTTCATTAGATAGGCCAGAGAAGTGCCACAGTGGAGGTGTACAGCAGTCAGGAGTTGCAGCAGAGCATGGGATAACCTCAAAACACTGAACCAGAACTGAAGAGCATTGGTAGGCAATCAGAAGAAGAGTAATCTCTGTAGCCACATATCAAGATCTATACTGTCACTGTCTTTGTCTTCTCAGAATACTCCAGTTTAAACCTGTTCAGTCAAAATGAGGATCTCTGCTCTATTGAAGTAGTCTAAACAATCAGACCAGCAGTCATGGCTCTGTGGCACAGGGGACCCATTGTTACAACCCCTAAGTGTCTAGGGGTACAGGGGTATAACAGTAACTATTTGGAATGCTGAGGTTAGGATGGGGACAGAAATAAAGAGGAAAAACACAGAGGATTTCCTGCAAAATTGATTTGCTGTTTAAAAGTGTAAGTAGACAATTGCGCAAATAGATCATATGATTATAGACACAAAAATACAAAAGCACAATGGGAAAGGAACGTGAGCAGTGTCAAAGGAAAGGACAAATCAAAACCTGTTGAACAAGCTGATGTAGTGCAGGTTATGCTAACTAATTTAAATAAACACAAACAAAAAGAAACATCTTCAGCTTCTGTCAACACCCTAACTAACCTATATCCAATCCAAAATACACAGATAACATTTGCTTCTTACCTATTGTGGTTTGGAGAGAAACAAACCTACATGTGCAAGTCTGTCATGTGACATTCTTATCTGTTCATTTTCCCCAAGTCATGTTAACCATGAGTTCATACGAATAACACAGATGGCAAACTAGAACAGGGAAATACCCAAACATACAAGTATGAAATGCAACAAATAGAAATATTAACAGACAAACCACAAGTCAAATGCAATCAAATGCAACCCATCTTTTACACTGCTGTGGGAGTCCCTGCTTATTACGTAGCTTTCTGCCCTGTATGGAATAGGAACTTTCACCCTCATTAACATCCACCTGCAGTTTTGAGGCCCCTTCAATTGGCTGCTCCTTTCATCCTACAAGAGGCTTCTTCTCTTAGAAGAAAACTGACACCAGAATTTCAGCCCTTTTACATATTTATTTTTTGCTACTTAAGTCGATGGATGGCTTAATGAATTAGAGACAAATCAATGTGTTTTTGCCCCCATTTCATTTAATATGCCTAATGGACTGGAGTAGATGGAAGCAATACGTTTTGTGTGTAAGACCATCTGCTTCCTAATGCACTTAGGCCTTCTTTTAATGGTTAAAACAGTATTTACCCTAGCACGTGCAAGTACTGGGGTAGACCCAGTCATCTATGTCAGGGCCTATGTCTTTGTTACTAAGGGTTCTGTAGTTTTGCTACATTTAAACTGTCAAACTTACTATACTTGGGTAAACTAATAAGAATATGATTTCTGTCTATGACACTATGAGCAATATTAGACTAAGCAATGAAAATGTAAACGGACTAGTGCCCAGTGCCTTAAAGATTTATTAATGACCCTGTAAGCCCCGGCTCAGGATTGTGTCTCCAAAATCTAGCTGTAACTCTTTTTTTAATTAAAAAAAAGGATGGTGTAGTAAAACAGGGCACATCAGAAAGCCCTGTTCCCATGTAGATGGTCACACTTACTTGTCACAAACATCAACTGAAAGAATTAAAAATTCAAAAGGAATCAAGAATCTCTGTAGTCTACAGTGGCATGATGGGAAGGATTTTTCTGACTGATGTTCCAGAAGGAAGTTGTAAAGATTGGTTTGGATCTTATAATGTTAGTTTTACAGTCTTTATCAGATTATAGCTTCTCTTGCTTTCTCCCTTTCTCTTCAACCTTGGTCTTTTTTCCAGTCTCACTGGATGAGGAATTTGGAGCATCTCTAGTCTCCACATGTGATCGCCTTATCTGCTGCCCCAGCCCAATCCGGATGTACATGGGCTCTTATCCCTGCCTTTGTATTTGCTTGTCACCCCATCATAATCCAGAATTTGCAAGCAGTTAAATTATCATGTTGAGTTAGAGACATAGATGTAGCTGTGTGGCAACAGGGGTTGCTAGTATCAGAACAGAAAAACCATAGAAATTTTTAGAAGCTGTATGTTACAAAACCAGTGTATATTAACATTAACATTTTTAAAAAATTGAAAGCATTTTTAAAAATCATAACAATATAATTTAATAATATAATATCCATAATAATAATAGTTTTTGACGGTTCAAAATATTTCTTGAAATCTCTGATTTTACATACTCGCACAATCACTCACTGTCTATATCTGCTTGTACTAAGGCAGGGTACCAATGGTCCAGAGCCTATCTTGAAAGTACAAGGCATTGGGCTTGACAGAGCACACCCTGGATGGGAAGGCAGTTCATCACAAGTTAGCAGACTACACCCATTTAGATGAAACACATCTTTGGACTGTGGCAGGACATCAGATTACATGAACGAATCCCGTGTAAGCACATGGAAAACACATAATTTGACACTCTTATTTTAGAATAAACTGAAAAATCATTTGCTCCACCTCAGCTAGGGGTTGTTCACAGAACCAGAGCATGTCATTCACATTGTGTATACTTATGTTTTGTAATCACCTATCTAGTGTATATTTAATTTGGAAGTTTTGCTAGGAACAAACATCGAGTTAAATCTCTATCACACTAATTACTTCCTCGATACAAAGTCATCTGTAAAGAAAAGGTACATCGCCGTTATTTGAAAGTACTGGTTATGTACACTGATATCACCATGCCCTTATCATTCTTCTGCCTATGTTTTTGTATTACATATTTGGAGTTTATTGGAAACTACAAATCGGAAATAGAAAAGAAACAGGGTCCTTAACACAAAAACCTCATCTTAGCATTGTCCTCCTCTTCAAATTATTAAATAAAAGAAATGCTACTGGAGATATTACCAGTGATTCTCAATTTCCCTGTAAATAACTGAGTGTTAGGTCTGTGCATATAAAACTTTGGCATCTGGTCCTTGAATACATAAGTTTACTGAAATAGGCAACAACTCACTATTAAGTACAGTATTACTGATGTGTGCTGTAGTTTTCTCTGCTTTTGAATGTGCTCAATACAGATATGATATGGCAGGCATACTCAAGTAGAAACCATAGTGGTCCACTTACCAAATTTTCAGTGAGTCTAAGGTTTACAAAATGACAGATCAGATAAGCAAATAATCATAGCTTAGAGCTATGTAAAACTAAAAACACCTCAAAAACTATGTCCAAAAGCACTGGAGTGTTAATGGGAGAAGGGACACCATCTTTCTGTAACTAAGTCTTTAAAATGTGTGAAAGCCAGGTAGAGACACTGATGTAGTTAGTTGTCAAAAACTTATACAGCGTTTAGCCAGACCTACATTGCACAATCTTGCTGTATGAATCGTTTAACCATTATTCTGCTTGTAGTTTGGTATGATTTCAGCTGGCTAACTTCAGTGTCCTGGGAATAGTTCTGTTCAAAATATGTGTGTTTGGTTCCATATTGTTATCTCATGTTGCAGCTCTTCACAATGGCCACTGTTTCATTACAATTAAACACCGATTTTGTGCTTTTCTTGGGAAGAATGAACACATGCTCGTCGTTAAAGTCACGATTTAGACTCTTAGCATTGAGCAATTTTGAACACACCATGTTAATACATGTTACTAGTTCTAAGTGTTACCATCAACACCTTCTAAAACAGCAGGCTGAACTGAGAGCAGTATCACCTGGACCAGCACAAATGCCACAGTGGGATAAGTCCTTTTTTTGAAGTGTATTTCAACATATCTGAAGATGGCATCTCAGCTGGATCAGGTGAAGCTTTAGCACCATATCAAAAACAAAAGAAAGCATTTTTTTCTATCTTGTCATTTTCTTTTTTATCCTTAGCAGCAGTAATGAAACAATTTTCTCTTAGTTAAAAAACGAAAACTGTTGCTGCCAATCAGATCTTGCTCCTGTTTAAGGCTAAATCACTTGGAAATGGAGGTTATTTCATTGAGTGTAGAAGATTCTATGACTGCATCAGGTATTAAACAAAACACCACACAGGTGACAGTGCCATGAAAACAGTAGCATCACAAGTTTTTCTCTGTGCACTGATTAAAAATACAGAAATAATATGTAAATTACCATGTATACAAGTTCTGTTTTCAGTCCTCATATTGAGAACTGCTGTGATATGGCATTCACTGTTGCTGCAGGACACATGCTCCAGAACTACATTAAAGCACTTGGCATCTGTGTTGTGAAGTGTACAGCATTTCCACCTGGTCTTCCCTAGCCCTAGAGGTCAATACAGTGCTCAGGAACAGAGATGCAGAAATACCCAGTTATATAACTAGCAGAGCAGCTTCACCCCCATGCACATTGGCTTCTTTCTCTGGGTTGGGTGTGAATAATGTTATCAGTGCTATACAAATGAAATTAGATAATGATGTGTGGTTAATTAATTTCCCCACTAATATTTCGATGTGTACTTCTGCTTGCAGTGTATTTTCACCACTGAAGGTTATTTTAGAAGCTGTTTTCTGCCAGGTTGTGAGGAAATCTGTGTCTGTTTACTGAGCTACATTTGTGGTACTCATTGCATCTACAGATTGGCTATAAGGACATTTTGCTAAAGATTTGTTTGGTTTGATTGCTAATAATATGATTAAAATGACATCAGCAACTGAATATTGAGCAAATGGACAGTATGGGATGCATCATTTTGGACCCAGACAAAATGTTCCTTGCCAGCAATTAACTGTCACACCCCCTAAGGGGATGGCGCAGCCAGTGCCCAATGGACTCAGACAAGGATTTGGCATATTCAGACCAACCAGGCAACACGGGATACACAATTAAGATCCAGCCCTTTAATGATTAAATAAAGCAATAATAAAACCAATTTTAAGTGTAAAAAACAGTAAAAGTTAAATGCAATAAAATATAATCAAAACATCTACATAAAAGAGTCAGAAGGGCAATACATCACCTCTGTCCAGCCTGACTGACCTGGGCAGCTGCCAACTCCTAGTTGTATCACCCCTTCATTACCTACAATGTGTAAAATCAAATGAAACCACAAAAGAATAAATAATAAATAAGCAAATAAACAAATAAAACACACAGCATACAACTTGTGTCTTCATGTGCCACACAAACACCAACAACTTATACATGCCCCGCAGGGTTGCTTCCCAAGTTCTCTGGCAGTCCGTGCTGCACCTGAAAGGTGAAACTTCCCCTCCAGGTTCGGTAAATTATGTCCACATTGGTTGGCTCTCCCTTGCCAGCACAACAGTATTTAAAGACAACCCTGCTACAAACCTCCCAGCCACTCTGGTGTCAGCCAAGCAGACAGTAAAACGCGGCGTCAAATCCAGCCATAGCTGCCACAGGTACACAAGCACCACAGGTACAGTACTGTGCAAAAGTCTTAGGCACCTGTGGGGAAAAATGCTATAAACTGAGGATGGTTCCAAAAATAATGCCATGAATACTTCCTTCTTTTTGCTGAAGATAGTTCTGTATGACTGAGATTGGGTGTTTTGAGGTCATTCTCAGGCTGCAGAATGAATTTGGGACCATTTAGAAACCTCCCTGATGGTGAATAAAAATCTACCTGTACTTTTCAACAGACATTGAAGTTGCATGCCTAAGACTTTTGCACAGTACTGTACATGCTGAACACTTCCCTTCCAACAGCTAGGTTGTTTGCCATGTTTCCACTCCACTGGTCACACTGCTCCACACATATCCAACTTTGCATCTGATGTCCACTCTTTCACCACATTTCCTCCATCAGCTCCGTTCCATTGCTTTAAATACTTGGCTACTTGGAAATTATACTTTAAAAATGTTGAAATTATAATTATGGAATACTTGAAAATAAGAAACATAATCATTTTTTTAGCTAACTCTTTTCTTTGCCAATGTCCAGCATGACTGCTAATGGACTTGTGTGAAAACTACCAGGACAGCTGTGGATGTAAAACTGGGTTGAATGTGCTGTTGGACACATTTGGGACGCAGTTGCTCTAATGGTTAATGATAACATGCAGTAGGCTGTATATAATTAAACTGCACTGTGTTGCAGGTTCCAGTGTGGAAACTGAAATTAGTTTTTAGCCAAGCACTTTGAACTGCATAAATTTATAGTTTTAACAATGTAAAGTAATACAGCTTTGGAAGACAGTAGGTATGAAATAATCCAGGACAAATTTTTTGTATGCTGTCTTCTATTTTAGTAGTTTTAATTAATGGGTGTAGTTGTTAACTTTCATTGATTTGATATGGAGTCTTGGGAACCACTTGTCTATTTGTGTGGTTTTCTTGGTGAAGTAATGAAGTGGTTTAGCACCGCCTCCTACCACACTGTGGGTGTCATTTGATGTTTTTGCCAGTGAGACTAAAGTGGGCCTGTTTCAGATAAGCTGTATTTTTTCAAATAAAGCTAATAGTGTGCTGCAGGTAGGTTTCACACTTAAGTGTACTTTATCTCTCATTTGGTTTAAATGTATTGAAAACATAATACATTTAAGCACATGAACATGCAAGTACATTTTACTCTAAGGGAGCTTGTTTGCCATCAACAAGAAAGCACATCAAACAGGTGTGCTTCACTGTACTGTTTTTTCCTAAATCAAAGCTATATATGAATTTGAAAAGAATGTTTCTTGGCTGCATCAAAAATAAAAATGCCCTCTGTATTTCTGTGTACTTACATAATCAAAAATTTTGTTGAATCCAACAAAATTTTGTGTCTATGCAAACCAATGTTTTGCTTAAATGGATAGAACTAGAAACAGATTGTGAATAGTTCTCTTTGTGTTTTAACAGATGTTGTAAAGTGTGTAAATGACTTGTAAAAAATAATGGGATTGAAACCAATGGCTGATGAAAAAACTAATACGGAACAGCAAGAACTGTGGCATACCAGTTGGCCAGTTGTGAATGTCAGCAGATGAAAATGGAATATTCAAGATATAATATAGACATATTAATTACTGATTATCAAAAGCATACATTTGCTTTGACAAATTCTGTATGCTGCCTTTAGTTTGCCCTATGACTATGTAATTATGAACTTTATTCATAATTTTATGAATACCTTTATTAAATACTTTATTAACAACCAACAGCACTTTCCGACACCATGACTCTCCCAACCCCAGCACTTCCTGGCTGTAATATCCAGACACTGTGGCATTATATGGGCTTAATGTATTCATACTATTAACTAAAACCCACAGCTGCACTCATTACAGTATGTTTATACACTGAAGAGTATTTAAGGGGACTTATGGTCATACTACTTTGTATTCAGTTTACAGAGAAAAAATTGACCAATGCATGTGTCACGCCCCCGGCTCCGGACTCCGCTCCTCCCGATCCCTGATCACTTGCATCTTCATCCTGTTAGGCGCAACCTATTTAGATCAGTGCTCGCCAATAGACCAATGCGAAGTATTGCCCCATGGTTCATGTGTGCATACCGAGCAGTCATCTTCCCAGTCTTATTCGTTACCGACCTTTGCCTGTAATTGACCACCGATTTAGTCTCACCCTTTACTGTTTGTCTGCCTGCACTGAGTTGTTTACTGGACCTGACCCTCGCCTGCTTTGTGACCACGATTTAGGAACGCCCCTTGCAATAAACGGAGTTCGTCGCATTTATGCCTGCATATGTCTGCTTATTCTGCCTCAACGTGACAGAATACTTCGCCACCTCGCAGATGGCAGGTATGGAATTTCCGACCGCTGGTCCCGCTCAGACTCTCGATCAACACCAGTGGTTGCTCGAAGGACTGCTGCAAGCAGTGACGTCACTCACCAGACAACAGAACGAGCAGCAACAACAGTTGGGACGGGTGGCTGAAGGCTTGAAAGAGCTTACGGCAACAGTTCAGGGACAACGCCCACCGGAAGATGCTGAAAATTCCCCAGAAAGGATCCCAAGGGTCAGCTCTTCCGAAGTCCCTTACTCTGTGAGTAAGCCAGACAAGTTCAATGGGTCACCCGCCGCTTGTAGAGGATTCCTACTGCAATGTTCCCTATATTTTGCTTACCACCCAACCAGCTCCGAAGCAGCATAGATCTCCTTCGTAGTCACTCGCCTGACCGGCAAAGCGCTGGATTGGGCAACGGCGGTCTGGCCACGGCTGAGGACAGCGTCTTACCAACGGTTCGAAAGCGAACTGAGAGCCGTGTTCGACCACCCCCAGGAAGGCAGGAGCAATGGGGAGCTGCTGTCAAAACTTCAGCAAGGCAACCGGTCCGTGGCCAACTATGCTTTAGCGTTTCGTACGCTCGCTGACGGAAGTGGGTGGAACGAGCCAGCGCTGCTGACAGCCTTCCGGAATGGCTTGAACACCGATGTTCTAACAGAATTGGCCTGCCGCGATTGGGAAAAGAGCCTAGAGGAGGTGATTTCCTTAGCCATTCGCTTGGATCAGTTAATGTCCGCCCGCCCGAAGAAGGAGAGTCGAGGTGACAAGAGAAACCTGAGAGCCGCGGCTGTTGACGCCTGTGTTCCGGAACCAATGGAGTGCGAAACGGCCTGGTTGTCGCAGGAAGAACGACGGCACCGACTACGCCACAACCTGTGTTTGTACTGTGGCGAACCAGGACACGTTGTGCGCACCTGTACACGGCGTTCCACGCCACCTAATGCACCCCGCCGTGTGGAGCCTGGTCCGGATGCTTCAGTGGTGAGTCCATTATACAAAGGGACGGGCGGGGGATCCACGTTACTCACCATAACAGTCACCCTCTATTGTCCTGACCCAGTATCCATACCCGCGCTTGTCGATTCCGGTTCGGAAGGGAATCTCATGCACTTGCATCTAGCGAATCAATTAGGAATTGCCATCCGGGAGCTTCAGGTACCTCGACGGCTGTCAGCTCTTGACGGAAGACCTATCAGTAAGGGATCTCGATGTTTACAGAGCTGATACGGATGGACGCTAGTGCCTTGCACTCGGAGCATATATCCTTCGTCGTGGAGCAAATTAGCTATCTGATCATTCTGGGCTTACCCTGGTTACGAGAACACGAGCCACACGTATCCTGGTCAACCTCTGATATCTTATCATGGTCTCCATATTGTCATCAGAACCGTCTGCAAGGTCTTCAGGTGCATTCCACGTCTATAGAAAGTCCCGACTCTGGAGACATAGTGATCCCTCCTGAATATATTGACTTGAAAGAAGTCTTTAATAGACAAAATACCACCAAACTAACCCCGCACTGGCTATATGACTACGCCATTGAGTTGGTAGAAGGCGCTTCCTTACCAAAGGCAAGAATTTATTCTCTGACCCAGGCCGAACTCGTACATTCAGGAATCGTTAGCTCAGGGATTTATTCACCCCTCCACATCACCCGCATCCTCTAGTTTCTTTTTTGTTAAGAAGAAGGATGGAGGGTTGCGACCGTGCATTGATTACCAGAATCTCAATGCGATTACAAAAAAGTTCCCATATCCGTTGCCACTAGTGCCGGCTGCCTTAGAGCAGCTTCAGTTTGCTCGGTATTTTACAAAACTAGACTTGAGAAGCACGTATAATCTCATCCGCATCAGAGAAGGGGACGAATGGAAAACGGCGTTCATTACCCCGAGTGGACATTATGAATACCGGGTTATGCCTTTCGGTTTGTGTAACGCCCCCTCTGTTTTCCAGTCGTTTATTAACGAGGTGCTCCGCGACATGTTAGGCTATCACGAATTTTCCTATCTGGATGACATTTTGGTGTACTCCCTGGATTTCAAAACACATGTCAAACATGTCCACACAGTCCTGGCGAGGCTTTTAGAGAACCAGCTATATGTAAAGGGTGAAAAATGCGCATTTCACTTAGAACGGGTATCTTTCTCGGATATATCATCAGCGCAGAAGGGATCATGATGGATGACTCGAAGGTTAAGGCAGTAACGAACTGGCCGGTTCCCCATGGTGTTAAGGAGTTGCAACGTTTTTTAGGTTTCGCGAACTTCTATCGATGGTTTATTAGAAATTTTAGTAGAATAGCGGCTCCTCTCACGGCATTACTTAAGGGCAAAAAGAAACCCCGGTATCTGTCATGGAACCCCCAGGCCGATCAAGCGTTCAATAGACTAAAACAAGCATTCACCACGACTCCTGTGTTAAAACGTCCTGACCCGTCCAAACCTTTTATGGTTGAGGTAGATGCTTCCGACATGGGCGTCGGGGCTGTACTATCGCAACGACTAGGAGAAACCGCAAAGTTACATCCGATCGCATTTTATTCACAAACTTACCCCGGCCGAACGTAATTACGGGATAGGGGATCGCGAGTTACTGGCCATAAAGTTGGTTCTCGGGGAATGGCGACATTGGTTGGAGGGGGCAAACCATCCATTCCAAATCCTAACTGACCACCGAAACTTAGAATATCTTCGGAACGCCAAACAGTTAAATCCCCAGCAAGCACGCTGGAGTCTGTTCTTCTCCCGTTTCCAATTCTCTATTACGTATAGGCCAGGCACCTGTAACACCAAAGCGGATATATTATCCCAGGTATATGCGTCCCCGAAGGCTCCTAGGACCAAACCGGTACCCAGCATATTGCCTCCCAAATGTCACATAGCGTCCGTGAAATGGGACATTGACGAGGAGATCGACAAAGCGGTAGGGAACGCACTGTCGCTGTCCCAATGCCCGGACGGAAAACGGTATGTGCCGTCGTCATGTAGGCACCGCCTCATCACTTGGGCCCATACCTCAGTAGCATCGGGACACCCAGGGGAAACATGCTCGTATCAGCTACTATCCCGACAGTACTGGTAGGAAAACATGGCGTCAGACGTCCATAGGTTTGTTACCTCCTGTACCACATGCGCGCAGTGCAAAACGCCAAAAACCTTGCTGGCGGGGAAATTGGCTCCCCTTCCTGTTCCCTCACATCCGTGGTCTCACATTGCGGTAGATTTCGTTACAGACCTCCCTCGATCCCGGTCATACACCTGTATTTTAACCGTAGTTGACCGATTCTACCGAGCAGTTCGTTTTGTCCCGTTTGCGGCTTTACCCACCGCGTTTCAGACCGCTGAGGCCCTGTTTAATCAAGTATTCAGGTTCTTTGGAATTCCTGAGGACATCGTGTCGGACCGCGGTCCTCAGTTCACCTCGAACGTGGTCCACGTTTTTTGAATGCTTAGGAGTGAGCGTTAGTCTCTTGTCCGGTTATCATCCTCAGTCCAATGGCCAGTGCGAAAGGGTAAATCAAGAGTTAGGGAAATTCCTGAGGATTTACTGCTATGAGAACCCATCAGAATGGAGCAGGTTCCTGGCCTGGATGGAAATCGCGCAGAACTCGTTGGTCAGCTCCTCCACCGGACTCACGCCATTCGAGTGCTGTCTGGATTACCAACCTCCCCTGGTACCGTGGACAGCGGGACCTGAGAATATCCCGTCGGTGGAAGCATGGATGAAAGAAAGCGAGAAAGTGTGGGAACAAACCCATCAACGGATTGAAAGTGCTCTGCGATGCTACAAAGCTCAGGCCGATAAACACTGCAAGGAGGCTCCCGTGTTCCACCCAGGAGATCGGGTCTGGCTATCGGCCAAAGACTTTAAATTTCCCGAAGGGTGTAGGAAGAACCGGCCCAAATACCTCGGTCCTTATCGGGTCATAAAACAAATCAACAACATCACCTATAAGTTGGAATTACCTGTCAACGTCAATGTATCTAACACCTTCCATGTTTCTCTCCTGAAACCAGTCATCCCAGGGCCCCTCGACGAAGCCCTCCCAGCGGACGTCCCGCCCCCTCCGGTGGAGGTAGATGGTATGCCTGCCTATGCAGTAAACAAATTACTGGATTCACGGAGAAGGACGGGACAGTTGCAATATCTGGTAGACTGGGAGGGCTATGGTCTGGCGGAGAGGAGTTGGGTGCCGGCACAGGACGTTCTAGACCCGGCTCTGGTGGCCGATTTTCACAAGCTCCACCCGGAGAAGCCGCGTCCCTGTCTGAGGGGACGCCCAAGGAAGAGTGTAAAAGACGACTTGACAGCCTCTACCTGTGGATCGAAGGAATGTCATCAACGTCACCCATCGTCCGCGCAGTCTCAGGATCATTCCAGCCCACAAGCACCACAGCGGTTCCCCGGGGGCATAAAGAGTAGTCGTCGTGGCCGCCCGCGTCGCACGGACGGTGCTGACTCCTTGGGGCGGGTACTGTCACGCCGCCGGATCCGGACTCCGCTCCTCCCGATCCCTGATCACTTGCACCTTCATCCTGTTAGGCGCAACCTATTTAGATCAGTGCTCGCCAATAGACCAATGCGAAGTATTGCCCCATGGTTCATGTGTGCATACCGAGCAGTCATCTTCCCAGTCTTATTCGTTACCGACCTTTGCCTGTAATTGACCACCGATTTAGTCTCACCCTTTACTGTTTGTCTGCCTGCACTGAGTTGTTTACTGGACCTGACCCTCGCCTGCTTTGTGACGCAGGGGCAGGAACGCCCTTGCGATAAACGGAGTTCGTCGCATTTGTGCCTGCGCACGTCTGCTTATTCCGCCTCAACATGACAGCATGTATGTTTCTAAATAAAATTTCTCCACATTTTTCAACTAAACATGATCATTTAGATGGAAAGATATGATGAAACATTGAACAGCAGGAAATGGTCCGCAGCCCTAAGAAACAACTATAGTTTGAAGCTGAAGTACCACCAAAGAAACAGATCTGCAGAGCTTCTGGATTTCACTACACACGAGAAAACTTTTCCCTCTTGGCTAAACAGGCTTTTATTATTTTGCTGCAGTGTGCAACCGCTTATTTATGTGAGGCTAGTTTTTCTGTGACGATGAACCTAAAAACATTACAGCACAGAAGTTTAAAAAACACCTGATGAAGAAATTCGAGTCCTGTCTCACATTTGACCAAACATAAAAAATGTGTAAAACTTGCCAGTCAGCGAGTCACTATCTGTAGAAAATATTCAATTAAAAATTTGCTTGCAAATATAAACATTTCTTTTTCTCTCTGCTCCCCTTCTAAAAGCTGGCAATGTACTGTAGCAGCTGGTGAATTTATTGGTGTTTAGGCAAAATGTCCTGTACTGTACACACTGCACCATGCATTATAAATATCCAAATTAAGGGCATTAAATTTTTTCTAAATAGGTAACTGGGGTTTAGAGTGTTTTATCATGCTAAAATCATGGGTTAATAGTTATATAGATACTTTCCAAAGAACTGGGACTAAATTATTTTCTTTTTTCCATCAAAAAGGGAAATAGACTTTCGACGTCTGAAATTTTGGTATCCAATGTGTTTTCAGGGACAAATTATGTTAAAATACTGAGGGATTACTGTAGTTACTTAACAGATGATATTTCGTGCTACAAATTTGTTCCATATTGGAAACTGAAATTGAAAATTTAAAGCAGGTTAACAATTGGCAAATAACCACTTTAATGGTTGGAACCTGTAACAGGTCTGTATTGACATTCACACAGTGCTCCAAGGAGCCAGTCTGAGGCTTTGAAATTAAAAAGCAGATTGCATGTTTGTACCTGCAGTCCATCTCTAACATATTTGGTTAGAGATGGTTCAAGAGGTATACTATAAGTGAACGTCCCAACCCAGGTTCACAACTGGCCAATGGCCACTTTGGCTGTTTGGTTTGCAGTGAAATTTTTAAAATACCTCATATACTAATGTGTAAAATGCAGTGTGTTCAAAAGTCAGTGTTACGATACAAACTTCCTGTCTTCGTCTCTTGGAGTTGCTCAGTATTTAAATTCAGTGACAGAACAACACAGAATAATTTATTACAGCCTGAATAAGAAGTTTGATTTCAGCAGGTTTAACTTCTGTTCTTACCTTTTGAAGCAGGAATAAAGACAACAGTGGCTTTCTTCCACCCCCTTTGCTGAGGCCCCTATAAATGGCAGCTTCCAACAGCCGTTTCTCGGAGGAGAGCTGGGAATGTGACAAACCCTGTAGATCCTCTTCTAGATAATACCTTTTCATTTCTAGGGATGAAAGGAGCTGCTTGTGGGACTCACAGCTTTCCTTTTGTTGTTCTGCGGAAAGGAGGTCTGTGGCAAGATATTATCAAATTGTTTTATTAGTCTGGAAGCTGGACTTTGCCATGGAGCAGAACCACGCATTCCCAGGGGGATGGATTGAGGCTGACAGGGTGCTGCTGAGGCCTTTTTCCTGTTATATTCTGATGTGGAGTTTAAATGCTTACTGACACTGAAATCTGAACTTTTCCACTCTTGATCTGTTAACTTCAGTCAAGGTTACACTAGTGTTTTTTACATTGATGCAATAAAAAGAACAGGGTGGAGGAAAAGGGGAGGTGGAAGAGCATGGTGCAGTGATGGAACATGGTCCCACATCATGTGGAAGATGATGGTGTGAGAGGAAATTTTGTAGTGGGTATTTTGGGGGTTGGGATTTGAGGTGTCAGACACTGTGGTCATTGAAATTGTGGTCATTGTAAGTTGTGCTGTGACACTTCAGTGAGAAAGGGGGAGGTGGAGGTGAATGGCTCCCAAGCCCCAGCTGGTCAGCAAGGCCCACACCAAAAGAGGGACTAAGAATGTCCTGAGAAACAGAAACCCTGACATGAAAGTGTTCGTGCGAGAGCTGAACATTTTGTTCTCCTAGGGGAGGTGGATTAGAGGGAAAGAATGCAAGGACAGGTGTAGACTGGACAGTTAACTAGTAACAATGTTGGAATGTAGTAATAGAGACTTGCAATAAATTGTGTTTGTGCAGACATGAATTGAGGAAGCGTAAAAAGTTAACGGGTACAAAGAAAATTAGGGGTCACACACGTAGGTCAGTACCCAAGTTATGCAGCAGAACACAGGAACCGACCATATATGGAAACTGGTGATGTACCTGTAAACCTATAAAACTGTACTGAATCCTATGTTCGGTGTGACTCTCACCAGGAGACTCACCCATGCACATGAACTAATAAAGGATCTCAGCAGACTCGGTTACTTGTGGTTCAGTTGATCATTTCTTTCTTCCACAGTGGGTAGCAGATTTGTAATGGATGGAGTCCCAGACTTGTAGGCACTCAGTAAAGTTGGCAAGGATGCTCTTGACAGCACATACTAGTATTGAAGACTTACAGGGTGAAAAATAGCAACCCACATTTCAGTATGCGAGGTGGCTGAGAACTGCAGTGATGAAGATGAGCAGGACAGGACAGTGGACCAGTGCCCGGAGGCTGTGGAAGACAAAAAACAAAATGCCTTGATGTGGAAAGCAAGCCAGTTACTACAGGGCTTAGAGACCTTTTGAGATTCTTTATGCAGAATTGTTCAAATATACTGCAGTATCTGCCTGAGGGATGTGACTTGCCTCTGAGAGCAGAAAAGCGTGATTACACTGAGCACGAATGTGTGCGTAGACAGCTTTTCCACTCTGAAAGTAATAATAAGGTTCCTGATTTTTGGTCTCACAGATGGCAAAATGCTGCTTCTGTCACTGAATTATGCAGGACAGTCACTGTACTTTTTGCCAATGAGTAGTGAATCTCTCTCACAATAGGCTAAATAATATTACATCACAGATGTATACAGCGGGGGAATCCAAAGGCCGCACATCCGCAGGATACAGAAAATATTATAATTATGTAGTAATACAGTATAGCACTTGGTACTTAACACAGTATACGTTTTTTCATGGTTCAAATCTGTAAATGTGATTATAAGGAAAAAAATCTTTTATGCAAACACTGCTGTTTTTAGACGTTATTTATCACTCATCAAGTTTTGCCCAAACACAGCTGACAATGGCCATGACTAATGCTCTGCTGTCACTATGGTTATCAGTTATTGGTCTAATTACTCGAGGAACCCTGTGCTGTACATCATTATTGTGAAAATTATGGCCCACCAGAGGTAAGCCATGAGCCAAATAGCTAACACTCACTATATCTATAAAAATAGAAATGCATGTTTATCTATTATGGAGAATGAATATAAGGTTTTTGATAACATCTGTTTAAATCTCATTTTCATTTCCATAGAAACGTGTGGACTTGGTTGCTGGACTGTTGCAGGATGTGTTTTGGCCAAATGGAGTAGGTAGTGGTGGCACCCACTGAGTTCCTATACATATCCATCACAGAAAAGTGAAAAGGCTGAGCAGGGTTTAAACGGCAGGCACTCTATGACTGCAAATAGACAACAGGCTCAGTCAAGAATAATAGCTTGTCTCTGAGGAAATTAATAAACTGAACCACTATAGCAAATAGTTGTTTCGTCATGTAGTTTTTGGCCTGATTTTTTTTTCCTCATGGTGTTTTGAGTCAATTCGGGGACAAATACATGGATCCATTAGACTGGAGTTAGATCACAGGTCAGCTCTGTGCTGTTTTTGAGGCTGTGAATTTTGTTTTGTGGACATGCAGGCACTGTAGGTGCCATAAATAAGGTATTTGGATGTCGTTGAGAGTTCACTCAAATGGTCAATATTTAGGACTCCATAAAACATTTCTTTTCAATCAAATTTGTGATGAATAGTACACCAATAAAACTAAGCTTCTTATGTTTAAAGGTTTTTTTTAAAAAAAGCTATTGATTGCCTTCCAGTAACTCTGCAGAGTCCTTTAGTCTAGCCTTATTGAAAAACTGAGTCCTACTGCAGTCTTTATATGGCAGCTTAAGAATAGTGTTGAGATCAATAAGACATTAGAAACCAAATGAGACAAACTGGCAGCACAGGACTGTCATCCATAATAGTGTCCTGTGTCCCATCTTCCATTTATTAACTCTCTCATCTCAATGCCCAGCGTCTATACCTGAACAGTCATTATCTCTGCGGAGATCCCTGAAGAATATCCTGGATGTTCACTTTTGCAAATGTTGCACCAAGTTTAGAATGAGATTCAATTACTGTCTTTGTTCTGCTGCTGGGATAGAATGTTCAAAAATAATACCCAGTGTTCGTTTTCTATCTCTGCTAGACAGCATACCTTGTACTGAACATCCTTCCTCTTTGACATGGTAATAAATATATCTGTTTCTCTGAAGCAGTTGAAGACATGCAGAAAATAAAATGTCCCTTCACATAAACTATGAGGCATTGAAATGTTCTGACTAATGTAGACAAGGACATGCATGTATAATTTTGTTCACTTGTTAGAGATTTTGGAGTCTAGTGAGGGGTATCATATTTTCTGTTAATGTTTTTGGGCTAAGGCTTCTGGACTTCTGGTGATTTTGCAGTCTAAAAATGCCTTGTTTTTGTGCCACTTGCTTTGACTTTCAAATGTTTTAGGTGCAACATTTTCACCCAAAGCTCACTTATTAGGGATACTGCAAGGGGTTCTAGTGGTTGCCAGTACGAGAATATGACCATTGGACTGTTTCTAAAACTGCTGTTTAAAACCAAGTTCATCATGTAGTATATGACATTAAATCAAGCCTTTATTAAATGAAGATAAGTCATTTTAACAGGACTGGTTCAGGCTGTGTGTGTCAAACTGGCTGTGTTTTGTGTCTTTCTGGCTACCTAGCCATGGATGTGTGTTTGATAACTTGATCTTCTTTGCAGCCTCGATCAAAATGTCTCACCCTGCAGTTCTTGTCAACTCTTGTGTCCCAGGAGATTTCTGGTGTGTGTGTGTGTCTCTCTCTCTCTCTCTCTCTCTCTATATATATATATATATATATATATATTTATATATATATATAAAAAAGGAATAGTCATTAAAATGTGTTCTTTTAAACCTAAGGGTGTCTAAGCATATATATCTTGTAAAAAATTATGTCCTAATATATTTCTGAGCTGAAATCTTATACTTTTAATGTAATCTGTATACTAAGCTTGTTTGAAATCAAAACAAAGACTTCAGTTTTTCAGATTATGTAGATCCACTTTGAAACTGAAAAATAATGTAAATAGCCCTGGTAACTGTCTGCCCAAGGTGTTTTAGGAGTTATTTTGGGTTCTGTTCACTAAAAAGGGGTAAAGTTTATCTTCAGCCATAAATGCAAACTTGTTTCAAAGGCTTAGTAAATGGCTGGAGGTCTTGGGGTTGACACTGTTCTACATCCTGCATTGAAATGAGATGAAATGGAAAAAAAAAAACATTTGCAAAATCCACTTATAGTGTACATCAGGCAGCTAGCTGTCAAAAGAAACTATTAAATTAAAAATTCAGAACACTCTTGAAATAAACACCCCAAGGCTATTATTTTGGTAAACTATTTGCCAGAAGAGAATGAAAAAGCAGACAATCAACTCTGTTTGCCTACAACCATAGCTTTGAGTTTGATAAGCTTTAATGTGTTTTTATTTTTTTTCCTTAAAGGCATGGAAATGTCTGGAAGTCATGGGAAATGTCTAAATGAGCAAAATTTCCACTGTTCAAAGCAAAAGTGAGAGCTTTAGAACAAATAAGCTTGAAAAAAGGTCTTGTTGAAGATAATCTTATGTAATAATGATATAATTATATGCTGTTTTCTTACTTGGAGTCTAAACTTGTTTCCATATTACTGTCAGACATGTTGAATTTCTGCTATTTGAATGTATTTCCTTTTCTTTTTCAATAACAGGAATAAAGAATCTCTTCTCTGCTCAAGCTTTTTTTGTCATAGCATCTGAGATACATCAGTACTATCTGCTGTTTTGAGACCATGTGATTATTGGTGAGACTGTAGTGCATACCGCAGACCCATCCAACACTGCCAGCACAAAAACTCATTTAGCTATGTTTGCCTTGAGATTTGGGTCTCCTCACAGATTTGCATGCATGCCTTTGTTTGCTGTAGCTCAGAACAGTGGTCACTGCAAGCCTTGTTACCGTCACACCAGGAGGTGAGTGTTTATCATACCCTGACATGCCTAGAGGACTGAGAAGTCCACCTTGTGTCACAGGGAGACCTGAACTTGTACAATGGTGGGTGGGGGCAGTTAATCTGATTAAATTCCATGTGATGTTTGCAGACTGTTCTTTAGTTCTTTCACCCCCTTTGATTAACATGACCTTTGTAAATCAGTGGAATATGGGAGAGTCAGGACTGGAAGAGTGATGCTACCATATTGCTACTGTGAATCTCTATGGAATTATAACAATGACAGCAGCTTGCAGTTTGACAGCAGGGTTTGTCTGTAAGGAAGCAATTAAAGTGCACTAACTTCGGCTATAATTTAATATGCAGTGACAAAATGAACCCTGGTTGATTGGTTTGATTCGGATAAATTTACTTTTCTTGCTGATCAGCTGTAGGAATCACATGCTAAAAAAGCATTACATTCAGTAAACTCAGTCCTTTTCAAAATATTCTGTAAATGGATAAGGATTTAATCTTGGACAGCACACAAAGGATATGTACTTATTTGTTTATATCTAGGCAATATTATTTTTACATTACAGTGAGTTAGTATATGTAATGATATACTTAGCAATTCAGAAATGATTTTTGAAACTCTGAACGCTTTAATCACACAAGTCTCCCTTATCCCTCCTGACTTTCTGAAGGTGAACAGCTACAAACACTTGGACAAAAAAGTGTTAATCTCATAATCTCGCAGATGTCTTCTTTAATTTAGCTCTATTTGGTAAGCATTTGATGAAGCAAAATTGTTTTTAGCTTGCTTTTTGTATATTTGTTTTTAAAAGCATGTAAAACAGACTTTTTAGGGTATTTACACAAACACGTATAATTCGTGACTATGTATCTTCACTATTAGCTGTAGTAACATATCTGTCAAAATGAGAGAAAATCCATCAAGGCCTGCTGGGGAAAAAGCTGTCGTCATGTTTTCTGTTCTAGCAATGCTTCCTGTTTCAAATTGAGAGTAGTGAGACCATTTGTTTTCTGGTATTGAAGACAGCAGACTTATCACAGTGGTACCTATAAAGGCCCTTATCACCCCTAATGAAATTCAATGCCATTAATACTTTTCAGACCTGCTGTGATTGCTTCTAGAGAGCTGGCAATTGCTGTGTTGTAGAAAGTTATAGCGAACAAAAGAGATACAGTTGCATGCTTTAGTACTCTGCCAAGATGGATAAGAACAAATATTAGTTTAAGAGTTTGAGAATTAAGGGAAATAGAAACCTGCTGTTGCCTTGCATTCAAAGACCATGTCTATGTGATTTTACAGCCTGATTGGCAGACTAGGTAATTGTGTAAATGAGCAGGTGTACAGATGTCTCTAAAAAAGTGGCTGGTGAGTATATGTTACTGGGTTAAATGTTAGTATTTCATTGTGAAGAAAAGTTTATAGATTTATATTGCAAGGCAGGCAATTCAAGTCTGGAATGCTTGTATATGTTTTAACTGTACAGGTAGGTGATGTATTAATTGTAAAGTTTATAAATTACTTTTGGTAACAATTGCTACCTACTAAATTGTAATGTGTGTTTCTGTCACATTGAGACTCAGTATGTGCTGGAAAGATAGAACAGTTATGTTTATAGGAAAAACACACTGCATTGTAATTATGGACACAGGTTTGTTACTTGAAGCTTACTGGTTACTATGCAAGGCTTGCCTTTGGGAAAAAGTACTTAACCCAAATTTCTCTGGCATAAATAGCAGCAGTTATAAATTTCTTTCGATGAAATAGGAAGTTAAGTCACCAACCTCAGAAACATATGTATCTTTTCTCATTGTGCAGGCCTATGTGAATTTATTGTTTGTGTTAAAGGATAACTCCACATTTCAATTGTGTTTGTATTTGAATTAATTCTACTGATTATCGTGGGCATACTATGAAGGAGACCAAGTCTACTGCAGTTCGGTATGATTATGTGTAAAAATAAAACCAAACACTATTTTGGCATGGGCTCTTTTTACTGACTTCTCCATCAGGGCAATAGGGCCAGGGTGGGTGGGGAGTACTGGAGGTGACATAGTCTTGGATTTTTGAGTCTTTGCATATCCTATTTGGAATTGTCTTGGATACACCCAGGAGACAAGGAGGCATTTCAGAGTAGCCTCTTGCAGACGTATTATTCTTCCCAGCTAGGTCTGAAGTCCATGTTAACAAGTTCCAATAACCATAATAAAAGGCAAACAGCATTACAGAGCAACCCTAAACCTGATTCCTCATGTCATTTCTTGCATGTCCTTTCTTGTTTTATGGACAGGGACTTTTCTGATGTTAAGTTATTCTGACACTTAATGAATTTTTCTGGGCTGTTCCATAGAAACCTGCAGTATTTTTGTCCTGTGTAGATATTCTTTGCAGATTAGTGTAGTGATAAAGCACAATGAGCTTCATCCTATTGCAAAATGCCAGTCATTGTAATTCATATGTCTGAAACATCCCTGTTTTGCCTTGTTGCTGCTTAACCACAGATCAGTATTTAGTGTGCTTCAGTACGTGGGTGCTGTCTTTGCATTCCCATCCCCCTTTGTTAAAATTAACAGTTCATAATTGCACAGATTGTTATGGCCAATGCATTGTTTGTTTCTGTCTGGTTTTAACATTGGTTTGGCAGTTAATTCAGCTTTAATGTGGAAAAAAAATCAATTTAATGCCCCCAGGACCACCCTCCTTACATACTCAGTGAAATGGTTTGTATGGTTTTTTATTTATACATGTTTTTTATATATATATATATATATATATATATATATATATATATATATATATATATGTGTGTGTGTGTGTGTGTNCACCCTCCTTACATACTCAGTGAAATGGTTTGTATGGTTTTTTATTTATATATGTTTTTTATATATATATATATATATATATATATATATATATATATATATATATATATGTGTGTGTGTGTGTGTGTGTGTGTATAATAAATAAATATATATATATATATATATATATTATACACACACACACACACACATATATATATATATATATATATATATATATATATATATATATATATTTTTTTAACTTACTTGTGACATTCCCACTCCTATATCAACTTAATGACATAGGCCAAGCATGGTGGACACTAATTTGCAGTAATTTTAATGTAGCTCAAAGTTAACAGTGTTAAAATGTCACACAGCATATTTTTAATGTATTATAACTATATCTGTGTGTTCTATAGAACTTACATCACAAATAAATTGAGGTAATCTTATTATTATATTTTGTATAAACAAGAAAGCAATTTGAAAGTGCCCAGATGCTGATTGCCCATGCTTATATGATGAATCTCTTCGTAGTCCACATTATTAACAGAGGTTGTGGAGATGATGTATTTTTATTGTCAGAAATTTTAAAGTAGATTTCATTTTAATGTTGATTAAAATGAATAAAAGATAATAAAGCCAGGGTGTACCCTGTCATGTGTTTTATGTTTTGGGGGTAAGCTTCAGACCACAGCAACTCTGCATTATTTTTTCCAGAATCTAGCCCATGAATAAATAAAAGGACACTGGTAATATAAAGGTTTTATTGATTCTAACAGGGTGACATGCAGATATATGGGGCAGCAGGTAGTTTTTCTTTTTTTGTTTAAATTATGAGCTGCATTAAATCACAGCAATATACAGACAGAGACAATACACTGAGATTACACTTCCGTCTACATACAGCAATGGCTGAGGGGCATATGTTTACAGTGTATCACATGTTTGATCATGCAACACTGTTTATAAGGTTCCAGAAAGGTGTCCATACATTCCAAAATTGGATAAAATTGTTGTGTAGGTCAAATGTTTAGAGCAGGAGGAAATTAAACACTTAAGATATCCACGCATTTACAGAAGGAACTTAAGACCAAAGAAATAAGACACATTTTACGCCAAGTATGTGAACAACCTATGTTCCATAACATCATCACAAAGAGAATTTGGGTTGTGGTTTAACAGCAAAATAGATGGGGACAAATTAAACTTTACATTAAAGGTCTTTTGAATGGTTGAGTGAACTCTCTTCCAGTAAGCATGTATCTTATCACAGTCCTACACAGTCCTACCACAGTCACTTGTTTGGCTGAATGACTTATCACTTTAACAAGAAAAGGGGTTGTGCTGGAGAATGTTAAAACCTACTGCTTGTTAAGATGACCATTATTGCAGTCATGTGGCATTTTGAACAGTTCTTATTAATGAATATGTGTGCTTGATTAAAATTTCCTGTTGATCTTCTAACAAGTGGTAACCGAGCAAATTGGTGCTCAGGTTTGATTGTGTCCAGGAAGAGACCCCAGAGGAGTTTTAAGTAATTTTGAAACTGTTCTGGGAGCACTGTGTTGGTTCCATACAGCAGCAGTAGTACCTGTCTCTATGGGTGGATGGAGATGGAGAGAAGCACATTTTCCAGCCCAGTGCACAGAATGGAGGTGGAAAGATGGGGGTGAGTTATATTTAATTGCATTTTCTTGTCAGACACAGTATCTACAATGTAGTCCTCTACTGCACGGAGCTTAGAGGTCAAATGTACTTTGGTAGAGAGAGGGTTGTGACATTGATGAAGGGTTCTGGACATGATTCATAGTGGCTAATATTTAGGAAACACCTCAGTGAAATGCAGTCTGAGGTACATTGTGTTGAGATGGGAAATGGGGTTGGCTGTAGATTTGAGGGTCTTTCTAAACGTTTAACAAATTGATCCATGCTGTATTTCCACAGGCGACATTAGCAGGACTGTAGTATGTCACATCTTTTATATGAGGCTGTGGGTTGGGGATTGCTGTGAAGACATGAAATATGCATGAGCATTGACAAGGGATGCCAGGTTGAGTTGAAAGGGGCTTAGCTTCTATAGATACTACTACACATTCATATTACTCCCTGAAGCATGAGAGGATACAGTAAATTGACCAAAGGGCTGTGAATATAATCATTAATATAATTAGATTATTTTCAACAACTGGACTCTATACAAATGGTATAATCATGAAAATTGAAAATTATACTCTGGCGCTGTTACTGCCTGATATGGTATTGTTGTTAATCAAATTCTTTAATTAATAATGAAATTAATAAGAATATGGCCCTCTTCAATTTGGCAGTTATTGCATGAGAACAAACTGAAAATGCTGATCTTTTATTTCTTTACCTGATCAGGTTTAGTTTTGATCCCCATTCAGTCTTTGGAGTTTGTGTGTTCTCCTCATGTTTATGTGGTTTGTCCTATAGTCATGGGTCAGCCTGCAAGAATTGCACCTTTACACATATACAGACTTCACCAGAATTTACCACTCTTCTCACTGCCACTTATTCTTACACTTACCTTAACCATTTTGGCTGATTCTTAGAATCCTCTATATCCTCTGCTTACATTGCCTGTGAAAGCAAAATGGGTCATATTCACTCTCACACACTCACATGCACATGTGAAATCTGATCAGTAAAGACTTTCTATTTATTCTTTTGTGTATATCGGGGTGATATGGCTTTTAATGCCTTAATGCACTTCTGGGGTTTGCAGATTCAGTTCACATATCATATATCGTCTAAGCCAAAAATAACCAAAACTTAAATGATTTGTTTTTAATCATCTCTGTGGAGATTTGAGGTGTTGTCACATACTGTTGTATGTAATACATTTTGTTTGGTTACTGTTTAAAATTTTCTTTGTATAAGATGGTAAAAAAGAAGCAAAGGTTTTGATATCCAGCTACCTCCTTGTGTTTCTATTCATCTGTGCTTTGACTGCATTATAGTGACATGTTGAAATCACCTGGTGCTATCTTAAGCACCCACATTCAGCGGAATTGTCCAGAAATTGGAGTGCTGTTTCAGCACTCATGCTGGGTAGAAAAAAGCTTCTATCTGCTCTTTCTAATACAAGATACCAAAAACACACAGACCTTATGGTTTCAGACATGAGACAAGTTCAAAAAGTGAGTATGACATATGTTTGATTATACATGAACTATAGTTTTTAACCTTCAGTTTTTTTTATTGAAAATGATAGAGGGATACTAATCCAACCACTTGAAGAAACGGCTGGGTGTGAACACCTATGTACCACAGGAACACTGACTATCATATTTCCATGCCTAATTTCTATGGTGCATCAACCTAAAGTGTGTAAAGTAAAGAACTGTAAAGTAAATCCTAATTAGTCAGGAATGTACTAGAATAATAACTATCTCTCTGGCAGTCAGATCCTGGGATTATTCATGGTGTTGTCATGAGGCTCACAATTCCAAATTCAGTATCATTCATCCGATTTGCTCATGTTCTAGAAAACTGAACAGTGCAATTAATCATCCAGCAATTGTCCTTAACTTTTTGTCCTGATCAGGGTCCTTATTCGCAGGGTGACTAAACCCAAAAACAACATTCATTCACAAAGTCACACAATATGGGCAATTTAGGTTGACCAGTTAGCCTGAAATATGTGTTTTTAGGCTGTGGGAGCAAACCCAAGAAGACATGGGAGAACATTCAAACTCCACACAGATTGAGTCAGATTCAAACCTACACCTGAACAGCCCAGGTGTGATGAAGCACTTGGAATTCATCATTTTATGAAAATATCCAGAACAAGTGTCACAGTTATAATCCTCATCTGACCACAAATATTATGCCACAAGGCTCTTAGATTTTAGTAATCTCAGATGTGTATAGTTAAGTTTGTGTATTCTTTACTTATCAGTGAAGGTGTTCCAGATTTGTTCAGTGTTCTGCCTGCTGTAAATCTGTGTACAGAATGAGCTGGACATCTTTTCCTTAATCCCCAACTTTGTTTTTTTCTTTAGTGGTTACTTTTTCCAGTCCAATTATATTACCAGATCTTGATATCATTTGATTTAACCAAGGTGAAACTTATCAGGTGAGTGCTATTTGAGATTTTAGGTGTTGCAGGAGGGATTTGCTACTATGTCCGCATGATGAGATTTGAAGTGTGCCTAGATTTGTACAGGCTTAAGCGGCTTTTGCAGTTTGAGCAAAAACATTATTACATTACATTAAACTAGATCTTTACACAAACTAATCAAGCTGTAACATTCTTGCCGAGATGGAGAATCACTGTTTGAATCTGCCTGCTTGTTTTCTCTACACCATGCAGACAGCGGTGGCTAGAGACTCATGTTACATTCTTGTGACGTTGTGAGTGATGCTTCCCATTGTTTGTACCATCCTTTGACAGATCCACACTCCACACTTTTCAAACTGAATATTGGAAACTAAAAGTATACCAGAATGTGTTAAAACATGAGTTAAACGTGTTTAAAAAAATGTGCTGAACCATTTTGCTTTTTGTGCTTAGTCCCCAGTCTTTTCTCTCTTGTAGTAAGTGCTATTATACAATATACTGTAATGTATCCATCTATTATTGGTAACCACTTGGCCAATTCAAGAAGCATAAGTTGTGAATCAAGGTCCATTCTGAAAGGGATGCTAGTATATTGCAGGGCAATCACATGCAAACTACTACACACGCTACGGACAATTTTGAGATACCAATTCAACTGAAAGGTATGTATTTGGCCCATGGAAAGAAACACAAGATGAACATGCAAGCTCCATACAGATGTAACATGGCTTGAACCCATGTCCAAACACACAGCCCTGGAACTGTGTGGTATCAATGCTACCCGTTGGATTACAGCGTCACTACATACAGGCAGTGTTAAGAAAACTGTGTAGTCAAAGCCACAGTGCTTCACTTGCTCTATGGTTGAGCTGAAGTCCTCTTCTGTAAGACAACAAAGCCCTGGACACCTGAAAAGCAAGCATGCAGAGATCATGGTCAAGCAGCTGGATCATGGTCTTCACATGCAGAGCAGTCTAAAAAAACTGGATCAAACAGAAACTCACAGATGAGGACTTCCCCAGTTACTAATGTAAATAAGAGCTGCAAAGCTTTTGCACCAGAGGCCATTTTAATTCTCTTTTGATTACTCAACGATATCTCTCTCTTTCTCTGAGCAGCAAAGAAGACCTGCGCCCCGACAGATTTCACCTGCAGGAATGGCCAGTGTGTGCCTGCTAGGTGGCGGTGTGATGGTGAGCCAGAATGCTCTGATGGCTCTGATGAGACAGACTCCACATGCAGTAAGTGACCCCACCATCTATATGTGATCAGGGATGGGTGACTTTAAAATATTCCTTCTCACGTCTTGTGTGTTCCACTGTGTTCACCTCAATTTTCTTGCCAGTTGTGTAATTTGTAAACTATTTGTTTTGCTGCCTGTGCTAGATTCACATGAATTGTAAGTGCTGTAACTCAGTATCATATCCAGAAAGAAATTAATCTTGGTTTCTACTGAAATTGATTTTTTATTAAAAAATTAGTAGCGACAGTTTCGGTTTTCAATTGTTATCAGACATTGTTCACTCCTCCTGGTAGCAAAGAAGTATAAGAGCAAGATAATGTTTTGATTTTTAGTTTAATTTAATTTATAATTTAAAATTAATAGAAAAATAAAGTTGATATTTGTGTTTTATGGGTCCAGATGAAACGGGGACATCCTCTACCAGCTAACAGCCATTGGTATATCTGTTATAATTTCTTGCTCGTGGATAGGTCTATGGGTTCACACTGTTTTAAACTGAATAGGCTAGAAGAATTAAAACAAAATATTGAAAAATCTCTGCGTTTGTAATGCTATTACTGTCATTCGAATAGATTTCTTTAGAAAAGTATTTTGATTGTGTTGGACTGATTGGAAAAGCAAGAGTTAAAATTTTGATTCACATATATCTTTTGTAGCACCAAGAAGAATATTCAATTTTCTGCAGTTTTTTTGTTTCCTAAATACCATTACAGATTAATACATAGAAATTCAGCAACAAAAACATGAATAATGTTTCAGATGGTTCAATAATGATGCCTGTTATAGTTGCTTTAAATTTTGTAATTATTTTTTGTGGATGTAGTTATGGTTTCATTAAAAAGTAATTTACAGCCATCTGGCGACTAAATTTATTTTGTAACTTTGAAATGAATTCTTATGAGCTGCTTATGAGCTCATGTAATTATGAAAAATGAACTGTGCCAGCGGTGCCCCTTTCCATGTAACCAGTGAGTGTAATGAAAATATCACACCTTGTACAGATCCCCAGTCTGAGGTACATGACTGCTGTCCAACCATGAGAGTATTAGAGGACTTATTCGAATTGGAAAAGACAGTTATGTTGGCTTGCTACCTCACTGGGACAGTCCAGAGTGTCCACACTCCCAATTCCTGGGAGCTTTTAATAACTTCAGGATTCTTCTGCAGCCCAACACTGAACCACCTGATTCTGATAAGGTGGTCCTGATTGAATCAAATTGATGAATTGTTGCAGAGTGAGTGGTCCTTGGATAGCTGGGAAACCTGCTGGACTGTGGACCACAGGGCCAAAGTTGGGTAATTCTGCTTTCAGCTAAGGTCTGCAGTCCTGGTCTTGACAGGATATGCTGAATATGCAACTTTTTATTCTTTGTGAGCCTTCAAATTAAGTTAATTTAGTCCTTTTCTTTAAACACCAATATTATCAATAAGTTTTAAAAGTATCTGTAAAAACAGAATATACTTCAAACAGGCTGTATCCTAACTGGAGTTCCTGAAGGAAAGAATGAAAGACGTCAAAAAATTCCTCCTAACAGTTTCTATAAAACTAAGATGATGCGTGGTCCTCAAAAAGCAACAGTAACTGTGTATCACATTGACACAGACAGTTCTATGCAGAGACCCTCTTCCAGATATTCCTTTACCTTGCATTAAGCACTGGTGCAGATCACTGCAATGCTTATCACATTCTTTATGCTCAGATTTAAATAGTTTTGACACACGTGAGTTGAATTTATAGTTATAGTTCTCCAGGTTTTGATTACTCTTTTATGAGTGTAGAGACCGAAGAACATAGATAGCTTATTCTTTATTTAGTACACTGGATAGTTTACAGTCTTAAATTTTTTTAAAATCCTTTTTTATTTGAAATTTTTTCCAAATTAACACACTACCTAATGCAATGAATGTGTGGACAGATTAGCTTCCCTGGTCTTTAGTCTGTTCATTCTATGTTACTTTTCAGCTTTGTTCTGTCTAACTCAGCCTTGACTGAGATTTTGAATGAAAGTGTTGCATTTTTTATTCTCTTGAGCTGAATGCTGTGGTTGCTATCATTTTTCATCTCATTAAAACATTAAAGCATACTGCAAATATGTGAAATTGTGCTTGTAAAATATATTTACTTTGTTTGCTCATTAGTGAAACTGAAACAGAACACAAATTATTATTTTCATTTCAGGTCTATTTATATTTAGTATTCAAATGTTCAAACAATAATTATCAACTCAAGTAATAATTTATAGTCATTCTAAAAACGTTTAAAAACAACTTTTATTTTAAATATTTGGCTAATAATTTCTTCATAAACAATCATTCAATGTAGAATTTAGTAAATAGGAAATCTAGCTGCAAAGAAAAACACATTTCCTGTGACCAGAGTTTTTGATGTATGTTCTAATGGAATCAGTTCTTAATTATCAGTAGACTTTCCCATCCAAAATACAAATATTTGCAGTTTGCATTTAGATATAGTATTTGGAATTAAATGAGTTGAGCTCACAATATAAAATAAATTAGATAATTATGTTAGTTATAAAATGAATTAGTAAGAAACTGTGTAATCAATATGTCTTCCAGAATGAATTCTCGAATGTTTACTTGAGGCTTTAGACTTTTGACCAAGCAAATGGGAAGGACCTGATGCAGCCACTATTGGACTTCCTTTTATCAGGATCTTGTTGATCTTTTTCATTGAGTCTTGATATAGGAGCATCATCTTTTGTTGTCTCTAAGCATAACAGCACTAAGAGAGTGAAGCAGTTTGTTCCAGGCAGTGCTGTTCCATGTTCTATGCATTTCAATTTTTCCATCTTTTTCCTTTTTGTTCAACAGGCTTAGGTAGACTTTTGAATATGAAGGCACTGACAGACTTGCATTCCAGCTGGCAAAAAAACTCATCCAGTATAAATTACATAGAATGCATAAAAATTTGGATGTGCTGTTTATGCATACTATATAACTGAATTGAATAGCATGTAATTTCCACAATTGCACATTGTATATATTATACAGGTTGTTCTCAACCTGCATCCTGCATCCTTACAATGTACTTGTCATATGACAGATTTGCACTTACTACGTTGAAAAATAAATAGATAGATAAACAGATAAATAAATAACTAATAGTAAAAAAAAAATTGAAATGAACAAAAAAATTGGTTTATGATTTCTAGGGTTCTGGTAAGCAAATAAGCATCTGATAGCTAATTAAAACATGTACACATGAATCTCTTTTAATGTGCAATACACAGTTTCCCTCCATTCCACAACTTAAAGATACTGCCACAGAGTGTTAGTTTTTCTCACTGCTATATCACACAAAGTCACAGACAATGGTTTTCCATTTATTGTGCCTCTCAGAACTGTACTCACACTGAAAACCCTGTGCAATGTCACTCATGAGCAGGAAAGATCTTTCCATGACTGCCACTGTATTACCCAAACTATTCACCTCCACCTCTGTGCTTTCTGCATCTCTCTGTCATACAGCAGAGGATACTGAAGTATTTAACATAATGAAAATACTTTATTTTTTAAAAAGAAACTTTGGTAAAGAATACAATATTGAATTATCCAGTAATGCTATGGATAATGTAATAAGAAATTTTAAAAAATATATCAAAAACATCAACAAATGTTTGAAAAGAAGTCACCATATGATGGACTACACAATCTGTATTATGTCGTTTTTCTTATATATATATTATATAATATAATATATAGTTCTTAGAGCAAATAAATAGAGGTCATATTTGTACCAGGATGAACCTTTCAATCTTAGCTGTTTTTTATGCACATTCTACTTGGAACATTAGTTTTGTGACTTGTGAAGATAATGTGCCACAGTGCAACTTTACCACATAATGTACTTTTAGTTTTACCACTGACTGTGCAGAGAAGTTTTTGTTCATTATATAGGAAGATTTAATCTCATGTTTTAAGCTGTGACTCTTGAAATGATTATCCATGTCCACAGCCACTGCTTGCAGGCTTTCTGATAACCCTAAAGTATCTGTAATTTAGTATCTTTCATTGGTGATTTTACTTTTCTCGGTGTTGAATTGATGGACCAAGAGAATTTATTTATTCCTACACAGAACAACAGGTCCCAGGGTGCCAGCAATTTCAGTAAGCCTGTTTTATTTCATATTGATATTGCAATTATTTCAAACTTTAAATCGGCTTCATGGAGTATGCCTACAAGAAATTAAAAGGCAAAAAATTGTGTAGAACTTGCAGTTTGCTAAATCTCATAATGTTAAGCTATTTAAAAGTATGAATAAGCAATGACAAAAGCCCCTTTGGTGTTCACTCACTATTCATATGCACTTATAAACTGCTGATGTGTACATATAAAATTACGTGTTTATTTAGCATTTCAGTGAGGCAGAAAGATCAGACCAGGAGCAAAATGAATCACATCAAACCTTCTCAAGGTTAGAGTTCAAGTTCAGGACATACACTTTTTTTAGCAATTTTAGTAACGTGTAGGTCTAAATTTTTACAGGCACCCTGCATGAATTGACTGAAATATCCAGTTTTGTATATGGCTTGTTATATTCCTGTAAAGCATTTGTTTATGTTTTATTTTTCTCATAATTTTGCTCCCTTTGATGTTATGTAAATGAGAATGAATTGATGGTCCCTATAGAGCTTTGCCACAAAGTGTACAGAAGGAACGTTTACTTTATCAGGAGACATTCGGTGATGCTAGTCAGTGCTTCACAGTGTTTACCCTTTCTACATGGGCAGTACTGGGACCCAGGCCAAGGTTCAAATTAGACACAACAGCCAGCAGAGAATGATTTGTATGGTTGATACTGCAGCTCCAGAATAAATTGTGCACAGATGTATGAATAATTTAACCACTGAATTTTTTTGTTAGATACCACCTCAAAGTTTTCTGAAACTGGTTTCTGGATCAGGAAGCATAAGTGACAGTGAATGCCCTTGATCATATCACAAACTGTCATAGTACTCAAGAAACCTGAAAGCTGTACAGCAGCTGCCTTTCTCTGGGGCTGAATTGTTTCTTCTATTAAACACCTGCCACTGGCTGCAATAAATTAACAGCAAACGTAATTAGAGTTCTTATATTAACTCTTTCTCCACCCTTTCTGCGAGTAAAATGACTATGAAACAAGCAAACGTTATTGTACTCAGTCCTCAGCCGTATTGTGTGATAGAGTATATATTTTCATAAGTTGTTGTAGTCTATTTTTTCTGTTGTATAGCCCCACATTTATGAATGCTAAAGTATTCCTGTACGCATTATTTCTAAGCACATAGCTTGTAAGCAGAATTTATCATTTTTAATGAGACATAAATAAGCCACCAACTTGGTCTTAATAAACAATATTAACAGTCTTTATGTCTATAAAGCTCAGTCTCTGTTTGTTTCCCTGTTTGTTCTTTATGCTCAGCATTGTTTTTCCATCTACAGATGTAATTCTCTGTGAGGTTCTTGCATAGTCAAATACACACATAGTAAATGCAACAAGTTTAAAGGTAATAAAGTTTGGTGATACATTATCTTTTATTACTGTGTGCATTTCACTATAGCTGATGTGTCCATTGCTACCAGTGCCCTCTGCATGTTTGATCAAAGGAGTTAGTAGCTGTTATATGTGAACAAATGAAAATGTAAAAATGCACAAAATGTACACACAGACACGCACATTGTGCCGCACACATTAGTAATGTAAGAGTAACAAAGTTTTATTATATATAGATTGTCTTTTCTCCCCTTTCCAACTGACTGCATATGGTGCATATTTTATTAGCTTTTACCTTTTTGCTTCCACACCTGTTTGACCTGGACAGCGCTGAGTAACATTCAAAAGTTGTATGTAATCATATACACATACTCAACACTTATAAATACATACAAGTTTTCTCTTTGTTAAATTTCTTTGTTAAGAACTCAGGGTGGCTTTCTGCATATGTATTGTGCTGGTAGGTCTACTGCTAGCATTATTTATTATAGCATTATTTCTTCTTAAGTTCAACATGGACTACTGCGCTGACCAGCCTTATCATGTTTCTGCTTAAAAATGTTGTACACTGACACTTGGGCAGTAACAACATGTACTTTCCTTTATAAATAAGCTTCTTTTTTGTTAATATTTAATGGCAATTGGGCCCACTGTCATAAAATAAATATGGCAGTAGTTTTTGTTTTAGGCAATTAGAAATTACAATTTAGGTTTGCTAAATTAATTAGAAATTAATATGAAAAGAAGTTTGTACATTGCATTTAGGTTGAACTGGTGAACTTTTCAAAGCTGAGTAGTTACTGTTTTATCACTGATGAAATTGGAAAATCAGTCAGGGCTTTGGTCTAATACTTCCCTCCTAAAATGATGTTTCATACAAAACTTCATTTTAGGAGGTGAAAATATTAAATTGGTTGTGCATTTGAATGGACACTTGGTACACTGCCCTTTGGGACTTGAAGTCCAGTTGAGGGCTCCCACCTGCCATTGAGCGAGGTTGTTGAGCTGCCAAAAGTGTGCTGGACTCAAAGCCAATGAAACTGCAGAGAGATGATGTGCTTTGCAGATTAAATAGGGGTCAGTGCATGCATGGATATGACTGCAAAGTGTACTAGCAAGCTATTAGACCCATTAAGATGGTATGAGGAACTCATTGAATTTCTGTCAAAAATGGCGATGTGACCAGGTATGCTTATTTCACTTGAGTGCTTTTGGCAGGGTTACACAGAGTTCTACTTGGTGGCTATTGACTAGCCTGAATAAACTATATCTTGCTTTCTTTTATATCAGTATGAGCCTAGTGTAATAGGTGGATCTTACACTAAGGGTGATGCAGGATTATTTAACATTGGTGAATTTACCTGAATGGTGCGCATGCAACTCCCAGAATGCTGCAGAAAACATGACTGTCAGGAGAGCTGGCTGTGCAGAAGCAGGTAAAGGCTGAAGTGACTGCTACGGTAAGTGTGAGGTTATCAGGAGCAGGGAAACTAACTGGGCTTTTACATGGAGCCCCCATACAAAAATGGACCTACAAATGGACCCCTGAAGCACTGCAGCTTTTGAGCAGCTGAGAAGTCATTTTACAACAGCTGCCATTTTAAAACACCCTGACTCTGTGGTACTTTGTGGTCAGTGTGGATGCATCTGAAGTAAGGGTGGGAAACATGTGTCTTTAGACTGTGAGAGGAAACCAGAGCACCCATGAGAAGCCTATGCAGGAGGAAAACATATAAACTGTGGACAGACTGAGCAGGATTCTAACCCATGTCTGAACAACCCAGACACAGCGAAGATGCAGTGGTACCCACTGTGCCACCATGCCACCCAAATGAACACTTTAATATTATTTGCATTTAAATGTATCAACTGAATCATATCACACTGTACTGTATGTGTCTTAGATGATAGCTGTGTCAAGAAACACCCTTATTTAAGGATTTTTGTGACATTGTCCATCAGCATGTTTTCACATTAGGCCTTAAATGTCAGGTTTATAGTTTTAGTGACTGTACTTGATCCTTTTTCCTCTCATGGTCTAATGCACATGCATACATAAACTCCCCATCTCTGGCTACCAGCTGATTTATTGTGATTCAGCATGTGATGTGTTTGTGTTGGAGCAGGCTAATGAAGCAGTAAACCTAAGTGCCTGGATTTCTGGGACTTTCTGTACTGTTCCAGTCCTCTGGGTGAAGACACACATCACAGGCCCCGACCTCCTTCTGCCTCCCCTTGCTGACTGTGAGGATGTCTCCAAAAGACAACACTGGTACAGAGGGGAAGTAGAAAATCAGCAAGTGGAAGGAAAAGTGTGCTTGTAAAACATGAATGAGAACTGGATATTGTTAAGCCACATATGCCGCTCTGGGCATATTAGAATAAAAAAAGAATTTATTGTTGATTTCATGATGTCTGTATGCCACAGACTTTTTTTTTTTTGATTGTACTGGTGCACCCTCAGCTTAACATTATTTCTCCTGCTTTTGCATATTAGCATGTTCAGTCCCTATCTAGTTGAGTCTGTGGATGTCAAACTCCACAGATGGTCTGATACAAGCAGCTTGAGTACTATTAGTATTCTTATAGCTTATCTTTGTGGTTTGGTCTGAAGTGTGAATGTGGATAATGGGGTCTAGGGAACAGGTATTCCTGCCACTAGGGTGCCTTGCATATATATGTTCTCAGGGTCTGGTCTGTTTGTTATGAGGAACTCTCAGTAGTTATATTAATATTGAAGACAAGATTACTGATCAAAGGATGGTTTTGTACTTTTCTTTGCTGAGATAGATTGCTTGAGTTCCTATACATTTCTCAGCCTTCTGGGTAAGATCAAAGTGTAATTGGTGATATTAAAATCTAAAGCATACACCTCACTGTCTTTGTGTCTTTCCAGGACAAGTGAACTTATTTATGAATTTATGAATTATTCATTTAATTTTACAAATTTTAAGTGTTTTTTCATCTATCCATCCATTATCCTTAACCACTTAATCCTGGTCAGGGTCACAGAGGCCAGATCCTGTCCTGGAATCTGTGGGCACTAGGCTCAGAAACTAGACCCTGAATCATTGGGTGGCTTCACATTCACATATCTAAACACACGTGTATACTTTGGGCAGTTTAGAGGGACCAAATAACCTAAAGAGCATGTTTTTGGATTGTGGGAGGAAACCAATGCAGACAAGAGGAGAACAGCCTGAGTTGGATTCAAACCCACACCCAAACAGCCCAGGTGCTGCAAGGTAGTATTTGAGTTCTGCTGTGACACACAGGTGTCAGGGTCAGAATTTGGCGCAAAAAGCATGAAGCCATGGCCCTAACCTGCCTTGTGTGAACAGGCTTGTATTGGTGGGGGAATGTTTTCTTTGCTCACATTGAATTTCCCAGCCCATCTGAGGATTGCTGATGAACATGTGCATCCTTTTATGGCTATAAATTACCCATCTTCTAATGGCTAATTCCAACATAATTATGCGCCATGTTACAAAGCACAAGTCATCTCAAACTGTGTTCCATGAACATGACAAGGAATTCAGTGAACTTCAATGGCCTTCCCAGTCACTGATTGGCAGCATGAATGTGCAGCTCATAAATGTGGAACAATTACATGATGCAATCATGTCAATATGGATATACAGTACTGTGCAAAAGTCTTAGGCATGCAACTTCAATGTCTGTTGAGAAGTACAGGTAGATTCTTATTTACCATCAGGGAGGTTTCTGATTGGTCCCAAATTCATTCTGCAGCCTGAGAATGACTTCAAACACCCAATATCAGTCATACAGAACTATCTTCAGCAAAAAGAAGGAATCCTGCAACAGATGGTATGGTACCCACAGATCCCCGATCTCAACATGATCAAGTCAGTCTGGGAGTACATGCAGAGACAGTCAAAGTCTGCAGAAGAACTGTGGCCAGTTCCTCAAAATGTTTGGAAGAACCTACCAACCTCTACCTTAAAGTGCATGCAAGTTTGCATAAGAGAATTGATGCTGTTTTAAAGGCAAAGGGTGGTCACACCAAATATTGATTTGATTGAGATTTTTTTTGTCTACTCTATTTTTTAGAAGGTTTATTGATTAATAAGTATTATTATTATTTTATTATTATTATTTTTGGAACGATCCTCACTTTATAACATTTTTCCCACAGGTGCCTAAGACTTTTGCATGGTACTGTACATATAGCATGTTCAGTCCCTAACTGGTTGAGTCTGTGGATGTCAAACTCCAAGATGGTCTGACACAAATGCCTTGAATGTGATTTTATATATATGTGTGTGTGTGTGTGTGTGTGTGTGTATATGTATATAAGCTATTAGCCAAAATGATGTTGAGTGTAACACAATAATACTTTTTTTACCCATTTATTTGCTGATTTTTTTATTTCAGAGTTACACAACTTGCCAGTGTGAAACCACTGTATAATATACAGTACGCCAAGTGCTTGCTTCCCTCTCCCTCGCTGAGATTTAAGCTGTTTAATCACATTTGTTTCATTACTTTGTCACAACAGCAATTGATGCCCCTTTTGATAAGACTGCTAAAACCTGGTTGGTCATTACCTTTTTTCCTTCAGCTAAGGCAAGATATAGTTTCCTGTCTTTGTGCTTAGATCAACTGAGGTTTATAAACACAGTCACCCTGTTTATGGTGCGACTCTGGCCCAATGCACTGATACATCTCTGGCTTGAGATTGGCTTCAGTGCACTGAAGATGGTGAGTCACATGTAATATGGAGATAAATTTTTAAGGAAGAACTACAAGATCATGTATCTGATCTTGCTGAAGTTGTTGGAACATAAAGAATATTAAGTATTCTATAATATGCTTGCCTTTCTGTCTTAGTGAAATCTAAAGTAATGGGCAGTTAGTCAGAGAGGTGTGTGGTCCCACAACAAGCCTTTCCCTAGATCGACAATAATCTCTGGATGACAGTGGATCCTTCTGATCCTCATGCCATCTTAGTTCCAATGGATACTGATTAATTACTGTCACAAAAATGCAAAGAAGTACATCTTGCCAAGTCCCTCGACTCCTTGTTGTGTATTTTCAGCAATACACTTTAGAGCTTAATTAAATGGCATCCAGAGTACTGTATCAGCTGTAAATTTTATTCTGTTTCTGGCCAAGCTTTAAAGATATATTATATATAGTTTTTTATTGTTAAAGTTAATGATTTGGATCATTTGTGCTCAAAATGTTTAAAGTCTCTGCACTGAGGCTCTTTGGCTGTTATGTCAGTACCATGGTAGTTTTTTTGAAGGGATGAATAGTTGGCTGCCTATCTTTGATGAGGTCTTCATAAACACAACAATCTTGACGGATTAACATCTCCTGCAGCTTAAGGAGTGATAGCCAAGAAGATGAAAATGCTGTAAACTGGGGGATACAGTAGACAACTGGGGGCAAGATGTCTCCCTCAGACTGTGAGTAATGTGTTCAGTGCAGATGTGCCCAGACGGGTATATCATTGTTACATGTGTTGCTGTGTGCTTGAACATGGTGATCGAGAGCAGGACAGCCTGACAACAATGTCGCAAAAATGTGCACCTTCTAAAAAAATCCACACCATTTGTTAATTGGCACATTCCATAAATGAAAAGATTAGTATGCAAAATGTCACACTGCAATCGATTGCCCTCCCATCCAGGGGCAGTTTCATAGTCTAATGCCCTATGATTCCAGAATGGGCTCCAATCCATCGCATCCCTCCTCAGGACAGGTGATTAATAAAAATGGATGGATGGAAAGTGTCCCAGTTAGTAAATTAATAAGCTTATGCAACTCACCCTTTCATGCTGTACGGCAATCATGAGTGCCTTTTACATCAGTGCATTAAAAATGCATTACTATTGTAGAAACTTATTTGTCTTATGGATGGTCTGTGCCATCCTAGGGAAATTTTGTGTATCCTGGTGTTGCTTACACATCAGCATGTAAAATTAATCTATATACAGTACTGTGCAAAAGTCTTAGGCACCTGTGGGAAAAATGCTATAAAGCGAGGATGGTTCCAAAAATAATCCCATGAATACTTAATAATCAATAAACCTTATAAAAAGTGCAGTAGACAAAAAAACCTCAATCAAATCAATATTTGGTGGGACCACCCTTTGCCTTTAAAACAGCATCAGTTCTCTTATGCAAACTTGCATGCAGTTTAAGGTAGAAGTTGGTAGGTTCTTCCAAACATTTTGAGGAACTGGCCACAGATCTTCTGCAGACTTTGACTGTCTCTGCATGTCCTCCCAGACTGACTTGATCATGTTGAAATCGGGGCTCTGTGGGTACAGATAGTTCTGTATGACTGAGATTGGGTGTTTGAGGTCATTCTCAGGTTGCAGAATGAATTTGGGTCCAATCAGAAACCTCCCTGATGGTAGATAAGAATCTGCCTGTACTTCTCAACACACATTGAAGTTGCATGCCTAAGACTTTTGCACAGTACTGTATACCTCACAAAGAATACAACTGTTTCATAATGGGTACGATATATAAAAGAGCTGTAATCCCTACATGGATTGAATGTACACAGATAAAGCTAAGTTGGCAGTTCATTAGATACACAAGGCGCTGTGTTGTGTTATCATATCATATGCCTCTTTTTTTTCTTCAGAGCAGCACGAATATTTCTGGGCATGGATTCTACAAGATGCTGGATACATTGTGTTGGAATTTTGTACCATGGACAAATAATTGTGTTGCATAGCTGCTGCAAATTGAATGACAGCACAGTCTTGCTGTAAACAGCCCCTTCCACCTCATGAAAAGGTACTCCTAAGGGTTGTGATCTGTGGATTTTGCAGGCCACTCAAGCAATGAAAATTCAGTGCTGTGTTCCTGGAAACATTTGGAGACAATATGTGCCTTATGACATGGTGCATTATTATACTAGAAGTGTCCATCTGAATGTGGACAAACTGTAACCATGAAGGGATGAGGAAAGGTACATTAGCAAAGAAGTTCAGATAGATGTTCAGATGTTTTTTGAAGGGTATCCTGGGCTCTAATGTTTGCCAGAAAAACATTCCCCAGACCATTGCACTGCTACCACTGACCTGTACTACTGACACCAAACAGAGTGGCTCCATGGAATCATGTTACTTATTCCAAATCCTGATCCTTCCATCAACACTATGCAAAAGGAGCCTGGATGTATCTAAGCAGAATATTTTTTCCATTCCTCAACAGTCTAGTTTTGATGCTCCTGTGCTCATTGGAGATGTGCTTTTTTGTTCTTCACTGAAAGTATCAGCACCCATAGTCTTTGGTTGTGCACGCTGAGATGGCATTCTGCACACCAGTATTGAGTGCAGATGTGATTTCCCTGGTTGTAGCCCGTCTGTTTGCTTGCATGGTTCCTGCCAGCCTCCTTTGATCCCTCTGATCCACAAGCTGTTTTTATTCACATCAATGGTACTTTTCTATATTTTCACCATTTCCCATAAACTCTTGAAATGATTGTATGTGAAAAGCCCAGGATGACAGCTGTTGGAGCATGATACAGCTGGCATGCTTAGCATCAACTATTCAGCCACATTCAAAATCACCAAAGTCACTGGTTTTGCTCATTCCAAAGCTAAATTGAAAACTAACTGATGCTATAAATACTGGTCCATTCGTTTTATACCACACACTGCAGTCACATGACATATGACTTGTTACAATGTACTATTTGTATGAAGTTGCGGGGTGTATCTAATAATTTGGCAATTGAGCATAGCTGTAAATAGTCTGAAATTAAAGGTAACAGTCTGCAGTTTACTCTCATATTCCCGTTCTACTCACCATCCTCAGCACACTAATGTTTCGTTGTTGTTACATTTCAAATCTTGGGTGCTAAAGAACAGATGAAAACAACAAAAATTGTGTCCCAGCCCGAACACTTACAAACTGCACTGTATTTTCAAAGAAGAATGTTAAACATTAATAGGAATATTGGACATAACTGAAATGTTTGTTTGTAGGTCTTTAGCTATGATACAGTTTAATACTGGTGGGAAATTTCTGGATTACCTAATTTTTATGGATTGTTTTGGGGAGCTTTGCTAAGCCATCACTCATTCACCAGCAACATCTTAGAAAGAAGCAAGTGCCAAGGCAGGTGTCTGCACGTTATGATTATGTAGTCTTGATAGTCAAGTCCATATTCTGTGTTTGGCCTTTCTCTGAATATTAACTCATTCAGATACTTCCTGTAAAAATACATAAAGCAGAGCTAAAAAGTGCAAGAGAATGGGGTTTGGAGTTTCAACAGGCAACAGTATGGCATTCTTTGCCACAGCTTTGCACAAACACACTGTCACTTGCTTAGCAAATGGCCGAAGATGTGGTTTTAGCTAAACATTTTTTTATGAATGTTAAGCACCTGCAAACGTTTGATAAGTCCTCCTTTGAGAGTAGTGCCAGCTCAGTCATGCCAAGCAAACTCCATGTGCCAGTGCAGTGAGGAACAACAAGCCCTGAAGCAGGATCTTGGCAGCTTAGGGGAGCACTGAGAAGGTCTTTGCCAGGGTCACACTAGTCTAAAATGTGACAGACTCCTCAAGTGCTATTGCATTTGAGTCTATTTGCAGCACCAAAAAAGCATTAGCAGTAGCACATTGTAGAATTATAGGGACCATAATCTGAGATCAAAAGCCACATTGCGTGCTTGATCACACTGTGTGGTGGGAATTAAGGCTAGAGTGTGTTCAGGGTTCAGGTTTTTTTGTTTGTTTGATATGTTTTGTGTAGACTTTTCTCAGTGTTTGGAAGGTGGTGGGTATAAAAACAGCGGGCTAAGCTGTTAATGGGTTTTGCTAAGCAAGCTGCCACAAGCTGCGGGTTTGTTTAATTGGGGTCACAAGGGAGAGCTGAGACTGCTTATCATGTTATGGTGAGGAATACTGACCCCCAAATTATCCTCTCTCTCTCTTTCTCTCTCAAATCTCTCTTTCTCCAACATTGCTTTCCCCAACAGGTAGACAGGCATGCCCACCTGAGAAGTTTGACTGTGGGGGCTCTGCCAACAAGTGTGTCTCGTTGTCATGGCGATGTGATGGTGAGAAGGACTGCGAGAATGGGGCAGACGAGGAGGACTGTGCTGCTGGTAAGTGTGTTTGACAGCCGTGTTGCAAAAAAAAATGGTCACACTGGTCCTGCTGACTGAAAATGATGAAAACATGGTAATCTCTGAAAATGAAAAAGTACATTTCATGTCTGGTATCTATCGTATAGAAAAAAAATTAGAAAAAATGATGTACAAATGGGTAGAAAATTAAGTCTATACAAAGTACAACAGTCATATTCACTACAGGGATTCCACTCACTTGATGTGGGAATCACAGCAGCCACTTTAAATTGTGAAGACGAGTTCTGAGACTCCTGGGAAAATACTGATTTAAGGTTCATGTGACAGTAAATGTTGGTTTTTCAGCTGTGTGTTGGGATTCAAAAACCGAGTGCTTCAATAACATTTGAGTCAACTGCTACACTGTTTTCTGTGTCCATTCTTTCTGCAGTTTCATTTGATCAGTTTTCACACTCAAGAGATGGAAGGGGATGTTTGAAGTTATCATCACATCAAGTTCCTTTGAAATATGTGTCTGTTTGGTACAATAACTCAGTCTCTAGGTCGACACTGTTGGCTCAATCTTTCATCATGCTCATGAGCCAGACAAGAACACAGCGTCAGTTATGACCACCAACAGCAAAACTACTAAGGCAATATCGACTTTTTATGAGCAATACAATTATGCACTTCCTGAATTGTAGGCAGATATTATGTTTCACATATGTGCCCCTTTGCCACATCAGTTTGATATTCACCTGTTAACTTGAAGGTAATGGCCACAATAAATTGCAGAAATAATAGTTTCATTTGCACTTGTGATTATTACAGACATAAAATGCATCATTGTCAATGTTTGTGGTGGCTGTTTATTTGCAGATTTGGTTTTCTGTAGTTCAGAACGGTCACTGCTGTTCTTCCTAGGATTACTTATGAACTGGTGAATGTGTTTCTTACTTGAACCCTTTGTCAGTGGGAGTCTGTTGTCTTCTGTGATGCAAATTAAGGAGGCTGAGTCTTTTATAGCACAGCTGATCAGCAGTGGATCCCCTCTCGTCTTGACCTGCTTTATAGCTGTGAATTTGTTCTGATTTAAAAAAAGAAACTAAATGGACACCACAATAAGCACCTTTGGTCCTGGAGTCCACAAAATATTGGACTGACACAGTCAACCTCACAGGGTTTTCCAGGTTTCTCCACTATAGTGAGATGTTTTGATTTCTTAACACATGACTTTTTGTAATATTACACCCCTTTTCTGCCTGCCCAGCCAAGTTTTGACAATATGGAATTCAGATTTTAAAAACCATATTGGAAATAATGTACAAGCACATGCAGACACATACAAAATTGAATGGCTGGGACTGGAAGGTTGTGTATAGTGCAACACCATTTTAATAATATAAACATAATTCCCACTTTAATTTGGTAAAAGAAGTAGCTCAGAGGTGTGACTCTACACACCACAAAGGCTTTCTTCAGTAGTCCTCTGTCATGAAGCCATTCATTCATTTTTTTATGGCAAGCAGTCGAACAGGAGAGAGGAGGAGCAGAGCATTGAAGCCACCCTGTTGTAATGGCTATAATCACAGCACAAATTCCTCTTTTTCCTTCATTTATTCCTTCCTGCCCTCTTCAGAGAGTCCACAAATCAATGTACTGTGAAAATCAGGGAATCAATGTCTTCATCAGCAGGAGAGACAGCACACTGTTGGGACACACCTGGATGCACTGACAGAGGCAGTAGTTAGAATGTGTGGCTAGTAGCTTGAGGTGTGACAGCTAAAAGACAGCTTTTGCATTTTTAATAAAAGTATGTTTTGTGGCCAGGTGGGTCAGCTTCACTTTGCATATTAACAGCTCCAGTTATCCAATAAGACTCTTTGTCTTTGTTATTTAACAGATAAATTATCAGGTTGGGTTGTAAGAATGTAATATTTTGTAGTTATTTGTATATGTACCTGCTGCTTTTCTCCAAAGTAACTTACATTGTTAATATTAACTACCTTATAATAATTAATCTTTTTATACAACTGGGTAATTTTAGCAAAGTAATTCAATGTAGGCCACAGCAGGAGGTGGATTTCCAAGCTGGGCCCTTTGAGTGACTGCAGTAGCTCTAGCCACTATGTAACCTTCAGCCTCACTGATTTTGAGCTCATCTTGCATTTTTGAGTCTGCTGATAAATTTCACAAAACTATATATTTGGCTTTTTGTTGAGGTGTTTAAAGGAAGTGGATGCATTACTGAAAGAGGTGCATAAATTCATGTTGCACCATACAGTATAATACCATGTGAATGAACCATGTACCGTAATCAGAATAGGAGTGCAAGCGTCTGTGTACCTAGTCTTGAATATCTTTTGATTCAACTTTCTTGGATGTGAAACTTTGACTTTTAATCCTCTTGATTTGCAAGGAATAGTTTTTCACAAAAGTATGATGAGAGTGACTGTAAAGGTGATGCAGGTTATGATAGCGATAACCATTTTTGTGCCTCTGCTGTCCTAACTGTTACTCTCTGTCATATGGCTCCTTTAACCTACAAGCAAAGTCTTGATATTTAATTTAACATAAAAGTACAGCAGGTGCAATTACAAGCTGTGCCTGGTTGTCTGGACCTTTTTATTACAGTACCACTTTCTGCTCAATATGGAGCAGAGACTGTGAGACTGTACTCAATATGTGCCAATAATTCTTATTTAATCTAATCTAATTTGAATTCCTTAATCATTGTTGTGTGCATCTCTGTATATGTATTGAAGTTATGTTTAGTTTAAAAATATGCAGAAGTATTTATATTAAAAGAATATGACACGAATGAATGAAAAATGTAACATTCCGTTCAGGGACATTGTATTGAAGGGTTAGATCCCTATGTTATGTGTAGCTACAAAACATAACATTTTCATTTGCGAAACATTACATTTCCAGTTGCCAATTTGGTCTTCAAAACGGCGTGAATTGTCTGGGCTTGGATTCTACAAGAGGCAGGAAGCATTGTGCAGGAATGTTGTACTATGTGAAAATGATTGCATTGTGTATTTTCTGCAAATTGTATGGCTGCATAGTCCTACTGCAAATAGCCCTTTCTACCTCATTGAAAAGTTGCTTGATAGGATTGAGGTTCAGGGACTGTGCACGCCACTGAAGCAATGAAAATTCACTATAGTGGTCCTGGAATAATTCGGTCACAATATATGTTATTGGGCTGGAATGTTCATTTGAGTGTGAGCAAACTGTAGCCATGAAGGGATGGTCAGCAGTGATTTTCAGACACACTGTGCCATTGAGATGTTCTTCACTGGGTATCTGAGCTCAAATGTGTGGCAGGAAAACATTCCCCACACCATCACACTGCCATCACCTGCCTGTACTGTTGACTGCAGACAGAATGACTTTTGCCAAATTCTGATCCTTCCACCAGCATAATGCAAAAGGAACCTAGATTAATCTGACCAGGAAACATTTTTCCACTCCTCAGTCGTCCGGTTTCGATGCTCCTGTTACTACTGGAGATATGCTTTCTTGTTCTTGGCTAATAGTATTGGTACTCAGCATGGTCTTGTAGTGCATTTGAGATAAAGGCTGATAAGTGGTGCATTCTGAGATTACATTCTCCATGCCAGTGCTGAATTCAGATGTGATTTGCCTGGTTGTGGCCCATTTGTTAGCTTGTTTGTCACAATTCTCCTTTGACTCCTCAGATTCACAAGCTGTTTTTTTCCAGTCACTGGTACATTTTTGCATTCTGCATTATTCTCAGTAAATCCTTAAAACAGCTGCATGTAAAAAACTCAGGATAACAGCCATTTGGGAGATGCTAGAAGCAGCACACCAGTCTGATGTATTACTTATTGGGATGTACAGTTTGTGTGAAGGCTGGGGTTGGACCTAATTAATTGGCAACGCAGTGTATGTTCCTATATAGTCCATCAGTGTACAAAGTATATGTGCTTTTCCTCCAGGCTGGGGGCCTCAATCTCAACACAGTAGTTTTGCTCCATTCCTCTTGGACTGAAATGCGTGGCCTCCAGAGGACCTGAAATATGTTCACTCTGCTACCTCATTACAATCTGTTTGTCAAGACTCTCATCTCAAAATGAATTTTGGTGTCCACATCTGAAGATGGGCTTTGGCCAAAACACAATTCATACACAAAATCGCTTTGGAGGATGGAGGGGTTAGTTGATTTATTTTCACATCAAATATCCTAAGATCTTATAGTGAACTACTGCAGTCTGCTAAACATACTGCATATGTCTCTGAGACAACCCCGTAATCTGTTGCTCTATTAAGCCTCATTTTTGTACCTGAGATATGTCTTTCAAAAAATGGTTGAAACTCTTTTTTGGCAGCAAGTTAAATTCTCCTGCAAGTTGTTCAACAAAAAAAGGTAAAATAATTAACTTTTACATTTAGCAGAGAATAAACTCTGCTTTTTATCATCTAAGCAATTTATTACATGCATAGTCCAAGAATAATGAATCTGTTGACATTAGCCTTTGAGTCCAACTCATTTGTTTATGTAGGAGATTAAAAAACACGAGAGTGGAGAAAAATTCATAGAAATATTCTCATTTCCCTAAGACTGTATGTGTTGTTTATCTATTGAATACACCCCTAATTGTCTTTAGACTGGAAAGTTTGAGGTTTCTCATTGCTGTAAAAACAAAACTGGATATTGTTTCTGCTGTAAAACAAGCTGTAGTTTTGTTTTTTAATTACCCTGGAGAAACTTTATCATTCCACTTCATAAATTGATAAAAAGTTTTCTCATGACATAGGGCCCTGTGCTTTAAAGACCTCTTGGCTGGTAATCAAAACTTCAGGGGTGGGAGATTAGTCATTATTACTTTAATTTAAATTTTACGTTAAAAAATTGTTTCGTAGGTTACTGCACACATTTGTTGCCAAGTGGAATAAACAGTTATTAATTGTTAAAATGTTTGGGCTTTAATGCAACGTTGAACTAATGGTTGTCAAATGTGAGGTTACCAAATCTTCATGTTGAGAAGGAAATTTCAAACAATGTGCTTTAATTGTACTATTATTAATCAGTGTGAATACAATGATGCACAGTATCCCGATAGATTTACACTGAATTCATTTAGACTAAATGGGTATAATGGAGTGGGTAATGACACACTGTCTGAAGGTGAGCCAAACAGTTTCATCCTGCTTTGTCGACCACACAAGACAGTCCAAAGAGTCCCTCAAACAAAGTTGATGGCAGGAATGGTGACAAATGTAAGGGTAAAGCATTAATGCCTTGTGCTCTAAGGCAGACATACTACATTAGAGTCGCTTAGGCAGTTGGTAAAATATTAATTATGGGTTAATGAGACACAGCAGTTCCCTGGCTGTCAAAGATGGTGGTGTGTAACTGAGGGTGTGTTTGCAGGCTGTTTTATGCTCCTCTAGTTGACTTTGGAAAGCTCTGCTTCTCTCAGGAAATGCACCCCCTTTTGCACAAGACCTCTAAGCGAATTTTAAGTCTGCTGCTAAATGTTCCTTTAAAGTAATTCACTATACAAACAGAAGAAAAAAAACTTATCCTGGCATGCAACTAATTAAATGCAAACGGATACATTGTCTAATCCATGTTTAATTGCTCTGTATTCTTGCTTATTCTATATAATTGTTCAAAGGAAGACGTAGGTGGGGGTTATACAATGAACTCATCTCTACAGAATGCCCTTGACACTTTATCCCAATGCAGCACTCGAAGAAATTTCCATTTTGCTGCAGAAGGATTTTGTTGACAGCATTAAAGTAATATCATTTTCAGAACTTTAGAAAATATGAACTATTTTTTACTGGAAAGGCTAGAAAAGTCAAAACAGGCTTTGAGTTTCACCAATTGTACCAGTGATGCCTTTATTGAAACTAACTTAATGTCTCTAGCTTAGTATTTTTACTGTGGCAATTCAGGTTGCATACCTATTTCAAGGATACAACAGTAAAACCCTTTCTGTTAACTTTATATTTAAACTTCGAAATTTGGTTTCTTCAACCAATATGTGACCTGCTTACTGATATACCCAGGAGGGGTGCTCTACATCCAGCTACACAGTACTCGCCATTTAATGTGTGTTGTAATCTTTATTCATCTTGAAGACCATAGAAATTGACAAGGATTTCTGTAGAAACCAAGCTCTTAAGAAACTGTTGAGCCATGGATTGATGGGGGATGGTTCTATAGCTTCTTGCTTTTGAATTTTGCATAAACCAATCACTGTTACCACGTGATTCCCGCTGGACCCAATTCTGTCTGAAGTGTCCTTGAGCTGTATTTTCCTGGTACTGTGGCTGATCATGCAGACACTACCATTCCTATGTTGTTGCTGAGCTAACCTCTCTTGTCCTTTTGTTTAAAAATAAATCATATAGGAAAAATCATTCCCACTCATAAATAACCCCCCATGGCCCATAAATGACACAGGCTGGACTTATGAAACCAGGCTGATGAAGAGAAATTCAAAAATAACTGAACACTGTTACAGTCTCCTCCCTGGCAAATTGTGTGTGTGGAAAGTATTTAAGGGAAGCCTTGTAATCCAAGGCATTGTTTTCCAGCATCACTGTTTCTGCCATAGTGTTGAAAACAACACCTCCCCCACACCTTGCGCCCCCCACAATGCCAACATGAAAGCAAAAAGTAACAGCCATGACACAGAAATACCAGTGAATACTTCTCAGAGGAGGGCAACTTATGCACTCATATTTTAATATTTTCGTTTGACAGTACGAAAACAGATGGTCTGAAAAAGGAACATCAAAGTTGTTATCAAAGGAGTAAAAAGTGTTGCCTTGATGTTAATTATTATACAGAGGGGTTCAAGCTATGTGGGATATGAATGAGGAGTATCTAGGCAAGTTTTGTTTTTATGATTCTCAAAATTATAGCTACGATGTATAATTCTGTCATTTTTTCCAGAAGTGGTTGAAAAAGGGTTGTCTTAATAGCATGCTAGTGAAAGTCCAATTTCAATGACAAGTGATAAAAATATTTGAAAAAGAGAGCAGCAGAGATATGCAGTTTTATGATAAAGTACAGGATTGTCTTCAATTCCTATTTTGTCTCTTTTTGTTGCTTTTTGACATTAAATTTTATTGGCTCTTTTTGTCAGTTCTATTTTTTGATGACCTGTATTACTATTTGTTAGTTACTAGGGAATACAAACTGCGTAGTCAGTATTACTAGTATTGTTTCATTATTTACCACCAAGGAAATGACATAGAAACAATACTAATGTCACTTTTTTAATCTCTTAGTCTACATTCATATATTTCTAGAACTGACCAAAGGATCTGACCACAATTAATTTTAAAAACAGAGATCATTGCAAAGGGGGAAAATACTTTTTCATAGCACCGTATTTGCAATATTTTGTTGTGAGAAAATGTAAAAATACAGTGTGTGGCAAAACTTTTAAGTGATTGAAAAATAACACCCAAACAGTGTGAAAGGCTGGTACATACTTACTCCAAAAGACTGCTATTGCTGCAAAAGGTGCTATACCAAATTTTTGTGTGGAGTGTTTGAATACTTATGTAAGCAGCATATTTCAGCTTTTCATTTTCTTAAAATATTATCAGCATAATATCCCTTTCTCTGACTAGGGATAGACCACATGAATTCACAATAAAAATACTGATTGGAAAAATCTGTAAAAATAATTTGTAATTTAACTTTCAAGGGGTTTGAATATTTTTGCAAGGCTCTGTAAACCAGCATGGTATTAGTCCACATACCAAAGGGAAAACAACAAAGAAAGACCCCATGCTGACATTTATTTTAATGTTTCTTAATGTAAAAACTTGACGTAGCGAGTCAGATCTGCTTTCAAATCTTAAGAAATGGCTGTAGATCAAATTAAATACTGTGTCTTTTTGCTGCAGTGAATAGCAGTAGTTGGAAGTTTTGGTTAAGAATGGGTGAGGTTAATAGGTTCACCAGGGTTTGCATGAGAGATCAAGGCCACCAGTCCTATGCTGTGTGTACTGTTGCTCTCTTAGTCCTTGGCAGCAGCTGTAAGCAGTGGAGATGACACATGGCACTGGTACACGAACAGCTGAAGCAGCCCGCTCCGGTCAGCCTGGGCAGTAGCCCAGGAGCCTTGGCAGGCAGTGTGGGTAGCTGGCAAGATGCAAGTATGTGCTGTCTGTGTCCATGCATGTGCCACCTTGCACAGGGGAACATCAGCTGTCGTGGGGGTTATGATGAACTTAGAACCAGGAGAAGCTGGATTTTAGTGTCAGACAACACCCTACATCTATGACCTCTGTTTGTATGCAGTATTCCTGTTTCAGAACTGTTCAGTTGGAAGTCTGGCTGTTATCCCGAAGTCCACCTTTTTGGCAGTGCTCTATGACAGGACCAGCTTTGGAATTCAATTAAAACTTTGCTGAAACCCAATTGGCGACCACATCAGCAAACGCAACTGCAGGTTTGAGCCTGATGATTGACAGTAATGCTGGCCCATTTGTCAGAATGTTTGTGACCCCTGTGGCTCATATCATATATATATAACTATGCATTAGGGACATTAACCATTGCTCCTGGAGGTGTCATTGCTTAAATGACTTGCTGTCAGTCTGAATGCTCTAAATCATACATCACAGAGTTCCTCAGCTGACAAATCTTGGAGCCAGTGAGGGCCTTCTTCTGGTTTAATAGCATTCAATTCAGTAGTGTTTTCATTGAAACAATTGCTCACACTACATTAACCCTGCATCGATATGCTAGAGTAGGATGTCAGCACTGAAACAGGCTGGACCACACATGCACTTTCATTTTAATTGTCTGTGGTTTGTTACTGTATGTGTTGAAAGCTTAATTGTAGCTTTTCAACAAAGAACTTCTTTACCTTTATGTTACATCCTGCTTGAATTTAATAAGCGCTTGTTTCATTAAACACTGAAAAGTAAGAAACTTTGGCTAATTTGTTGTTAAGTCTGATGGTACATTTTATAATAGTCTTAGTGGTGTACTAAAGTAAAATAACCACAAGTCAAGCTGAAAAAATTGAAACCCATTTGTATTTGTTACATGGGAAGGTTTGCAGTAATAAAAGACTAGGAAATGTTCCACTGGCATGACACTGCAAAGTATGGCTGTTAAATTTTTGTTTTGCGATGCTGAGTCCAGCAGATTTCCCAGTTCTAAGGGGGTTTAAATTGATATAATCAAGACTGTACAATCACACAGCTAATTCATAGCCCTGTGGTTGAATAGTAAAATGATTAAGAAAAATGCAGTTTTTGTCATTTCAAAGTAGTCCAGTTGTGAAGGTGCTCTAAGAAATGTTGAAGCTGTAACAGACTAAGCATGCAATATAGTGGACTGGCCTTGTCTTATTGCTTGCATATTTACTGGCACATTTTGCCAGCTGCTTCTTTAAGTTTTCTTACACATCCTTGTCTTGCCCTTTAACTATGGTATTGTGGCTGTGAGTCTGTGTGTTCTTGCACATGTTATCTTTGGGATCTAGAAGAATTGGGTTTATGGACAAAGGGTGACCAGCTATGCTGTAAAGTAGATCTGGTTGCCTGTTTGCTGTGTACAGCCAAATTGGAGCAGCCAATACAGTAGGCTGCTACACTGTGTTAAACCTTTCAACATGTAAAGCCCAGTGCTGAAGCACAGCACCACGGATGAATGATTTGTAGGAGAGTTCTTGTTATGCCTCCAGTGACGTATAACCAAGACATTTCTATAACAACATTTCATTGGCTGGCATAAACATAACAGATGGTTTTTTCCTTCTTAATAATGACCTAGATTTTAAATACTAGGCAGAGGCCTTCACAGAATTCATGTGGCAGTAATGGTTATTTTTCTCTCCAGCTCATAATCCCCATTAAGCCAAAGCTGGGTGATTAATGCAGCACACTAAAACCACTGGCACCTGTTGCCATTTGAAGGGAATCTGCCACTTGACTGGCAGAGGGACTATGAAGTCACCGAGGCACATCAGATGGGTCCCATTAACTGGACAGGCGCCCTTAGTTGTCACCCCCATTCATAAGTGTTTTCTTCAAACTTTCCCCTTTCCTAGATGCAAAGGCCTGTGCTGTCGATGAGTTCCAGTGTGCAAACCATCGCTGCATAGCAAGGACACTGCACTGTGACGGTGACGATGACTGTGGGGACGGCAGCGATGAGGTGGCTTGCACAGTACCAACCACCTGCAGCCCTCACCAGTTCCGCTGCAACAGCTCTGAGTGTGTGCCACAATTGTGGAGGTGTGATGGCGATCCCGACTGTTCCGACCACTCAGATGAGGCTGTAGAGCACTGTGGGCGCCAGGCAGAGCCTCCCCGTTCACGATGTGGCGCCAGCGAGTTCCACTGTGGTACAGGGGAGTGTGTGCGGCTGGCCTGGAAATGTGACGGTGACACGGACTGCAAGGACAAGTCTGATGAGAGCAACTGCCGTGAGTTCCTGTTCTGTACGGAGTGGACTCAGTCATAGGACCTAAACCTAGACTATCTATGATGTAAATGCATATTTATCTTGCACTAGGTTTTTTTTTGCTTGCCGACGCTTATTTATATAGCTGTATACATTAGAAAGTACTTTTCTACAACTAAAACAGTTATTATTATTAGCAGCAGTAATGGTACTAGAGAAGTAGTGTTAGTAATATATATTTACTTCCAGTTACTTCACAAAATTTAACCCATTTCTTCAGATTTTTTTGTGTAAACAGATTAGATACCGAGTGCATCTCTGCTTGAAGGTTTTTTCGTGATCTTCCTTGCCAATTTAATGACTGAAAGAGTCACAATAACTGGATGTGACATTTGCAGAATGGGTTCAGCAGCAGATTTATTTCACATTGATGAGATGTTATGTGACTCTTATGAAGACTGAAAATGGAGCATAAAGGGACAAACTGTATAGAGGCCATTGAGATGTCTGGTATGTCCCAGCCCCAGAGATCAGTTCAACATCAGAGGTTTTTGACGCACAGGAACACCATGGCCATTAATCTTTTCTTCAGGTTGCACTGTTTAAAGTGTTTTCTGTAAACCCTGAGAAATATACCCTAAAAAGTTCCAGTAGACTATTCAGTTCTTGTATTAGATCCACGTTTGTCCCTGAAAAACAGAATTGCATTTGAACCCACATCAGGAGCTCCAGGAGCTGTGATGAGCTAGTACTCCTCACTGTATTACTGTGCCACCTTTATTAATGTAAATCTGCCATTTTCTGAATTCACCCCAGCATTTTTCATACCAAAGTATGGACTGATATAAGTGGTTTTCCACAGCTTTTAGCAGTTACCAAGGTATGATTATTGACGTGTCTTGCACCTGTACCTAGAAGATCATTACCATATAAAACTGGATTTGAACACATTAATGAACCTTTTGTTGCACCGAACACTTTGCCTCCTACATTTCTGTTGCAGGGGTTACACTGCCATCTGCCTCCCACAGTGCAGGAAAAGTTAAATCTTGTGTTCTGACAGGGATGCTGCTTCCAGAGCACAGGAAGAACAGGGTACAATTGGTGTTGAATGGTTGCTAGGCAACCGTTTCATTTCCTCCAACATATAAGAGCTATTGAATTAAAAAATAGAGGGGGCAGTTTTAGCAGTAAACCAGCCCTCCACCCACTGCTACCTGCCACAGAGGCTTCTGCATTGACACTCCGCATTGGATGGTGTTACTCTCCATCTGAGTGATGCAAAGCAGGTGATTTGCATCTGTAAAATTTAATCTGTCACATCGTTTCCAGAGGCACAGTGCTTTTAATTCATACAGACCATGTTAATCCAACAGCAGGGGAAATACATGATTTATTACAAAGCGACGGAAGGTTTTTATTAAAGACTATTTCTTGCTTTGATCTAACACAGTGTCTCTGGTATCTTCTATTATTTAATTGGCAAGACAACTGCAATATAAAACTTTTGCAGCTTTATTATGTCTTGGAGGCAGATTTTTCAATGTGCTTTGGAGCATTTTTTTAATAAGAGTTCAGTGGAAGTGTCCAGGGATCAATAGGTCATCTCAGAGCTTCTTGGCTTTGACTTGCCTTTTAAAAAGGAGAGGCTGAAAATCATTCCTCTCCATTCTGAGTTAACTGCTTTTCTTCCTCTCAGGAACAATATATCCTAATGCTGCATACATTTGAGAGGATCCATCATAGTACCAATTATTTTAATTAGCACCATCACCCAAGTATTGAGAAAAATATTGAATTTGTAAATCAAGCACACTTCTAGATTATTTTAGCCAAATGTGAGTTTTTCTTTTTCCTTTGTGTGTGTGGAACTTGAGAAAGATAATACACATTAAAGGTATAATAGAGCCTTTTGGGTAATCTTAAAACTGATAACTACACCACACTTTCAGGGCTCAACAATCTAACAGTATCACATCAATAATTAATGGCCAGAACAAAAAGACAAATTGGAATTAAACCTTACCTCTTGCTGAACAACAGAAGCAACAAGCCAAATCATTTAAATGTTTAACTCCTTGAGGCTATCTTGGATAGACTGATTAAGTCTCTTATCCTTGACTCTGGAAAGAAGTCACAGAATGGGAGTTAAACAACAGTGTGTAGTGAGTCCATTACTGATTACTGGTTTTGGCACACTGTGACTTCCACTTGTGTCGTAGAATGTGACCCACCATTGTACCTTTGAAAAAAATTAATTGCATTATTGAATATGATTTGTTCTAAAAACATGTACACATTGTAAGTCACATATTATATTTACTGTTTGTCCTTAGCCTCAAGCAACAATGATTATTATGTTGAATTTAGCTGACGTGTTGATCCAAGGCAATATACGATTCTAGATGCACCACAATAACTCCCTAAAATTATTCACACTAACCTTATAACACCAGGGCAGTGTAACTAACATGGCTTCAAAGGGCAGATTAGAGTAACCAACTGATGGGAAACAAATGTCTTTAGACTGTGGCAGAAAACTGGAGCATCCAGATGGAAACCCTTGCAAATACTGGAGGGACATACAGACTTCACACAGGCTGCGCAGAGATTAAACTTATGTCTCATTACACCTTCTGCATTGCCACACTTGTATATAAGTGTGTTCTATACATAATGGCATAATCTTGGAGCTGGGCTCTAATCAGTGTAAAGACATACTGTTGCCTATGTGATACACAGCACTGCTGACATGTCGACCAGATGAGTTCCAGTGTGGTGACGGCTCTTGCATCCATGGCACCAAGCAGTGCAATAAGGTGCACGATTGTTCTGACTCCAGTGATGAGGCAGGTTGTGTTAATGGTAAGTGTATGTATGTTTGCTGAGCTGAATACATCTTCACTCAACATCTCTGGCAGTGCTGGATCCAGTGTTAGATGTGTTGGGATTCCTGGTGTCTGTGACTGTCTTTTTCACTCTTTCTGGGTGCTACGTTCTTCATAGCCACCAAGTGCGAGGGGCCCCTGAAGTTCATGTGCAAGAACGGGGAGTGCATAGACAGCAGCAAGGTGTGTGATTCCCACCGGGACTGCAAGGACTGGTCTGATGAGCCGGCCAAGGAGTGCGGTATGGCTAAGTATAACCCACAGCCAAAATCAATAGTTTCCTTCAAGAGCAATAAACTGGCCATCAATTAATATGATCAATTCAGGTGGTGGAAATCATTTTGATGTGTTAATTATGATTAAAGCGTCAATAAGTGCGTGTTCTCACAGTTCAGGTTCTTTTTCTTTAATAAAAAACTGCAGTAACCTTTCCTATTACCTTAAGGTACAATACTCAATCTTTATTTTCCTTTTTAAACCAAACAGATCACTGTCAACTATGTAGGAATAAAAGATTATTATAACAATACTGCTCTATTTTCTGTTACTGTGTACAGACATATACATTGCCTGTATATGATATATTTAAAAAGAGTTTGATTCCTTTGGTTAGAAAAGATTTCAATTGGTTTGACCTATCATATGCATTCTGATGTTATAATCTTCCAGATGTAAGTGACAATGACCATTTTATTTTATGAAATTAGAAAAGAAACACGATGTATTCTTAGCACTTTTTTCTCTTCTCCTCCTCCTTCTTCTCATTGTTGCTCTTTGGGTGGAATCTGTTTTCCACTTAAACCTGTAATGGCAAATACATAATAACACACAGTTTCTTTTGATTGCCAATATCTTGGCCATATTTGCAGTAGGATGAAAGAGCATGAAATAAGACCAGGCACCAGGCACCTGGCGCCAAGTCTACCAGTGTCTGGAGTTGGGCCATGGTTGCCACAGTAACACGCCCAGAGCCCGGGGATTAGGTGACAAAATCGCAGTGATGGGAAAAGTGGGCCAGGAGTTGCAACAAAAGTAGCTGTTTCTTTCCTTAGTTCCTCCTACTGGGCTGTACTCTTTTCTGTGGTGTGCAAGATTGTTCTTTGACTTCCTATCATCTTTGCCTGTGGCTCCACATAACAGTGGTTAAATTAGATAGGGCCACACATTACCTAAACTCTGTGTGCAAAAGTGACCAGAGCACCTGGTTGTGTTCTAGTCCATTTGCATTGGCTACAGGTGCATCATCCTTTCGTGCTTTGCTGACACAAAGGAAACCTCTATTCTCAATGGGCTTGGAAAAAGGGAGATGGAGTAATGATTCTTAAGGGCTGTAACATCATATTTTGATAGATGTTATTGATATAAGATTGGTAATTGTGCTTTTACAAGTTTCTGTGCTTTTTTTTGGAACATTGCTTGTATTATATCATTTCCAATCCACTTGTCTGTATGTCTAAGGCATCTGCATAACTGTCTACCAAAGAGCAAGAAGCATTGTTTTGTGTTGTCAAAATAACAGTCTCAGCAGAAAGAACAAGGTCAGCAGGTAGGGTAGCAACTAAAGATATTGACTCATAGCCTGGAGGAAATCTGTTAGTTACAGAAGAGCAGTACATGATAATATTGCTAATAACAACAACCTCAAATCCCTTTGCTGTGTGTCACATAAAATATACTCAGTCCTTTGTGAAATGATTTACCCTCTGACCTTTGAACCTTGTATAACAGGCTTGAATGAGTGCACGATCAACAATGGTGGCTGCTCCCATATTTGTAAGGACCACCAGATTGGCTATGAGTGCGAATGTCCGGCTGGATACAAGCTGCTGGACAAAAAGACATGTGGAGGTGAGTGGTTTTCTGCTGGGTGTGGCTTCTTCTCCACTATCACCAAGTACCTTACATACCACCCAGTGCAACATTGTTCATGAGTTTTGGATTTCCTCCTCACACAGATATAGATGAATGTGCAAACCCTAATGCCTGCAGCCAGATCTGCATCAACTACAAAGGGGACTACAAATGTGAGTGCTACGAGGGCTATGAGATGGACCCTGTGACTAAAACCTGTAAGGCTGAAGGTAAGGCATGTTGAGAAACCTGTTCAATAGCAGCTTTACTTTACCTTCCCTTTGGAGCCACTATGGATGAAGTGGTTTTATTTTTGCAGTCGACACAGCTTATAATTGATAAAGCAAACGTTTGTCATTTCACTTCCACAGAACTAGGAGAGAAAGTGATCTTTTTATACAAGCTTTAATATTCGCTCTGTATAGGTCAGTGAGGTTTGGCCTTTGTTCTTTGTACAGCAAATGTTTCATGGTTTGCCTGAAGAAAATATTGTCTTGTTTTTGTACATGTAGGGAGTTCCTATTTAATTGGTTATATAGAGGACAACCAGATTTTGTCTGAAAGGCGTTTTTTGGGGATTGCAAGTGGTTTTGATCCATTTAACATTCACTTGCACTGAGAGGCTTTTAGGCTGAGAAACTTTAAGTCGTTGTGTGCTTTAATAAGGTACTGCTGTCAGCTCAAGTTATGTCAGTACACATGTGCATAAATAGTTGTACTGCAAAATCTGGAACTCTCCTTGGGAAAGGGCATTTTCCAAGAACTGATATTATTTCACTTTACTAATCAATGGATTGAATTCCCCCTGTGAGGCATTTTCTTTTGTGTTTCTATGATCTTCAATTCACTTTTTGTTTCATGATTTGCCTGCACCTCAAAGTGCATCTTTACTTTGATACTGGATCCAAAAATATGTCCTGTGAAAGACTTGTGGGACTGTACTTGAATGAATCAGATTTACTAGTCTGCAAAATACCCTTGCTTAGTTGCTTCCTTTATAAGTCGGTGTAGTATTGTATGCTACAAGAAGTGACTTGATGGGCCGCTCCTAAGTACATTGATTTCAACATAATTCTGTGGCTCAATCTTCTGCCTTAAAATAGTCACAGAGCAGTGTGCCAAGATGGTCATAATCTGAAGCAGTTGCTAGTTGAATGATACTGAAAAATGGAATCGATGGAATAATTATATCTTTCTGCAGAAAATAGTTCCTGTTCTGTTTTTGTAGCTCATTTAGTCAGAGGTTTATCTTCCATCATAAGTAATTATCCTCTGGATATATCATGCATCCTATACAACATTCTGCAAACTATTACAGATAAGTCCTTGAGCATCTCTAAAATGGGTCTTGACAGCCATGTGATTAAAAAAAATATTCCCTTCAATAGTAAGGCCTTAGGGTAAGTGTAAATGGTCTTGTCATCTGATGCAGGTTTAGGTTACACTAAAGGTGGTCCAAAGGTCCACATTTCTGCATTTCAGCTTATGATATGATTGGGCTACTTCAAATGTGGTTGTCCTTGTTGGCGATAACTCTCACTCCCGTGAAAAAGTGTCCCTTGCAGTGTGAATTCACTTTCACTGGTGTTTCTGCACTGATAAGGGAAGTTATTTATATGGTGTAAGTGAAGTGAAGTGTATGTGCTCCAGTTTTGCCTGAAAAAGTGAATCAGTTTCTGGGAAAATTGATATTTACATTTGTTGTTTTGGATGAGTGCATGATAGCGATTTTGAGGGAATAGCCAAAGGGGAATGGGACCCATGTAGTGATCACAAATGCCTAGGACAAGTTATCATTGCTATCTCATAAGAGACACAGACAGGTTTTGATTTTGTAGGATAGAGTAAAATGGTTGTTGCAATAAACTATAAACAAAAAAGCCAGACACTAAAACAGCAAATATCCTCTTGTAATTTCATCAGGCCTCAAGCGATACACTCTGTTTAGTCGTTTTTTGAACCCTCATGATTAACATACAGGCATTTAATTCTGTGGTTGGCTACCCAATCCCACTGGGCACCTCTGTGTCTCCTGTGCCAGTCTGCTCTTTGTGCATCACAAGCAGCACAGGGTGTAGTCCACAGGACAGAGTCAGCCTGAGTATCATAGGTCTAATGCATACCTGGTCTCATGGTATGGAGCAAAACAAATGGGGCAGCAAAACAAAACTGATCTATTCCTGTCTGGGGGAAAGATGGTATCAAGGGACCACTATATTAAATAGTTTGTTTAATCCCCCCTCAGTTATAGTAGGCTGAGAGTTCACAGTATTATATTCCTGCAAATGAAGATGCCACATGCTTGCCAATACAAACTGGTGAAAAAACCCAGGAGGCCTCTGTTCTGAGCTAACAAGTGGCTGAACGCTCATGAAAAACTGAGTGTGACAGTGATCGCACCCAGGCGCTGCTCAGCATGTGTCAGAAGAAAGGCTGTGGGTCTCACAGCAGCTTGTTGGGCATTCGGCACTATGGACTGCCTTAGTGCTTGGTTTGTCACTGGATCTACTATATGTAAAAGTTTTCCCATTTGTGATAATGAACACAGTACAGATTTACTACGTGTACAAATGTTCATCAGGGCATTTGGTATGTGAGTTTGAGGGGTGAATAAACATATACTGCATGCACCAAAATCCCAAAACATTTGTCATTTAGTTTTCACAGTGCTGTTTTTTTGTTAGTTTTTTCTATTTAACTGTATCCCTTAGCACATGACAAATTACATTAAATAGGAATTAGAATCAAGCTTCAGGATTCAAGGGGGAAATTAATGTAGGATTTATTTATTTATGTTCTTGGTATCTGTATCCAGGGCAGTTTATATACCCCCCCTCAAGTTGAAATGTTTTACAGATCCTCTTATTTGTTTATGATAATTTGGGCATATTATTACCCTCAAGGGTACAACACTGCTACATCTCTCTTCGGCCTTATCTATCCTCTGTAGAAGTTCATGTCAATAGTGCATGTACAATACAACCTAAAAAATTAGGTGCTGCTGAAGACCCATGTACACAGAACGTACTTTCTGGGAAGATGATTTTTGGCAGATATCACATTAGTGAAGATTAGCAGGTTGGTAACAACAAACCATTAGAAATTTTGTGGGGGGGGGGGGGGGTCATAGCTATT